>JAVYIG010000490.1:0-563645 GCA_035222895.1 Strongylocentrotus droebachiensis
TCCTCCTCCCTTACATGCATCCCACACATATCGCGCGACCCCCCCCCCCCCCCCACAATACCCGAAAATACATCCGTCGAGAGAGAGAGAGAGAGAGAGAGAGGCAAGGACCGTCTCCGGTTTAGCGTTGAGGGGGTATTATTTTCTCATCTGATTGGGCGCGCGACACGGAAACAGCCCAGGCAGTTGACTAGATAAACAGTTGAAATGATCATGGAATTCTGTTTCTGAAAACGAGGCAAAACCTTAACATATATATTATATAGTGCCTACGTCACCTCGGGATGCAGAGCGTAGGAACCCTATATATTATGCTAAGAAATGATTTACCTAATTGACATAATTTTTGACAGGGGGCTACATACGGACTAGGGTTTATTTAAAAATAATCTTTGAATCGGAGTGAACTTCCTGACAGTAAAATAATGGACTAATCAGACAAATTTACTTACCGCTTCTACCATGCACCATCATTTGGCCCATCATAAGGCACGTTAAAGCCAGAAACACGACCGTAACCCTGAAAAGCGCCATCTGGGGTTATGTGCATGGAGGTAAAAATAATATACAGTACATTCAAATTGATGGTCTATTTATTCTTGTCCACAAATGTGAAATTATGCCGTTCACCAGCAAAAAATAGGCAATACAGAAAATCAAGACAGAAAGATGAAATTACAATAGAAACACATACAAAATTATATACATGCGAACAACCAAACCATTATCATCTGTTCACATAATAAAAGAGGTCTAACTTATCACAAAGACTCCTGAAAAATCACCCTAAGACAATCTCAATAGCCTTGTTCGTCAGCTTTTGAAATGTGCGGACTATCAATCGCTTCAAATCCAGACTTAAGAACTGGTGGAAAGAAGCACCAGATAACAATGATGACAACCCCAACCAAAGGAAACCATGGATAGGAACATCAGTCTAAAGACTGAATAATCCTGGATCAAGGTGAGTTACAAATAAGTTATTACAGTGATGAATTCATAATCGGAGCTTGAGTTTATATGTATATTTAATACAGTTATCTAAAGTCTTTGCACATTTATTATGCACATATTGAAATAGAAATCCTTATTTTTCAGCAAGGACTACAGCAAGAGATTTGTGAAAATGTGAGCGAATTCGGATGAACAATTAGAAATTTAGCCATTTTTACTGAAGTTGTGTATGCCTAATTTCTAGAAATGTCACCTTGACGTTTTTCATGATCATGTAACCCAGTATAGCGTGCAATTACAGACCATCTTTCTCATCCGCATATTGAGTTGCCCCTACACTAACAAAAATGGCTGAAATTAGAGTTTTCCTAAATTTCACCACCAAGCAGTATATTCTATTGGAGGATGTGTATTTTAATGTGATGAATTTAATCAATTTGAGAACGTACAACGAATTGGAGAATATTATTGTGCCCAGTACAGTCGACAAGTTGGAAAAATTGTGAATGTTCGAAAGCTGATATCACTAAATCTCTAACTGGCGGCAATAGAGATTTAGTGATATCAGCTTTCGAACATTTACAATTTGTCCAACTTGTCTAACGCACGTTGCATTACACTTTTTCAATGAAGTTTTCCGTTCCTACAGAGTAACAACCATATTTGAAGTTCGAATTGTATTTGTTCCACATTTACATAAAAATAATTCAGATTCACACAAACTGAACAGTAACAAAACCGGTAACTAACTGAAATTTAAGGTACAATGTATGGTCAAGACAGGGGCGGATCTAGCTTTTTGCTAAGGGGGGGGGGGGTTGACCAAAATAATGACGATGCGGAGCATCGTCAACGAGCCGCGAAGCGGCGAGCCGATTTTTTTGGGGGTGTTTATTTGAACCCCGTAAATGATGTTTTCCTGGCATCTATTAACACAATGGAGACCAGGCGCGCCGGAAGCAGTTTGGGATTGGGGGGGCAAACATTCCAGGGGGCTCACCTTCCAGGGGCAGTGACGTAATGAGAAAAAAAGTTCGGAGGGGGGGGGGGGGGCAGACGAAAAATCTGCATCACCACCAGTCTTACACGTTACATGCAGGTCCCGCGGAACGTTTTTCAAAGTGGAGTATTATCGATCAGGTAGAGCGTAAATTGGCGTGGGGTCCAGGGCATGAGCCTCGGTAGGGGGTCAAGGGGCTGAGCCCCCGGAAGCTCAGGGGTTTTAGGTATTTAATTACGGTTAGATGAGCATCCAGGGGCCCTCTTTAAGGCCATTGACGTGTTCCAAGGGAGGGGGGGGGGGGAGCCACCAGAAGCTCAGAGGTTTTAATATTTAACGACGGTCAGATGAGCATCCAGGGGCCGTCTTAGGGCCCTTGGTGGGGTCCAGGGGGCAGAGCCCCCGGTAGCTCAGGGGTTTTAGGTATTTAATTACGGTCAGATGAGCATCCATGGGCCTGCCTTAGGGCCCTTGGTGGGGTCCAGGGGGCAGAGCCCCCGGAAGCTCAGGGGTTTTAGGTATTTAATTAAGGTCAGATGAGCATCCAGGGGACCGCCTTAGGGCCCTTGGTGGGATCCAGGGGGCAGAGCCCCGGAAGCTCAGGGGTTTTACGTATTTAATCAGGTCAGATGAGCATCCAGGGGCCCGCCTTAGGGCCCTTGGTGGGGTCCAGGGGGCAGAGCCCCCGGAAGCTATGTGGTTTTAGGTATTTAATTACGGTCAGATGAGCATCCAGGGGCCCGCCTTAGATCCCTTGGTAGGGTCCAGGGGGCAGAGCCCCTGGAAGCTCGGGGGGTTTGAGGTATTTAATTACGGTCAGATGAGCATCCAGGGGCCCGCCTTAGGTCCCTTGGTGGGGTCCGGGGGCGGAGCCCCCGCAAGCTCTGGGGTTTTAAGCATTTAATTACGGTCAGATGAGCATTTTTTATACCTTATTTGTGACATTGGCAGGTCACTTATTTTTTTCTCCGTCTTTCTTTCTTTTTCTCTTTAACATACTTTTTCATAAAGGAGTGGGGGGGGGGGGGGGGCTCGAGCCTTGCCACTTTGCAGACCATGACATAAAGGCTTCTAAATAAGCGTATTTTCGCCTAACTGTAATTTGGGAATTTCTTATTTTCCAACAAACGCATAAAAAGGTATGACTTACAAAAAAATGGAGAAAAAATGCCGGAAAATCATGTCACAACATCAACATTTGTAAATCACTTGTTTCGAATAAGAAATACACCACCCCCCCCCCTCCCCATCAGTACGCCAGCGTTCAGGGGCTCATGTCTTCTCGCCCCTATTACAAGAAAACGGACACGCTTTCCCATTCTCGCACAATATGTCCACGATATATGCGCGTATCGTTTTATAGAGACCACCATTGATAAATACCGTGTAGGTGACATGCGCAATGTTTATGAAATTTAATTCCTGTGAACTTTCTTTTTTCTTTGAATGGAATTGTATATGTGATTTAATTCAGGTTTTTATTATTGTTACGTTCTTTTGGATTAAAAATACAAACCATGTTTACTCCTTTACTGTTTTTTTTTTTTTGGAGGGGGGGGGGCGTTTTGGGGGGGCAAAAATGCGTTTTGCCCCCCCCCCCCCCACTTTTTTGACTGGGGGGGCAACTGCCCCCCCCTGCCCCCCCACTTCCGGCGCCTATGATGGAGACCATAAAAAGCAGTGCATGATAATGTCTTTTTAAATCAAGTAACAGTTTAATACACAGTTATATCCAGAGTTATCATGTGTTTGGTTAAGT
The DNA here is from genome assembly GCA_035222895.1 of Strongylocentrotus droebachiensis. Classification (NCBI taxonomy): domain Eukaryota; kingdom Metazoa; phylum Echinodermata; class Echinoidea; order Camarodonta; family Strongylocentrotidae; genus Strongylocentrotus; species Strongylocentrotus droebachiensis. The sequence continues at coordinate 3,714 of JAVYIG010000490.1, forward strand.
TACCAGATGAGTTTAATATCTTCTCACAATATTTGCACTTGGAAGGGTTTCTCTCTACAGCGTGCGTTCTTTTTTCTTTCTTTTTTTCTTTTTTTTTTCCTTTTTTTTGGGGGGGGGGGGCCGCCCAAGGGGGGGGGGTTTGAACCCCCTAAACCCCCCCCCCCCCCGTAGATCCGCGCCTGCAAGAAGCAAGGTGTTTCAAGGACAATGTAAATAAAATATATTTGGACGGGAGAGTTAAGAATCAAGGACAAGAAAATAATGTGCGTTATGTTCTAAGTGATATTTAGCACTACTTCATAGAGCCTATATGAGGAAAGCTACCCTCCAAATTTCCCGGACAAATATCCTTAGACAACTACCCTAAGGACAGCTGCCCCTAGGACAATTATTCCCGGACAACTACTCCATCGTAAGAGTAATGTCACCAAAAGTGCTTTTGACTGAGATACTTTTCCTTTAAGGGGATAGTCCGAGGTAACTGTCCTCGGTGAAAAGTCGTCTTAGAGAGAATTCGATCGGGTGAAACTGTCAAGGATCGACTTTCGTAGTCAATGAAGTATTTCAAACTTATTTAAAAACTTGTGAGAAATACAATAATGAATTGCCGCAGTGAGTGACCAAAAGATAAATGCTGAGTGAATGAACAGAGTTGGAAGTGATTTCCTTTTTGTTATTCTCGTTTTGAAAAAATGCGCGATGAGAAGAAAAAAAAATTGGAAGAGGCGTGGTACTGCATTATTCAGATCACAACCTAGCTGAAAAACATGTGATACACAACTAAAGTTATATTTTGTACACTGTCCACTAATTCTAAAATAGGCCTACGACTGTTGAGGTGCTGCTTGAATTGAATTGTGATTTCAGTAGAAACGTAAGCTCGCATGTGGTAAACAATTAGTTTTCACACTCTTAATTCATGCGACTCTATTAATACATTTGACTTGGAATTGAACAAAAGATATGTTTCCTCTATTCAATAGTCTCCTGTACTGATTACTCGTTTGCTACTTGGGATATTGAAAAGAATGGATATGTCTCCATCACAAAAATAAGAGGAAGAATAAATGCCACTTGATCAATGAAGAACGGCAACGTAATGTTTACATTTTATAAACGAAGATGAATATATAATATGCACAATTCCAGATTTTTGTTCACCTTCAATCAGACTTAATCTCATTTTTAAGCTTTTGCCTCACTAATAATTATGTCGCAAAAAGAAAAGTGCGCTTCACATGAAGAAAGCAATATAATATCACGTTACCTTGCTCTTTTGAATAGTCAGATGGATGAAAACCTCTGAAAAGTGTGACAGCAGGCTGGGGGAAATACGAAGAGAATCGAAGATGAGGAGGATAGACCAGCAAAGATTCGACGAATGGTGAGATGCTCATGCCGGCACCCCTTAAATAAGCCACAATGAGAAATGTGACCCCCCCCCCCCCATTCCCCTGAAACCACAAAGTGCGCATATTAACATCCGCCTAGGTTAATAGCCACAAACTATATTCGAAATTAAAAACATATTTTGGGGGGCGTCATATTTGTTTGCATATTCTGACAGCGTGAATCATTATTTCCTCATCACAATCTCTCGCCTCGCTGGATTGTGTGTGCAAACTTGTTTTTCATGGTCATAGCTTGTCACCTTGGAAACATTGAATTTGAAACAAATTAAACAAGAGTAGCAATTTAGCTAATAATTATATTTACTTGGAGGAAGATCGCTAGTGTAGCAAATTATCTAACCATCAGTAAACTGTAATTGCGTCAGTTTAAGTGCCAGAAGGATGTTAATGACGTTAACAACTAGGCGTTGTGGCGTGCGCCTGTAATCCAGCTAACAGTGGAAGTTACAAACTGATTCAGCCGAGGACGCAGGTTCGAAACTGAGTCACGTCTTTCGGATGGTGACGTTTAAAGGTCGGTCCCCAAACGTAAATAATCATATCTGATTGACACACATGCATGCTATCCGTTTAACGCCGCCCCCCCCCCTTGTGACATCATCTGTCAGTCATCAATCAGCTATCAAGTGGCATGTAACTTTGCCAAAGTTGACCACCTGTTACAATACGTAATACAATAGCAACATATCAGTTGCTATGTCAGACATGTCAGACTAAACTAATATTCTAGAATAGACAATGGTATGTAATTTCCCCCAGCTTAGCACACGTTCATAATAGAATTGCTTCCATATACATAATATTATATACAATACATCATCATTGCCTTTGTCTTCCTGGTGATGCTACAGCATGTCTGACATAGCAACTTGTATGTTGCTATTATATTACGCATTGTAACAGGTGGTCGACTTCGGCAAAGATACATACCACTTTCTCAAGTTAGCTCATTGATGACTGACAGATCACAAGGGGAATAAGATCTGGAGGTTTTTGGGGTTTAGCAAGTTTGAAGAAAAAAATATTTCAAAAAATATTTCAAAATCTATGAAACAAATTCAGAAGTTTACATATCAAAATATGATATGTATGCAGGACTGCACACCAACAGGAATACACTTGTATTTCGATGTCATGGGCCCTATAGATTTGGCAAATTTTAAAAGTAGTGGGTTATTGATGTAGACAAATGCTCATGTGCCTGTTACAGCTCATTTTATGTATATATATACATGTTATTACCAAAGACAAAAATATGTCAGTCAGTCAGTCAATGGTGTCCGGCAGTGAAGTCTAGAAGGTAAACGGGTTTCCTTGCATAATTTGAATACTAGGACAATGGTAATGTTTACATTTCACAAATAGGACATACATGATTATATTCATAATTCGTGCACAGTTCTACATAATTTGATGTTGGCTGCAAAAGGGACATACCTCTTTAACGAATGAAAAATAACAAAAAAACAAAGTTTGAATTGATATTTAAAAACACGTTTAACCTTCAAAGTGGTTGATTTAAGCACACATCAAATTGTGATAAATATTTACATGTCCTTGCCACATCATCCCGCACAAGGATATCTAATTAAAACAATTATTAATACAAAATCACAAAAAATCATACCACGTCATAACTATTGTTCATTTCACCAACGGTTTTTACCACAAACGTCTGCAAACAGAGATTCCGACTAAACATTCAACAATCGTGGTTATATTGTTCAGTGATTTGCCATTTCAGATGGATTTGTCAAATCAATTCGATGTTTATTCACGTTCTCGTGTATTGGAAAAAACACATATATTTGTTAATTTTAATATTAATAGAGACATACTCAGTAACTGATGAATACCACTGCAACAAGCTCCATACGAAATCCCTATGTAAAACATTCATTATCACGTCATCATTGCATCATAATTATCATCATCATCATCATCATCATTATTATAATAAATCGTCGATGGTTTTCTTTAAATGAAGGCAGTTTAATAAAGATGATCGACATGCAGTATAACCTCCATAAACGCATTGCACCTCGCGTAAAAAAAATCATTGGATAGTACAGGAAACTATTACACACTTTTTCATTATAAAAAAACATGAAGATTTGTTTTTGGAATAGGCTCAGTAAATGAATCCCACGTGACCTCGTTTGATTAGGATCTACGAGTATATTGTCGTATTATCTAAAATGCACAGGCAAACTCAGACTTCTCCATATTTAAAATGTCTGTTGGTATTTGGAGGTCATTAATTTAGTACTTGTGTCATCTTTGCAATGGTCTACTGTTATAAAACTAATCGGACATGCAGCTAAAATCTGACAATGTTAAAGGTACATGAATTCATGGCACGAATGTAATTGATAGTCATATTTTAGTGACATCAAACGAATGATAAGAATGAATGAACGAATTAATGAGTTTAATAGTGTATCATTATGGACCTGAGAAATAAAACGTTAAATGTCTGATACCAACATAATCACGTATATTTCAGGAGTCAATAATCTAATTCAGTGTAGTTTGTGTTTCCCATGATGGTATAGGCCTACCAAGAATCTAAATTGAGGGTTCACGAGACCGACCGTCCTCTGGTAAACCTTAAGACAACTTGTCTGGGTTTGTGGGCCGTCGGTCTCGCCGGCTGTGGGTCTACTGGGGTGCCCCATAAGATTTTACAAATGGGTGTTGCCCCCATAGGCAGTAGCTTGGACCTTGTGATTTCGACAACAATGTAGAGGTCTTATGGATAAGTAACAGGACTGTGAACCACCGGGTACGGGGTTCGAGTCCCTACCGCAACGTTCTATGACAACATATTAATCTACATTTGCTACGAACTAGACGAGGTCAACGGGTACTTGGCAGGAATTAAACTCCTTTAAATAATCGAGCGCCAAAATGGCAGCCATGCTAATGCCGATCGAGGTCGCGTGTGGAGCGCGAAGAGTGTCAAGTTTGAAAGACACGAGCGCGATACAAGAACCCACTCCTGCTCTTATTATAATTTTAAGGAATGGTTGATATCGAGTACACCAAGCGTTTCGCCGGAGAAAGAATAGGCGAAACCAAAAATCCTTCAACCCTTCCTGATATACCCGGTTGGCAGTGATTGTGCAATAAAGTCCAATATTGATTCAAACTGACGTCAAACGTTGCTCGGCAACACAATGGAAAAAAAGAGGTTACACTTGGGAGCACCACCCATTTTATTGTCAACAAGGTCATAAGCAGTTTTGCGCGAAACGCCCCTCATGCTTTTGTTCTGCGCCGCTTTAAAAATAATATCAGCACATGACAACTTTGTAAATAGTGTGGCAATCAAACTTTCCTGGCATTGTTGAAAATATGATATTATTAATGACAGGCTCAGCGATTTACAACGCATAATTATTGTTCCATTCGCTTGATCACCGAATCCTGACAATATATTCAAGTACCATGAAAACGATGAATTATACACGAACATCAAGAAAGATTCGCTTGATAATAACAATAATCATGGTGACTTCTGTACTGCGCACATGCCCGTCCTGTCGTGACGCTCCTATTAGGGACTTTTAGATTTCCGCGGACTGATACTTGTGACGTCTATTCAAGGCAGTGCATTAAAAGGACGTCGATCGTAGCAATCCCCATTGTCTTCGTGCGAATCTAAAAGTCCCTATTAACCCGGTCAGAGCTGATGACCAAAAGGACGTCAGTGCCGGACTGGGATCGAACCCTTGCCGTTGATGGTTTCCTTGTATCGTTCTATGATAACTATAGGGTCAAGCTCGCTATCCATAAGGACCGCTATTCATAAGGGCCGCTATTCCTAAGGACAGCTATTCATAAGGGCCATTATTAATAAGGACTGTAATTCATAAGGACCGCTATCCATAACGCGGAACAAAGTGAATAGCGGTCCTTTATAAATAGAACAAAGCACAGCCAAGATCTAAAATAAATTATTCATCAATTATTAAAAATTTCAGATAATAACTATATCTTTGGTAGCTGACCGTACATCATACTGGATGTCAAAGAAGAGAGACAAGAGAGAGAAAGAGAGAGAGAGAGAGGGGGAGAGAATTGAAGAGAGGAACAGTTCAGTGTGAGGTGATACATATACAATTCCATTCAAAACATTGCTTTGTAATAGACATTATTATTATTATTGCACCTGTGCTTAGTACTGTAACATAACATTATGAAACACTAATATGCATGCCAAAAAGACAACTGTATGCTAGTACATTTTCTCTTTGAAATTCAGATACCGTCCGCCAAATGATTTTTTGGTTTCCTCTCTTCAAATTCATTTTAATCACTCATGCGTGAAATATGCATTATAATGAGTTGCATCAAATGGAGGAAGAGGATCTAAGCTTTACAAATAGGTGTCATTCATTAATTATAATCGTGATTAAGTTGTGATAAAACATCGATAATTCTCGGTTTCGTTTTTTCTTGGACGCACTGTATAGAGAGAGTGAGAGAGAGAGAGAGAAAGAGGGAGAGAGAGAGAGAGAGAGAGAGAAAGAGAATGAGAAAGAGAATGAGAATGAGAGGGTATGAGAAGTACTTGGGATGTGAAAATGTTACTCATCTACATAAATTGTTGTTAATGGTATTACAAGGTTTTGGTAAATTTTGAAAATTGGCTGGATAGTGATTTTTTACAATTTTGATATATGTTGATGCCCTATGGATGTATTATAAGCACAAGAACATTTAGCCCCTAAAACTCCTCTGCTTTCGAGAAAAATTGAATATACAAATTTACCGGTGCTCCTGGTAAACTTGGATTAATTTTAAAATAGCGCCTATGGCCAGACGATGGTAGCTGCGACCATAAAAATCTCAGAATATGCAGATCTGATATATATATTCCAAACGGTAATAGCAAATCGGTCGATTTTAGTCAAATAACATTGTTTTATAGCTAAATTAATATCTTGACCTTGAGAGGGCGCTATACAACATTAAGAGTTTATTATTTACAATTTCATCACTTTAGACTCGATTTCAACCGCGACAACGATCACTGAATATTGTAGGATTGCATATGCTTCCAATAATTATGTTCATTTGAACCTAATTCATTACCCCATACCAAAACTTTGTATTACCTTTAAATGCGTTCACTGCACTTGGGAGAAAGGACCTGCCGAACCTATCAGTTCTTATTCTAGGTAGCCTAATTCTTCCTGATCTATTAAAGACCACTTCCCTATGCAGCTTAGCCAATAGGGACTTTTAGATTTGCACGTCGACATAGTGGACTGCTACGTGTGACTTCCTTATAAGGCACTGACAGTACCTTAAAAGGACGTCACATTGCCTTAAAAGGACGTCGACGTGCAAATCTAAAAGTCCCTAATAATGCCCTTTCTGCAACATCTTCAAGCTCTTTCACAGAGACCCCAATTACTCTGCTGGCATGTTTCACTATCCTAGTCAACCTTGCTTTGTTTTTTCCCACTAAGGCTGTTAAACCAGGCTAGACAGCAGAAACAGATGACTGACTGAATGACACATGGTAGAACAGAAACATTGTTTCATTTTTCACATGTAATGCTTCCATCTTTCTTAGAAAATACATACGCTGGTTACCGTTGCTTTGTATCACCTTGGTATTACTATCCCACTTCAGTTTGTTATCAATTACAATTCCTAGGTATTTACATTCAGCCACCTGTTGTATGGCTTTTCCCCGTCAATGTACAGGGGCACGTTATTTGTGCCAACATTTTTTCTGTAGTCAAAGATCATTTCATAAGTTTGTGTGGCATTTAGAACAAGTTTAATTCTTTTCGTTCCAAGAAACAAACTTTATCAACTGTATCCCTATGTGCAACTTTAGCGTTGTTGTTGATCAAGCCAATGATACAAGTATCATCTGCATACTTTACTACGTGACAAGATGAAGCAGTCGAACAAGAGAAATCACTAGTAAGCAAGGTATAACGGATGGGCGAGAGCACACTTCCTTGTGGAGTGCCTGTGGTAAATCGTCTATCTTGGGACATAACATCTCCAAAATGTACTTGTTGCACCCTGTTTGTCATGAAATCCCTTAACCATTGACATAATTTGGGATTCACAACACCAAGGTTCCAGGAACTGTCGTATTAAATGCAGAAGAGAAGTTTACAAATAGCACCTACTTACCTACCTACATATACCTACATTGTACATACGTACGTAGAAATGTATGTTGTAGAACCTGCCTAGAAAGTCCACCTGTCCACAGTGGTCACCTTTTCTGATTCCCTTGAGTGGCCTTTATAGACAGGTTTGACAGTACATGTATCTGGTCAAAATCTGTGCCTGATTCCCTTGGTTGGCCTTTATAGACAGGTTTGACAGTACATGTATCTGGTCAAAATATGTGCCTGGAAATACCAGGGACATTCATGAGGCCTCCAAGATTAATGGGAGAATAAAGTTTGTTTTTCTTTTTCCTTTAAAACTATTTGTTCCTTCTTTAGAATCCTTTGAAATAAGCATAGTTTTTAGGAGCAATAATTAATATAATACAGTGTAAGATGTAGAAAATATGTATCTATCCGAAATCTGTTTCCCTTCGACTTAAACCAGGAGGGTTTTTTTCTTTTCACCCACCCTGAAGTTTTGAATACAAACCTCATCGGTGACTCTATGAAAAAGAAATGCTTGATAAAAACTTGATGCTGATATGCTCAGTATTCATAAGGGCGAGAAAAAAAAGGGGATACAAGTTTTATTGCCCCTTCGGTGCCAAAACATTGGGTCGGTCGGTCGGGAATATTTTTCTTTCTTTTTTCTGATATTTTCAGTTTTGAAAGCTTTGATATATATATTTTTATTCATTAAACATTTTTTAAATAAAAATAAAAATTAGGTAAACGATTTATCGCATTTATGGTCCATATCAACAAAATAGTATCTAACAATGCCACCTTGGACCGTTTGTTCATCATATGATAATAATCATGATAATGACATGAAAGAACAAGATTGGAATTGATTTCATTTAGCAAACGACAATAATACTCTTTGATCTTTTAAGGTAATTATATCAATGAAAGACTATACCATTTGTACCTGTAATCTGTACATCATATATCCAATCGTTGCAGCTTTTACCCATGTCTGTGCAGGGAGATTGTTTTTGAGCCATGACCACATGTTTTAATAGTAACACAATAGAACGTTTTCCCAAGTAATAAACCCTACACCGTAGGAATGCTGGGTCTAGTAAAACACGAGATCGAGATCGATATATTATGAATTTGAATATTGATTTTAATCGCTTGAAACAATTGCGAGTCGCGGCAAATTGCACAAACAGGAACTCCTATTTTCTGCCACGCAAACTAAATTGTGAGATCAGTCTGGGATAAATATTGCAGTCTTCAATTCTAGCGCAAGTGGGTTGTACTAGAACTTATGTGAAAGCTGGTCGCAACGGTGGAGCGAGATCAGGTACGAAACCTGCACAGACACTGTTAGTAATCCAGAGTTTATGACTATTTGAGAGACCTACATAGGAATTACAGTTGTTTCGACTAGGGTAAGTCTTTTCAAATCTCATTAACGATATATTTAAAACGTATTTCATAGTCCATAAAAAGTGAACCACGCCCAGCCATTCTAAATCATTCCAGCATTCCAAATCTAGGCCAACGTTAAACATTGCAAGGAAATCTGAACTTTTTTGCTTTTTTAGTACCAAAAAACTCCATTGTGCTAAATATCAGTAAAGTTTTCATAATGGAATATTCTGTAAAAAGATTAGAAGACTTTTTTTATGAAATTTGTCTACTATCATCAACTTAACTGTATTATTAAATGTACAGTGAAAACTGTATTTCAGACTTTACTTTAAGGAGGACAAATTAAAAAAGAAAATGGTTTCGATTGAACAATCACTTTTACTATGTTCAATCGTCAGGTCATTGGCTTTATTTGTTTATTTTATTGTATTGTTTGCGCCGTTACGAAGGCTGTTTGTCAATGGCATATTGCATGGAATTGTTTGGTGAGAACTTTAAAAAAAATCCTTTGGGGGGGGGGGGGAATAAAATGGGGTTAAGTTTAAAAAAGTGTTGTTCTTCTAAATTTCACGTCGACCAATAAACCATCATGATAATTTGTTGTACGAATATGTATACCGTTATCCATATGTGTTTTTACAAACAAATTAGTCTATAATTGAATTGCCCATCATCGTGATTTTAACTATTATGCCGTGTGGGGGTCGAACCCACGACCTTCATAACTCTAGTCAAGTGTTTAAACCACGCGACTACGAAATATACACAAGATGGAAAAGAAAAACAGATTAATTCCTTGAAAGTTTCCTCGTTCTATTTGACTCAACTTGGCGTTAGCCTCTTTTAACAGAGCTTAAATTCAATAATTTGCTTCTTTCAAATAATGATGTTGTTTTGCTCTCTCATTTATAAACTTTGAATATTGCAACACTGCGATCTCTCCAGGACAGCGTTCACGCTTTTGGGAGAGCAATTCTTCAAGGTTCAAGCACTCATCCATACGCACACACACGTCCCCCATACACACTTATTCGCACCTACATGGAAACAAAATTGCTTGCATTAAACAGCTTACAAGTGTACCAATGTCCTAAAGAATAATTTTGTATACTGCTAGAATGTATAAACTTAACCTAAAAAACTTCATCCGGCATTCTATGGGCTTACTGATATAAAATATGAAGAAAATAATAAATAACATAAAATTGCTCACACCGAACCCTGGCTGGACTTGGGTTCCGTGCGAGCTTTATTTTATGAGAGTGCGCACTGGTGCGTTGAGTAGTCGACGTGCATGTCTCGTTCATATCAATTGAGAGCAGGGGCAACGGGCGTCTATTTTTCCCAAAAAAGACGCGGGCGGCGGAGCGTTTTCCAAATTGGATGGGGGGGGGGGGGGGGACCAGCAAAAAATAAAAAGGGTTCTTTCTAGAAGAAGAAAAAAGGTTGGCACCTACAAAGGGAAACCTCAAAGCGAAAATTTTTAGACATTGGTATATACCCATACATTGTGATAATATCATCAGGGATGATTTCAATATTTGTCTCTCTCGTCACATGGTCCAAGATACTGCATACCTTAAATAAGTAACATAATAATATCAACTCTAAATGCAAACAAGTTGCTCTTAGTCGCTTTAAATTAGGGGTGCATGTTTCGGAGAAAGGGAGAGGGGACACTTATCAGAAGGTAAAAGGGCACTTACTAGAGAGAAAAAGGGGCACGTGTCAAAATAAAAGGAGCAATTATCAGAGGGGAAAAGTGGCATTTCTCGCACCTGAAAAGAGGCACTTACCAGTGATGGAAAGAGGCTCTTATGATTATGAAAAAAGTGATACTTCTTATAAAGGAAAAGGGATAACCGTTGAAAGAAAAGGGGCATTGATCAGGGGTTGAAAAAGAGGCATTTGTGAGAAGGGAACGGAGCACTCATCAGAAGGAAAATGGACACTTATTAGAAAGGAAAATGGGCACGTGTCAAAATAAAACGGGCAATTATCAGAGATTAAAAAAGGGGCACTCATCAAAGATGAAAAAGAGTATTTAACAGAAGGGGATAAGGCACTTATCTCAATGAAAAGGGGCACGTGTCAATAAAAGAGGCACTTATCTGAAGTGAAAGGGAGCACTCATTGAAGATGAAAAGGAGCACTTATTAGAAGGGGAATGGGTACTTATTACAATGAAAAGGGGCACGTGTCAATACAAGGGACACTTATCAGAGACGAAAATGGGCACCAATAAAAAGGGGAATGGGTATTTCTTACCAAGGAAAAGGGGCACTTATAAAAATAAAAGAGGGTACTTGAAAAAGCATACGAAACACTTCTCTTTTTGAATGGTTAATTTTAATTTGAAACTATTCTTGTTCCGGTATGACCTTTTTTACCTACTGAAATGAATTTCAAATTCATTCCCTGAATTTTGCAGTGTATCAGTGTAATCATGAAAGCCTTCTTATCAACAATCCTATGGATTTCGTAGAAACAGATATTTATGAAGGGCTATCTAATACCCTACTTCCAATTTACGTCATCTTTAAAAAAACAAAACAATTATCTAACATGAGATGTTTCGTTAACCCACGAACTTTGAAATATTTTTTCCTAGATAATCACTATATTCTTTCCTCCTAAGACTTATGTAATATTTGACACTTAATTTTTTTTCCACTGATAATTCCAGATACCTACCAAGAGCCACGCAGTATGGCGTGGACACTAGCCATTTGGCTACTGGCCGCATTGATCCTTGACCCGGCTATGTCAGGTAGGTCTTAATCCCACCACAATCTATACGATCTGACTACGATCTGACTACGATCCGATTTTGGGGTAGAATTTGCAATAGCGCTTGATATAGGAACATTCCTACGTCAAAAATATTCACGATCGAGGATGTAAATTGTCAACTGATTATTGACATCTAAATTTCAAGGAATGTCATGCTTTGTTCTAGAAGGAAATACTAAATCGGCTCAGAATTGTAATCTCGTCAGACCAGTCGATCATTTCCTACGAGTGATAATGAATATAATTTTACAAATGATGAAAATGATAACAATAACCATATGAATACTAACACCTGAGTACATAATTATAAAAATGCACTCGGTTGTTATAATTTTTATAATTATTTATAACTTAAGTGAAGGATGTATCTTTAGATTTCTAATACTCATTGACATTTATTTAAAAATTGGATCGCAGCTAGATTGTGTAGTGTGAGCTGGGTATAAGTAGAAAGATAGAGGTGGACCAATAATGTATGCGGTGTTTATGTGTATGTTTTACCTGACTGCTAACAAAGGTTGTAAGTAAGCAACCAGGGGACCAACGGCTTTCAGTCCTCTCCGAAGGACTTGGTAATGAGAGTCAATGCCTCATCAAAGGGCACAAACGCATCTAATTGGTTTCGAAGGCAGGACCTCCCGGTAACGAGACCACTGCTCTACCACTGAGCCATCGCATTAGGGATTCTAAAGAAAAATCTGGAATTACCTCTGTTGTGAACAAAAGCTGCGGAAAGGAAGAAAAAGGAGGAAAGCCTATTTAAACATGAAAGCTATATTTCCATGTATTTTCGTTTACTCCTGCAACTTTCCTTTGTCATATTTCCATTGGTTCCATGGTCTTTTGGGGTCTATCTATATACCAACTTGGATTACAGAGTCCAAGAAAACACACCTTTATTATTGCAGGAGTAAGCCTTTTAAAACATCTAAATGCCTTTTGTATGAGGTGGATCTTAGGGTTTAGGCGTAGTAACTCCTCTCTCATGCACATTATTGTTATTCTTTGCAAGAAATAATCATCCCAATGTCCAATGACTAGGGGAGAAACTCCCTGCATACCAATGTACTACAACCAGCCCCATTTCCTGTAGGCTTATGCATTACCATGGAATTTGTTTTAAAGCCCCACTGTCTTACTTGTAGCTACTTGCTCCCTCTATATAGAAAAACTTCCCCAATCGGTGCCTGTTTGTCCCCCATGATCCTCTTTTTCTTATGTTAGTTGAGAGCTGAGTTAATGAGATAGCCACCTGTCAGTGACCTCGCTGTGTGGTATAATCCCTTCTGGCCCAGTAGTATTGACGGTCTTTAAAACTGAGGGAGACATTTGGAAATATTTGGATACAGGGGTGGCTATCCGGATGATGGGGAGTGGGTGGGGGGGGGGGGGGGGCTGGTGGACAAACTCCGATTATATTTTCTTTTCTTCAAGAGATTTTCCACACCCGTTATTTGACAAAGTGAAAAAAGAACATGTTTTATGTGATATAATGTATACATGTATAATTATATTGATATATATAAATATTTATATATATGGTCAACAATAATTTAAGGTTATAAAACACAATATTTTTTCCTCTGAGGTTCTCTACTACTTCCCACAGGACCCAGCCCAATACCCCTCTCTTGATGCCTTCGAGGTCTTCTTGAGTGGGATGCAGATGTAATGTCTACAAAACCAAGAATGTTTTTATTTACACAATATATAAGCACCTGCATAACAAGTACAACAAGTTAAAATATGGAATAATGTAAATTTCATTTACTTATTTATGGAAGCTTATTTGCATATGTGGCAAAGATTAAGATTGCAAAGATTAATATTGATTTAACAATGTGTCCACCTTGTTTAATGACTACGATAACATTGGATTCAACACCTGATTCGTTCAAATCGGTTATTAACAACGATATTTTGATGAAATATGAATATTAATTTCTTTGATATTTAAGTTAATTTGCGCAGTAGGCAAATTGTATTCGTGATAATATTTTTTAAAAATGTATATCTTTTAGAAGAATATTCCTAAAATCACTGCGGTGGATTAATTTCTTTTGCAATTTGTTTTGGGTGGTTGAGTTACGCATTTGAGAAATGGCTGTCATGAAATAAATGAATAGGCATTTCTACTAGGCCTGTAGATTAAAGCAAAGAGATAATCCGATATAACATCTTTTAGTAACTCCATGGTGTAACTTAGCCTTAGAGCATCAGAAAAAAAACAGCAGATGTCACCATTGGTAAAAATCGTTACTTTCGTTCAAATCTGTCAAATTTCCAACAGATGTCCTGTCGCATATCAAAAGAAAGTTCTATTTTTTAACAGGAGCAGCAGCGCAGATATTGATTTGTTCTTATTCCGTCTAAATAGATAGCGCGGGACAGGAAGTTTTGCAATAATTTGTTATCAAGATAACTATATAATATATATATATATATATATATATACATGTATGTGTGTGCGTGTGGTGTTTGTGCGCTTGTGTGTGTGTTTATATATAGATTGGAGAAGTTTTATTCTCCATGCATGTAGTTAGTTGTACAGTCTGTTTCAACCGAAGGCTGATCAGCACCTGATCTAGACTTACAAAGTATGTGAATAGGTGCCTAAATTTATGTTCAGTATGGGTTACAACACAATAAGAGGTAGGGCAATAAAAGATACCGGACAATACTAAGTGTTTAACTGTTGACAACTTGAATAATTCATAACTTTCCTGTTTTTTATCGGATACTGCGCAAAATTTCACCTTTTTTACTCATTTGTTATAATTTTATCACTACCAGCTAATTATCAGTAGGAAGGTACTATTTCTATTTTGAATCGGAAAAAATCTAATAATCTATTCATGTATATTTCAAGTTCAGATTTAGATTAGAAATACAACTAAATCCCTCTTGTATCACATGAATATATAAGATTAGTCTTTACACTTATATAGGTAGAGGGTAGACGTAGAGAGAGATCAGAAGGGTGGGTCTGATTTTTTGTACCCACAGCGAGATAATTTCGACGTACATTACATGATGATATATAACGCATGTAAAACATCTCAATAACAGTAATAAAGTTAAGGGGGAAATTAGGCAAATGTATTCTACATACTGTTTTGAACAAAATTACATTTTTATTCTACCATATCAAGTCATGACTAAAGGTTATACTTGGCTTATTTATGTATAATCATCATTATCAAGTGGGGCAAGTCTTTAAATATACAGATTTTACTTTTTTTTGTTAAAGATCAACAGCAAAACTTGATGGTTCCTCTCCGTCGTTATCGTACTTATTTTTCTTGTATTCTGTGTTCATTTAAACTTACTGATATTCTCCTCAATTCGTGTTAAATGGATTACACAAATGAAATTCACATATTGGTGATATTTACACTATTGGGATGAGAGTTGACCTGAAAGAGGAACAATTAGGTCAAGGCCATCAAGGGGGGGGGGGGGGGGGGTACGTGTCACATTTATAGAGGTTAAAATAAATTCGTCTCTTAGATATTGCCGTTGCAATGATTTTATAGGTCAGGAGCCGGTCTCGACAGAACTGTCACCTCATTCGTAGAGGTGTGGTGGTCTAGTGGATAAGTCGTCGGACTGAGGATCACAGTGTCCGCGCTTCGAGTCCCGCCACGACACTAATGTCCGTTGGCAAGATATTAATCTACAATTGCCACTCCCCACTCAGGTGTTAAATGGGTACCGGTAGGAAGGAATCTGTTGAATGCTGTGAGCGCCGAAATTGGCAGCCTAGCAGAGCCGGGTAATAGTTGGAGCGCCTTGAACACTATGCATGGTGGATATGTGCGCTATATAAATATCCGATATTATTTGTATTATTTGTATTCATTATGATGTGGCCCATCAACGTTAGACGATTGACAAAAGCGTTGTCAGCCTGACCGTAGCTGTCGGGTTTATCACCCAGAGCCTTCAAAACAGACCCAAATCGCTTTATTCGCACCTTGCAAAAATGATAATACTCAAGATTGTACTATGAACATTTGAACTGAATGTAAAACAGACTATGTCTTTATTTGGGGGCAGCAAAGATTGCTTTAAGGGCATTTTGGTGGGGACTTCCTTTTCGGGGGAGTGATACACCCTTTCCCAATTGGCGATTTTGTGAGTTTTTATATCTTCTTTCCAAAACAATGTGGTCCCGAATTGACACCCCATCTAGACGAGACCTTTTGTCACTTTTGTTTGTAGTGTGTGTTTTGCAATGTCCATTCATACTATCTCCTATTGACAAAGTTGGGTGCATGGGCAGGGCTAGATGGGAGGAAATCGACCCAACATTGGGATCTGTTTGTTTTTTTTTGGGGGGGGGGGCTGTGGAGGATTAAAAAAAACCGAAAGCTACGGTCAATTCAGGCTAAAAACGTTTTCTTCTAAGTCTCTTTCATGGGTTTAATCATTTCGATATAAGATGATATTTCCGGACAGACTTCAAGACTATTTCGGAGTAGGCCTATGTTTCTGAATGTAAAGTTGTATTCAACTACACACTCACTACCCCCCACACACACGCACAGTATATTGAATGCAGATAGAGATGACTCATGACTCATGCGAAACTATATTGGAGGTATTTGAATCTTTAAGATAAAATCAAAATATCGGTATTATTATTAATTATTGAGATGATGAAACATAGCCCGCCTTCACCATTTCTTCTTCTACTTGTAATATTTAAAGGCTAAATGCAGCTTATCTCGGAGATCTGTATGTAGATCACCAGATGTGTATTACAGGGCCACAAAACACTATATGTATACTCCCTCGTTGTGAGAAGTGTTTCGCATATGATGAACAGAGTGTTTCCCCTGAACCCGATTCTGAAATGCGAAAAGTGGAACTTATCCACTTTTTAAAAGTCCTGTGGATACTTGGGGTTAAATTTTGTGGCTGCAAAGAAAAGTACATCACCATGAAATTAACATTACTAAAGATGGTTAATTGATATACTTCAAGTTTTTTTTCTTTGTTACAGAACGACATTATGTGTGTGAAGACGAAACGATGCTTATTGACTGCAAAGGAAAGTACATCAACATTCATGGCGCTGTATGGGGTAACATGAACCCCAAACTTTGTCCGGATATGGAAGCCGAAATCAATGGAATCGAACCGTAAGTATATTTTATATAACAAAATGATGTATAAACGTATTACTAGTATTATCATTATTAAGTATTTATCGTCACCTGTGCTTGGGAGTAGGATATTGAACCGAATCACTGTGACCCGCTGGTCACTCCCCCCGGTTTAACTGATGGAAATATAATATAAGGCTTACCTTATAAAATGCCCTGTTAGCCTGAGCTACTGGAAGTTTTTATATACCAACATAAGGAAAGAAAGAAAGAAACTGTATATAAATTCGATCTAGTTCATAAACTTCAATGCAATGCCAGAATTTCATACAAAAAAGTTATATAGCGCTTAAAAATAAATATGTGCTGTATTATATACTATATATATATAATTTTGTTTATATATATATAATAATTGTCAATCATGATTAAAACACACAACAAGTGGTGGGGTCCAATAAAAGAAACCAACAAGCAAAGAAAAGTAAAATGGATGAGAGGTCAAATTTCCCCCAAATTTCTGACCATCGCGCCCCCCCCCCCCCCCCCCTCCCCCCTGATCCGCCCTGCTGCCTAAATACAACAATTCAGCGTTGATCTCGTCGTAGGTCCGGTGCCAGAGGTTCAGATGATAGCGATAATAATAGTAAAATCGAATACTTTAATTACGCCCATATCCATCTCACACAGAAACGTCTTCGTTTTATTATCTCTCTTTAAAAACAAAATCGTGGGATAGATATTTCGTCCTAGCTAACGGAATGGTTAAAGGTACATTTCATTAAAGGAATATTTAACGTTTTTGATTTGATAGATATCGAGTGCGTTGAACCAGGCCTTAATAACCCAATTCTTTTTACATTTAAGCAGATTCATTTGTTCATTTACTTTTTTACAGTCGAAACTGTAAAGCAAAGTTGTCTTGGTTATATTTAAAGTTGTCACAACTCATCGTGTACGCAGGGGCGTCGCCAAAGGGGGATGTGGGGGGTGCGACACCCCCCCCCCCACTTGTCAGGATATTGTCGGTAAAATTGCGCTGCCGTCGGGAAAAAAAGAGAAAAGGGGGAGGGGAAAAAAGAGAGGGAAGGGAAAGAAAAGAAAAAAGAAAAGGAAAAGAAAAAGAAAAGAGAAGAAAGAAAAAGAAAAAGAGGGAGGAGAGGAAAGAAATGAAACGAGAGAAAAGAAGAAGAAAAGAAGAAGAAAAAGAGTAAAAGGGAGAGAAAAGAAACGGGGGTGAAAGAGAGGAGAGAGGGGGAGGTAAGAGCCTGGGAGAGGAGGAGTGGGAGTAAAAGAGAGAAGGGGGTTGTTGGGTGGAGTCGTCTCGTCGAGGGAGCAAGAAAGACACGGGTAAATATGTTGCTGTGTCGGGTCAGTTGTGTCGGTATTCTTGCTCGATCCTCGTGTACTATATCAATGCAGAAGTTTGAAGTCGGTGAGATGTATATTGTCGGTCGGCCGACAAGTTTTTTCCGCTACGAACTGTTACTTTTTATCGGCTGTGACGACTTCGAGAGTGACTACAACTACAATACTTGTATTTTCTAGAAGTTTCACTTTCCTATAATATCAGCTAAAGAAATCGGAATTTTAAATTTTTGGGGAAACTAAATTCAAACAAGGTTTAAGAGTCAACAACGGTACGACGAATCGTCTTCCTTTCTCTATATTGTAATGAAACGCCAAAAATTCCGCGCTTCGCGCGGAAGAGGAAAACTTCACTTAGACAAGTCGAGAACGGTACAACGAATCGTCTTCTTTCTCTAATAATTTTAGGAAACGTCAAAGGTTCTGCGCTTCGCGCGAGAGGGGGAAACTGAATACATATGAATAGGGCTTTATAAGAGTCGAAAACGGTACGACGAATCGTCTTCCTTTCTCTATTGTGATGAAACGCCAAAAATTGCGCTTCGCGCGAAGGGGAAAACTTAGATGAGTCGAGAACAATACAACGAATCGTCTTCTTTCTCTAATAATTTAAGGAAACGTCAAAGCTTCCGCGCTTCGCGCGAGAGGGTGAAACTGAATTCAGATGAATAGGGCTTATTAAGAGTCGAAAAAGGTACAACGAATCCTCTTCTTTCTCTAATAATTTAAGGAAGCGTCAGGGCTTCCGCGCTTCGCGCGAGAGAGGGAAACTGAATTCAGATGGATAAGGCTTAAGAGTCGAAAACGGTACGACGAATCGTCTTTCTTTCTCTATATTGTGATGAAACGCCAAAAATTCCGCGCTTTGCGCGAAGGGGAAAACTTAGACGAGTCGAGAACGGTACAACGAATCGTCTTCTTTCTCTAATAATTTAGGGAAACGTCAAAGCTTTCGCGCTAAAGGGCGAAACTGAATTCAGACAATTATTAGGGCTTATTAAGAGTCGAAAACGGTACAACGAATCGTCTTCTTTCTCTAATAATTCAAAAAAAACTTCCGCGCTTCGCGTGGGAGGGGGAAGCTTCATTCAGACAAGTATTAATTAGAGTCGAGCACGGTTCAACGAATCGTCTACTTTCTCTAATAATTCAATTAAACGTGAAAACTTCCGCGCTTCGCGCGGAGGGGGAGAACTGAATTCAGATAAGGATTAAGAGTCGAGAACAGTACACCGAATCGTCTGCTTTTTCTCATAATTGAATGAAACGTCAAAGCTTGGGAGAAACTGAATTCAGACAAGGATTAACAGTCTTATAATGAAACGTCAAAGCTTTCGCGCGGGAGGGGGGGGGGGGGTATTCATTCAGATAAGGATTAATGAAAGTGACGTAATATATCACACGCAAAACAGTTCTCACACACCTAAAAGTTTGAAAAGTTTGAAATGTATCTCCTTAAATGCAAGAAGTGTTGTTAATAAGATTGAAGAAATTCAAGCAATTATCAAAATCGAAAATCCTGATATATTTGTATGTACGGAGACGCATTTAAGTAAGGATATTTTATCTAATGAAATATTTCCACAAACGTATATCGTTATAAGAAAAGATAGAAATCGGCATGGCGGTGGCCTTCTTATTGCCTACAAAACCCATTTGTCTGTGACACCTAGACCAGACCTCGGAAACAGATTGTGAGATCCTTTGGTGTGAAGTAATATGTCACGATAATAAATCTTTGTTTGTAGGTGTGTTTTATAGACCACCGAGCAGTAGTTTAGATGTGATTAAAGAGCTTAATAAATCTATGTCGATATTATCAAATCATGGTAAGAAGGCTAGAAATGTTATTCTAACCGGTGATTTCAATCTTCCTAAATTAAAGTGGCAAGACGGACATATTGTAGAAATAGATAATACTGATTTAACACAAAATATACTTACGATCATCGAGAACAATTTTTTATATCAACACATATCGCAAACTACAAGGATCACTGATACCACCAGTAGCATATTAGATCTTTTATTTACATCTGATCCATCCATTGTTAGTAATGTGAATATTATTCCCGGTATAAGCGACCATGAGGCTATTGTTTTTATTATTAATTGTACATTAAAGGGAAAAGGTTGCAAACCCAGAATGACTTATTCTTATTCAAAAGCAGATTTTAACAAATTCAGAAATGATTTAGAAAACGCACCATTAACGGAATCACTTGTAAAAGAGGACTTAGAATCATCATGGCAATCTTGGAAAAATATTATACTTAATGTTGTAGATAAGAACGTACCTCATAGAAAAGTAACAAGAAAATATCACGTTCCGTGGATAGATAAAGACGTTAAGAGACTGTTTCGGAAACGAAGGAAATTTTTCGAAAAAGCTAAAAAATCGAATTTACAATCCGACTGGAATAAATTTCGTAAAATAAGACGAGACACCAAAAGACTTGTTAAGCTAAAATATAAAGATTATTTGCAAAACAACCTCTGTGAGGACATCAAAAGTAACCCCAAAAGATTTTGGAATTTTGTTAAATCAAAGAAAAAAGTGCAAAACCCGATTCCGTGCCTGAAGGTAAATGGAATTACTTTTACTGACGATAAAGAAAAAGTAGATACTCTAAACAAACAATTTGAGTCTGTATTTAAAGACACTAATGATGGTCCTTTTCCACCATGTGAAGAAAGAAATGATGTTCCTGCCATGAGTGATATTCATTGTTGTGTCGCTGACGTATGTAAGTTGCTCAAAAGCATTGACGTTAATAAGGCTCAAGGTCCTGATGGATTATCTCCCCGTGTATTGAAAGAAGGGGCGGAGCAGCTTGCACCCTCGCTTTGTCAATTGTTCAATATGTCACTTTCTAAAGGAGAGTTACCAATTGACTGGCGAAGAGCAAACGTGTCTCCCCTTCTTAAGAAAGGTAACAAAGAAGACCCGGGTAATTATCGCCCAATATCACTTACTTCAATTGCTTGTAAACTACTCGAAAAACTTGTTTGTAAACATCTTGTTGATCATTTTAATCTACACAATGTCTTATGTGATAACCAGCATGGTTTTCGCGAAAAACGGTCATGCGAGACTCAATTGATTGAAGCTATTCACGACTGGAGTAGTTGGATGAACTCCGGCTATAGTGTTGACATAGCATATTTAGACTTCGCTAAAGCGTTCGATAGCGTGTCGCACAATTTATTAGAACGAAAGTTAAAAATGTATGCTATTCAAAATTCAAATTTAAAATGGATCATGAATTTCTTGAAAAATCGTTCACAACGAGTCGTCCTCAATGGTGAATACTCTAATTGGGTAGACGTAAAATCAGGTGTACCACAAGGGACAATTTTAGGTCCAATCATATTTTTATGTTTCATAAACGACATTTCCTATAATATTGATTCAACTATAAGACTTTACGCAGATGATTGTATTTTATATAGGCCTATCCACTCTATTGAAGATTGCAAACTTTTACAAAAGGATTTAGAAAATTTAGATAAGTGGGCAAATTCATGGCTACTTGATTTCAATGTAAACAAATGTAAGATAATGCAAATGTCAAGAAAGTCCTCTAAACCACAGTATGAATATAAATTGGGTGGACATAAATTAATAAACACTAAGTCAGAAAAGTATTTGGGCATTACTATAAATGATACCCTTAATTTTAATTCTCATTATAACGAAACATACGCAAAGTGTAGTAAGATTGTAGCTATAATCAAAAGAAATTTTTTTAATTGCCCACGTTCTGTGTTTAAAACCTTATATGACTCTCTTATACGTCCATGTCTAGAATATTGTTGTATTGCGTGGGACCCCTATAGAGTTTCACATATAAATATTATTGAACGTGTCCAAAAACGATATTTAAGAATGATGTTTAGAGACTGGGAAACAAGTTACCATGAACTATTAGAAAAATCAAGTTTTGCAAAATTAGAAGAAAGACGCAAGTACCACAGATTAGTCATGTTTTATAAAATAATAAATAATATGGTAAATGTTGGTCCGATTGAAAAAATTATACGTGCTCACAGAATTGGGCGTAATGATCATAATATGAAAATGTACGTACCATTTGCAAAAACAGATTATTTCAAAAACTCTTTTTATATAAGAACTGCCAATGAGTGGAACATGCTCCCAAGTAATGTTATTAATAGTCCATCTCTTTCAACTTTCAAAATATCATTAAAAAGTTGCTTACATATTTAACTTTTTAAACTCCGCAATAACAATTTGTTTTTACATTTTTATACAATTACATCCAAATTCGCGCAATATCAACTATATGTTAATTTTTACCTTAGATCATGTTGCAAAATTTTTTATATAGCATTTTGATCCCTGAAATACCCAATCATTTGTATATTCAATAATGCTGTTTTGCAATCAATAATATTTTATGTATTTATTTTCGCTCTAAACTACATTGTGTATATAATTATTTGATGTATTATCGTGTTTGATATCATTTTTTTTTGTTGTAACTATGTTATGCAATAATAATATTTTTGTACTTTGCTTTTTATCAGGGATGCAGACTTGTACGGGTTATTCAAACCCTTTTCTGCATCCCTAGACATGCTTGTCTGAATAAATACAATACAATACAACAGTCGAGAACGGTACAATAAATCGTCTTCTTTTTCTAATAATTTAAGGAAACGTTTAAGCTAATTCCGCGCTTTGCGCGGAAGGCCTATCACCCACACCCCCCTAAGGAGCGCGCTTCGCTTGCTCACTACCGCCCCTCCCTAAAATAAGACCTTAGCTCCGCGCCTGCATTAAAATATATAGCTATGAATGCTGACTAAGTTGACGAAATAATTCGTATATTTGTGTCGTCGTGGAAAATAACCATTTGCGCATTCGCAAGTACTACAGATAGTCCATAGGAAAAACAATTTAGCCTTCGGCCCCGGGTTTATAGGGTTAAATGTGTAGATATTGGACATTTAATTTTGTCGGTAATTGGTGGCTAGTTTTGTCGGTAATCGTTGGCCTCTACACCCCCCCCCTCCCCCACTGAAAAAGGTCTAGCGACGCCCCTGCGTGTACGTGGAACCGGGCCTTTATAACGTAATGTTATTAATCTAAGCTTATTCATTTATTCTAATTCTTTTTTACAGTCAGCACTGTAAAGCAGACTTGTCTTGGTTCGCAGTAGCCTTCCATTGCCAGGGACAGCAAAGTTGCAAACTTCCAGCTAGGAATTCGACCTTCTTCAACGTGGACCCGTGCGCGGGAACCCGCAAGTACCTGGAAGTCAGTTTCGAATGCATGGAGACTGAGCAGAAGTGTGAATTCAGAGGCAAGTCCTAAAACTTTCATTTTGTATTCGATCCAATCCAGTCCGATCCAGTCCAATGCAATATAATCCAGTCCAGTCCAGTCCGATCCAATCCCAAACGGGAATTTGTAGTTTTAAAAGTAGACCTCAAGGAGAGAGTAAAGAGAGAAGGTATGAAGGAAGACTGTTCTACAACCTAGATATGCAGAAACAGCACCGATCCAGTCTAATCCAGTCCGATCCAGTCCAATCCAGTCCAGTCCAGTCCAATCCAATCCCAAACGGGAATTTGTAGTTTTAAAAGTAGACCTCAAGGAGAGAGTGAAGAGAGAAGGTATGAAGGAAAACTGTTCTACAACCTAGATTATGCAGGAACAGCACCAACATTTCGTTGCCAAATCTAATGCGCTGATAATGATACTGCAAAGACATATTACCCATGATTCATCTGAGAAAGACTGAGGTAGTGGCTAGTTTTAAGCAGTGTGTAATAGGTAAGTCTTTAGCTGAGTTTTGTAAGAAGGCAGCAAATCACTAAAACGGAGGTGCGTAGGAAGAATGTTTCTACACCCTATAAGTGCAACTAGCTAGAAGCAGTGAATAATCTTGTCGAACATGTTCGATCATTTTCAAGCATATTCGATCCACAATTAGATGATTCAAGTTTCAATTTGACGACAACAACGACATAGTCATAAGTAGCTTCTTCTTTTTTTTTTCTTTTTTTTTTTTTGGGGGGGGGGGGGTTACGATTGTTGCTCGATTATCAACTTTATGGTGTTCAAATTTTGACACAACTTTATGTTGTGGTAAAAAATGTAACACGTATATAAAAGATGCAAGTGGACTACGTCACTGAGTGGCGGTTGCCCGAATCATAGAATATAGTTAATTTTGAAATTTTAAGTCAATAGTCGTGAGAAATCATGGGCAGTTTGGTGTACAAATACTCATCGACATTATTAAAGAAGCGACTACCTTTAAAATACGTTGTTGCCTTTTCAGGCATACGGGTTCATCCCGTGGATTTGTACATAACATTAAAAAAACATCATTGAATTGCTGAATTGCCAATGAGTATGAGTCTCTTTGAAATGCTGAAAATGAAAATGGTTACATTATAAAAGGGTGTTTCACGATCGATATTTTCGTGTTTTTGTGGGTTTTTTTTTTTAGGGGTGGGGCGTTAACAGGAATCACAACGGGCAACGATTCGATATCATTATCTTACAAGTAATCATTCAGGAATTCATTTCAGTCAAGTGACCGCCAGACACCTTTCTGCTTGACCCTACTATGTAGATTTCGACCCCAGGAATCTGAGGACATCTTACGCGTGTTATCCGGATAAGCTGAGGGCGGAATGCCCGGAGGGAACAGCTATTCACCCCTTGGAGGCTAATTTCGGTCGGATGGGTACCGACGTGTGTAACACCAGTACCCCCTATACCGATGACATAAATTGCCGATATGAGCCAACATTCCAACTGGTATGTCAATTACATTGCATTTCAAACAGACACGGCATGGCGGCAGATCTGTTTCAGAGAGTTTTTTTTTTAATTGATCTATTTAAGGGGGATGGGGGCTCAAAGCAAATTCTCGAGATACGAGGGGATGAATGCACTAACCCCAACCACCCCCGAAGCGCCCCCAAATTATTTTTGTGGAACAGCTTGTGCCTGGCGGATCCAGGGGAGCGAGGCATATACCCCTTTCCCTTTCCCCTTGTAAAATAAATGTTATACCCCCCCCCCCCTTTTTTTCTTGGCAGACATTTTCATTTATATTTTAGGCGAGCAGTAAACACGCAAAAATATTGTTGCTTTTATCCAGGTGTAAGGGTTTAAGGTCTGCAAATTTAGCTTCTGCCCCCCCCCCCCCCCCCGTGTAAATAGTTTTATTGAAGCATTGGTTGATCACCTAATTTAATTATTTTCAAATTCTGTCACTACAACAAAACAAAACAAAAGGAACTGTTTCATTTTTTGTTGATATTTTTCTTTCACTGCTTAGGTGTGTATAGCCTGTCGCGGAAAACAGGAGTGTCTGGTAGACCCACATCGCTTTGGAGACAATTGTATAAACACCGAAAAGTATATCAGCTTCCAGTATGAGTGCCGAAAATTGCGTGCCGAAAGTAAGCCTTTTATTTATATAAGGGGCTGATTTTTCAACAGAAATAGATAGTACTGTGAATTAAGATATTCATAACTAGAGAAATTACAACTTTTTGCAGTTGCACTACTGTCTTAAGAATCAAGAGTGTCAATAAAATCGCATAAGTTTGCAGTAGAGAACATAGGTACGGAATGTATGTAATATTGATAACATAGATGGGAATTTCCTGAGAATTTCATGACGTACTATGCTTACATCTCTAACAGATAATCGTTATATATGATCATGAAACATTTAACTTTTACATTTTATATTTTGCCTTTGCTTGTACTAAAGCAGGTAGGTCTATTAACGTGATTTAAGAGTGTTTTACTTAGGACAGAAACAGAGAAAACTTTATGCTTTGAGGGATATGCTTTATATTTCATTATGTGCCTTACGTTTTGTGTAGAGTTCTATATCGAAGACATAACTGAGTGGTATATTTATCTATGTCTTTCCCTTTCTCTTTTTACAATATACGCAGTCGTCCCAAATATAGGTAAGTTTTTTGATATATTTGTTTCATGTTTGATTATAGAAGGGTCATTAACCAGTTTCTCTTTGCCCCAAGATTGTTTGAGAGGCTTACACATTTGTTTAAAGCATGAGTTGAGTTCTGTTCATGCGATTGCATTGTGCAAGAAGCGATTTGTAAAGGGTAATCGTGTAGCAAATAAGTATTGGTGTATACCGTGAGGTTTAGGAATCATCAAAATGATAAGAAATTGGCCCAGTTTTATTAACGGTCACATGCACAGTAAACAGAAATTTGTTTCATAGGAATGCACAAACATGTGGCATCAAAGTTGTGGTCCTCAACCTTTAGCTCTTACTTGTCATAATTATTTTGAAATTGAGGGCATTTGAAGAGCCTTCCTTTTCAGACAGTTCTTACGCGGGCGAAGTGGCATGTAAGTCTCACCAATTCCATTTGAAATTTTCTTTTCAAGATCCCGTCAAAGGCGAGGTTTTCATCGTACCTACTCCCCCTCCAGTGGTACCCGGTAAGTTTAATTATAAATCAATAGTGATCATGGTCATGACATGGATTAGTCTAGTAAAAATACCAGTTTACCTATGAAAACAGTTGCAAACTATTTCATTCCACTACATTGATCGTAGAAATAATCTTCTAAACAATCTACTAAAAGTTAAAGAAAATCTGAGTAGTACATATATTACTACTACTACCACGACGACGACGACCACTTCTACCACTACTACTACTACTACTTCTTCTTCTTATTCTTCTTCTACCACTGCTGCCACTACTACTTCAAACTACAACAAAACAACATTTACTACTACTACGACGACGACGACGAAGAGGACGATCGTGACTGCTTCTTCTACTACTACTGCTTCTACTACTTCTACCACTACTGCTACTACTTCTAATAATAATAGTAGTACTTCCTCTTCTCCTTTTTCTTTTTCGTCTTCTACCACTACTACTACTACTACTAATACTAAAACTACTACTACTACTACAGTACTCCTACTACTACTACCACCACCACCACCACTACTACCACCACCACCACCACTACTACTACTACTACTACTACTACTACTACTACTACTACTACTACTACTACTACTACCACCACCGCTACAACTACCACCACCACCACCACTACTACTAATACTACTACTACTACTACTACTACTACTACTAATACTACTACTACTACTACTACCACCACCACCACCACCACCACTACTACTACTACTACTACTACTACTACTACTACTACTACTACCACCACCACCACCACTACAACCACCACTTCTACCACCACCACCACCACTACTACTACTACTACTACTACCACCACCACCACCACCACCACCACTACTACTACTACTACTACTACTACTACTACTACTACTAACCAGCACAAAATATCAGCAACAACAACTGCTGTTACTTCAATAACCTTTTCATGCCAACGTTACAATGACAAATTAATTGATCCGAATGTGATTTCTTTGTGATATAAATGTATTTTTAGGTATTGAAACAAAATTTCCCTTGAGATAACTTTTCAAAAGTCCTTGCGATTGCATGTATTTAACTGATATAACTAGCAAAATAATAATACTTAAATTTGGCATGGCGCAAATTCCTATGTTTTAATTTGCATTAATTTCATCAATCTATTCATTTTAATTATCTAATATACAGGAAAAGTTTTCAAGGAAAGAAAAAAAGCAAAGACAAAACATTTATTACAAAGGAAGTAAGAAATACCCCGACTATCTGTAATGAGTTAGTTTCATGTATTAGATTCAACAAGCATTTATAGCAGATGATATGTAAGAGGATTGAAAGTCAATCCTCCAGTAACCATGGTAACTGTTTATCTCTGTTTCATTATCCTTATAGATCCAACCGAAGACCCAAGTCTCTTCGATGGTAGGTATTATAGATTGACAATTAGTCGGGTCTTCACTAGTTCGAGAATGAAAGGAAATTTATTTATCTGAAGAAAAAAAAATACATTCCAGGGAAAAACAATCCTGTCCGATGTGCTTAAACAGTAATATTGACAGCGGCAAAGCGCAATCCAGCCTTTGTATCGAGTTCGTGTGTATGAAAACGGGGAAAATAGAGAAAGAGAACAGTGACAGTTTGACGGACAACTCTTCCTTTCTTCGCGTATACAAACATATCATTATTTTGTGTTTGTCTCCATAGTTCCTCCTCCGTTGAAGTACTACTCAAATGTACGTCCACCACTGCCATGGATTATGGATGAACGTATTACGGAGAGCAAATTATTATAGGTCCTCTTAAAATAAAAGACCCTCCTGAGGCATACATTTTGAAAATTGACAAACTAGTAACAACTTGTATGTTAGAACAAAATAGAAGAGCGAAAGCTTTGACGTTTCATTGTTCGTTGGACCGTTCTCGACTCTTAATCCTTATCTAAATTCAGTTTCTTTTGACGTTTCATTAGAGAAAGAAGACGATTCGTTGTACCGTTCTCGACTCTTAATCCTTTTTCTTCCTACGTCCTCTTCCTTTCTTCTTTTATTCTCTTCTTTTTTTTGGCCGGCGTTTTTTTTTTTTTTTTTTTGGGGGGGGGGGGGGGGGGGGGTGACCCCAGACCGGCACTTACGTCCTGGGCAAGTCAATAATTCTAAATTTGAAATAAAACGTTCACGTTGGAGTCAAACATGTTAGAGAATAAATCGAAACTCGAAAGAATTATTGTCGTTTTTACAACAAAAATGTATCAATTACATTTTATGAATAAAACCATATATTTTTTGTTTTCTTCATTCCACTGGCACTGATAAAGGGAAATGACGATTTATGTGATCCCCATCACGACGTGCAAGATGCTCCATCATCCTCATCCTCTATTTCGAAAGATATTTATAAATTATACTAATCTTGTCCGTTGTTTCTCAAAACAGCTCCAGGTGTAGGAGTGATCGTGCCACCGGAGAACCCCCGTGGGGATACTGTCATGATGACTCCTCCTGTACGAGGTATGAATCGAAGAAGTAAACCAAGAAACAAAAATGTTTATGATTTTTTTCTTTCTTTCCGGAAGTTGATAATTCCTGAACGAGGGATGAATAAAAGAAATAAATGAAGAAAAAATGATTTGTTGTTTTTCCCGAATTTTAAAGCGGTTGGCGCAAAACCTGACGCGCCATTTTGAGAGTGACATCACTGACATCGTACAAAAAGTTAATGCACAATAATTTTGGGCTCCTTTGGATTCAAAAGATTTATTAATAAGTTACTGATCGTCGGTTGCCATAAAATTGTTTGCATCCGTTAAAAACCTTCTCGTTTTGCCATTAAAAGGCTGTTTGTTAATTCTCTATCAAAAAAAGTAATTCCTTCATCATTTTCCTTACTTTTCGGGCAGGCGATACAGACGTGCAAACACCGCCAACTCGTGCACCGCCAGCACCAACAGAAGCACCAGGTATTATTTATTGTTTCAAATGGTCTTACAAATACATGTGAAAAAGAATGCTTAAATATAAAGAATATAAGATTTATGGGTAAAACGGTGAATTTTATGACCCTATTTGCATAAATTACCATAAATATGCAAATGAGTGAATTTTTCAAACAAATTAATTACCATGGTATTCTAAACACTTCACTTGGCATGCGTGCCAATTTTCGCGGCGATCGGCCGTTTCACGGCCGAGATCTTAGGGGATGGGGGAGGGCCTTAATGCCCTCCGGCCGCATCAAGACCTCAAATAGCCCAGCCTTTTTTGGGTTAAGTGTTAAATGACCATGCTCACTCATGCGTGAGTAGTATGATTCCAATTGCATATCATCTCAAAGAGAATTAATCTTATTTTTATAGTAAAGATACGTCAATATCAAATATATTTATTTCAAAATCTTAATTCTAAAATAGTGTGCACTTTCTTCTCCTTTCCTCTGAGTGTATTTTGTTCTTTATTAATTCTGATGGTTTAGCACCCAAAGGAAACATCGTGGTGGGAGATAAGCCTTCTGGAAAAGGCTTCGTCTTAGGTGCCCCTCCTCCTGCTAGAGGTAAGAATAAATTAAGTTTTCTCGAGACAAAAAGACGTCTATAGAAAAGAAAGTCTTATTTCGATCTCCATTGCACACAAGGCGTCATTTGTGGACGTTGGTCTACATCAGCGACTGGCGTAATACTTGACGCGCCATGTTTAGAGTGATATCGTACACAGAGTAAATGCACAATAAATGCGTTTCATGTTGGGATCCTTTTGATTCAGAAGATCAATTAATAAGACATTGAAAGTGACGACTCGTCTTGTGCTTAGGGTATATTCAAACTCTAAAGTGCAAGTAGAGTAGAGGATGCATTATGCGTGCAAATCTTGTTGAATATCAAACTTGTCTGAATTCTTATTTTAACTATTCAAACCAATTAAACTCTACGGAAGGTGGGACTGGGTTGCAAGTGGTTGTGTTTGTGCGGGAGTGGATGCGTGTGTGTTCGCGCGTTCGTGCGTGTGTGTTTTATGGTGTTAATGTATTACAGTCGTCAGATAAATTTTCAGGTCCAACTGATGAGGAAAGTTACTGATCGTTCAGTTGTCATAACATTGTTTGCATTCTTTAAAAACCTTCTGGTTTTGCCAATCAAAGGCTGTTTTTTAATTCTATTTTAAAAATAGTAGTTCCTTCATAATTTGAAATTGCTCCTTGTTTACTTACTATATTTATTAAATCTTATTTGATAGGAAGCTGTCCAGACAAAATTTCCTTTTTTTTTGTTTTGTTTTGTACAGCTGTGCCTTATTCTGTTTTGTATTAATTGATTTTTACATGTATATGTTATCCAAATTTATGTATAATATTTTACATGAAATTGCATGTGTTTACCTTTGTAAAAATGTTTTTAAAATGAATTGAATAAACTAAACTGAACTGAATTGAATAATTTTCCTTACGTTTTTGGCAGGCGATACAGAAGTGCCAACAGAGCGAACACGTCAACCACCAGCACCAACAGATGCACCAGGTATTAATTTAGTCTTTACAGTTGTTAGTGTTAACCACGTAGTGATCTCCGGAATTGAGTTTGATAAAACACGTTACTTGGGATATTGTGGTCACGTGTGCGTTTTCTGCGAATCATTTGATTCACCCTACATCCCTATCAAAATGACTTGATTATTATTAATATTCATGGCTAAGATATCAGTTAAAGGTGACATTTAAGGAGGGGTATACCTGTTTTAATTCCGAATTGCGATGGAAAGAAATGATGGCAAGTTAAAAAGATAGATAGCTAAAAAATGGAATTTTAGTAGATATCAGTAAAACAAAATAAATTAAGTTGACACTCTTTTTGAATGGCCAGCAGCCCCGTTTCTGCAAGTTTCTTTCAGAGACTCATTAAATGTCCATGCTCACTCATGCGTGAGTGGTATGATTCCAATTGCATATCATCTGAAAGAGATTTAATCATTGATTATTGTGATGTAGTCAAGATAAGTCTAGATCAAATATATTTATTTTAAAGTCTTCATTCTAAAATAGTGTCCACTTTCTTCTTCATTTCTCTGAGTGTATATTTGTCCTTTATTAATTCTGATGGTTTAGCACCCAAAGGAAACATCGTGGTGGGAGATAAGCCTTCTGGAAAAGGCTTCGTCTTAGGTGCCCCTCCTCCTGCTAGAGGTAAGAATAAATTAAGTTTTCTCGAGACAAAAAGACGTCTATAGAAAAGGAAGTCTTATTTCGATCTCCATTGCACACAAGGCGTCATTTGTGGACGTTGGTCTACATCAGCGACTGGCGTAATACCTGACGCGCCATTTTTAGAGTGATATCGTACACAGAGTAAATGCACAATAAATGCGTTTCATGTTGGGATCCTTTTGATTCAAAAGATCAATTAATAAGACATTGAAAGTGACGACTCGTCTTGTGTTTAGGGTATAATCAGAGGATGCATTATGCGTGCAAATCTTGTTGAATATCAAACTTGTCTGAATTCTTATTTTAACTATTCAAACCAATTAAACTCTACGGAAGGTGGGACTGGGTTGCAAGTGGTTGTGTTTGTGCGGGAGTGGATGCGTGTGTGTTCGCGCGTTCGTGCGTGTGTGTTTTATGGTGTTAATGTATTACAGTCGTCAGAAAATTTTTCAGGTCCAACTGATGAGGAAAGTTACTGATCGTTCAGTTGTCATAAAATTGTTTGCATTCTTTAAAAACCTTCTGGTTTTGCCAATCAAAGGCTGTTTTTTAATTCTATTTTAAAAATAGTAGTTCCTTCATAATTTGAAATTGCTCCTTGTTTACTTACTATATTTATTAAATTTTATTTGATAGGAAGCTGTCCAGACAAAATTTCCTTTTTTTGTTTGTTTTGTTTTGTACAGCTGTGCCTTATTCTGTTTTGTATTAATTGATTTTTACATGTATATGTTATCCAAATTTATGTATAATATTTTACATGAAATTGCATGTGTTTACCTTTGTAAAAATGTTTTTAAAATGAATTGAATAAACTAAACTGAACTGAATTGAATAATTTTCCTTACGTTTTTGGCAGGCGATACAGAAGTGCCAACAGAGCGAACACGTCAACCACCAGCACCAACAGATGCACCAGGTATTAATTTAGTCTTTACAGTAATTAGTGTTACTAACCACGTAGTGATCTCCGGAATTGAGTTTGATAAAACACGTTACTTGGGATATTGTGGTCACGTGTGCGTTTTCTGCGAATCATTTGATTCACCCTACATCCCTATCAAAATGACTTGATTATTATTAATATTCATGGCTAAGATATAAGTTAAAGGTGACATTTAAGGAGGGGTATACCTGTTTTAATTCCGAATTGCGATGGAAAGAAATGATGGCAAGTTAAAAAGATAGATAGCTAAAAAATGGAATTTTAGTAGATATCAGTAAAACAAAATAAATTAGGCCTAAGTTGACACTCTTTTTGAATGGCCAGCAGCCCCGTTTCTGCAAGTTTCTTTCAGAGACTCATTAAATGTCCATGCTCACTCATGCGTGAGTGGTATGATTCCAATTGCATATCATCTGAAAGAGATTTAATCATTGATTATTGTGATGTAGTCAAGATAAGTCTAGATCAAATATATTTATTTTAAAGTCTTCATTCTAAAATAGTGTCCACTTTCTTCTTCATTTCTCTGAGTGTATATTTGTCCTTTATTAATTCTGATGGTTTAGCACCAAAAGGAAACATCGTGGTGGGAGATAAGCCTTCTGGACGTGGCTTCGTCTTAGGTGCCCCTCCTCCTGCTAGAGGTAAGAATAAATAAAGTTTTCTCGAGACAAAAAGACGTCTATAGAAAAGGAAGTCTTATTTCATCTCCATTGCACACAAGGCGTCATTTGTGGACGTTGGTCTGCGTTAGCGACTGGCGTAATATATGACGCAACCTTTTGAGAGTGACAGCGTAAACAAAGTAAATGCACAAAGTACGTTTATACTGTTGGGATCCTTCGGATCATAGCGAAGTTGAAAGGCATCGGGTATAATCTAACCCTGTCGTACAAGAAGAGTAGTAGATGCATTATGCATATTGTTCATTTTGGAAATCAAGCTTGTCCACCTTCTTATGTAATTTATACTGTACTCTCTATGTGTGAATGTGAGTGGTTGTAGGTGCACTTTTGCGCGTGTGTACGTGTACGTGTGCGTGTGCGTGCGTGTGTGTGTGCGTGTCAGTATGTTTGTTTCTGTTCATTGCTTGTTAATTACAGTTATGGACAGTGACGTCAATATGGAGATTATTCCATTTATTCTTAAAAAAACTCTTTTTCCCATTCAAGAGCTTTTTTTATTATCTCCCTTTAAAAAAAAACAATTAATTCTTTCATCATTTTCTTTACGTTTTTACAGGCGACACAGAGGTACCAACAGAGCGAACACGTCAACCACCTGCACCAACACCTGCACCAGGTTAATTATATATTATAGTCTTTACATGTGTTATTATAGATATATTTACTGCTATGAGAGGCATCGCTGTTTCTATAAGGCACAAGCGCCCCAGTGTGCCTCGGAGTAGCAGGATGTAACGTTTAATCCACATGTACCACTCTCCACCCAGATGTAGATGGGTACTTGGTAATTACTGTGGTAATAATAATGGCAGGGCCCTCAGGAAGAACAGCAGTGAAGCTGATGAAGCTGCCCTTGTTAAACAAAAATTAGTAGTATTATTTAAATATTGATAACGCAATGTGCAATGGATGTTAGAATTAACCGAAAACCACTTGAAACAAGGAAAGGACTATCTAACCAGCAAAATGCCTAATGTAATTCCTCTTCGAGAAATTTGCTTATTAATCTTTTTCTTCTTGTATGCTATTTATGCAGCACCTACGCTAAATCTGAAGGGAATCTTTGCAAGCAGATTAAGTAAACAAAGTAAACCGTTCAGGCTTGTTCCCGCGGAAAAGAGTGAGCCAGCTGGTAAGTATCGATTCGATGTGTTGAGCACATTATAAGTATTTTACACTCGATATCAATATTAACATTCTGTCAATTTCATCTACAAAGGATAAAAGACGAAGAAAAGAAGCTATAAGTTATGGCCCATAGCTATATAAGGGGAATAATAATGTTTTGCTTCAAAAGTGAGCAAAACGTTCAAATAAACAAACAAGCAACAAGTTGTAAACAAAATTCTCGATCGCTCTCTTTTTCTGAGACAAATCGAAATAAAAAGTCACGAGGTACCAAATTTTGATCTAATTTTGCTACCGGGGGCTTAATTATGCCAGATTAAATGTTGCCAGGGAGCAGAGCCCCCCCCCCCCCACCCCCCCCCCCCCACCTCTACCGGATCGACCACCGATCGCAATACAGTAACGAAAGACTAATGTCCACACTAAAGGCTGATTACCTTGTGCTTCTCTTGTTTTATTTCACAATCAAGCCGAAGTGGGAGACACAGAGATTGTAGAGGCGCCGACTCGGGGTGGACAAACTGAACAAGGTATGTAAACGTGGTGAATCAAGTAAGACATGAATCATTATTTTGTACTTTTCTTTTTAGTTTGTAAAATTTTATTATAGCGTCCACATGTTTGTATCGTACTACTGCTCTACCACTGAGCCATCGCGTCTCACTATGCTACCCTAAGTAATCTTCATGCATTAGGGGAGTGGCAATCCACTTTTTTAAAGAGTAAGTGTTATTTTGGATCACTTCATTTTTTAGTTAATTTCACTTTCCTTATAGTGGAATCGGCTCCACAGTAGTTTTGTAATTCAAACACCTAGGTGATCTACTCTCTGCCCACACATCCACGGATGCGCGGCTCGGATCCAGGGGGGGGGGGGGGAGGGGGGGGGGGGCGAGCGGGCCTTGCCTCCCCCTTCCTGCCCCCCCCCCCCCCCCAAAAAAAAAAAAGACGGGCAAAAAAAATTGTGACCAGAAAATTACCTTTTCTTTCTTGCTTAAGAAGGGGGGTGGGGGAGGTTGTGTTTAGTTTTTAAAAAAAAGCGCTATCTTACTGTCTTACTAAAAAGCTTACTATCGGCCGGCGCGATTTTCAGATTTTCGGGGTCAAAATAGAAGAAGGAAAAAATAGATTTCAAATTTGGGCCTCCCCCCCCCTAAGAAATCCTGGATCTGCGCCTACATCCACGTACAATACACGTTCGGCCACCACAGTGACACTAACCATCTCCCGAACTAATACTCTAATACTTATAACAGATGATAGGTCTAATTAAGCTATTGCCCTTTAAAATATGGAACTCTTGGGCCTCTGTATGAAAGAAATGTCATATACTCTTTCAAGAAGTGTTTGAAAACACGTCTTTTCTGATATATATTCTTAATATTCCTCTTTGATTGTAATTAATGTATGAGTCTATCAGCTTTGTAAAAATATTGTACTCTCTCTCTCTCTCTCTCTCTGTTTCATAGTTAGTATTTTTGGTTCGTGCGCTTTGTATTTGATAAAAAGGTGCTTGATTCATAAATGAAATCGTTATCATTATTAATATTATTATCATTATTATTATCATCGTTATTATTATAATGTTTTTGTTGTCATTATTATTATTGTCATTACTATCAATTTAATACTTATATATTTAATATTATATATCATTATTATTATTATCATTATCATTTTTATTATTGTAAACTCTCTCGGAAAAATATTTTTCTCAAGATCTCTTAAATAAACAAACAAACAAACAAACAAACAAACATCTGTTTCATTCTTCTCTTATATGCTCTCTAAACCAATTATTTTTCCATGGTACAGAGAACGGCAAGGGAAGCATTCGGTACAGCGGTTCAGTGAAAGGGGGATCATTCAGTCTCTCCAATCCAAAACCACAAGGTAATTAGCTCCTCCCATTTGTTCAATTTTTGTTCAGAGTCAGACTATAGGAAATTCGAAACTCGAATAAAGAATCATCGTATGAATAATCATTGTATAAGTAGTGAAAGGGCGTACGTGACTCTCTAGATGTGGGCTCATAAAGCTTTTTTCTTTTAATTCTCGTAATGGAATTCCATTTCAAGTGAAATTGGATTAAATTAATTCCTGATTGTATTTCCTGTAGGAGGTAGACGTTTTTAGGCTATCATAATATAAAACAGGTAGGAATGTATATATATATACATATATTATAAACCGAATATTTTGAGAAAAAAATGGCTGAGAAAAAAAATGGCTACACAAATGTAAAACGGTTCTGCACGTATTGATCTCGCTCAAATTTCCTATCACCTTTATTTTTAGTATTTCAATATTTTCAACGAAAATCGGTTTGGGAGATATTATCTTATTTGCAGCTTTTTAAGGTTTATCTAATTAAACTTTCCTTCATCATTATAATCCAGAATATCAGAAATCGATAGATTTGTACCTATCCCTGGTACCCATTAGGATTATTCCTTGAAATACACTGCTCTGATAACAGTTCGGTTGTCAGTGCAGGTGCCTGGTAAAGTTATTAAAGATCACTAATTGGGGGGGGGGGGGCGGGGTATATTTTTTATTTTGATATTTATAAAGTTAATTGATTTCTTTAGACATTGGTGTTTGATACCCGGTTTATCCTATCAATTCAACCCTCTTAAAAGAAGGAAAAAAAAGACAGAAAAACAGGAAATACGACGATGATGACAACAGTAACAACAAAAATAAATATGGATCCCCCATCTTAGTAAACCAAATCAAAAACAAAAATAATCACATGCCCCTCTTTTTTCTTGGTCTGACAATGCAACCGGGGGCTCACGAAGGGGCTTTTTATTCCCAGACTCGGTTGCCAGATTGGGTTTTGCCGGTGGAGCAATTCTCACCCGCGATCCACAACTAATTGAAAAACAGAAAGTATAAACAACAACAACGACAGCAAACATTATGCCCATGCTAAACAAGCTAAATTAATACTAATTGACTTGTATTTCTCATGTTTTATTTCACATCAATCAAAACGAAGTTGGAGACACTGATGTTGTAGAGGCACCAACTCGGGGTGGAGTTGAACAACCTGAACAACCTGAACCAGGTATGTAAACGGGTTGAATTAAGTAGGACAGGAATCAGTATTTGCTACTCTTCTTTTTAGTTTGTAAACATTCGTTACAGCCTCTTCGTTTCTATATCGTACGTAATTTGATACTACTTCACGCACTAGGCTGCCGTAAATTAGGAGGGGGGGGGGGGGGGCGGTGTAGAATGTTACCCTAGGTTATTTTTATGCATGCATGGGAGTGGCAAATTGGCAATCCTCTTTTTAAAGGAGTAATTATTAGTCGGAATCACTTCATTTTGGAGTTGATTCCACTCCAACTTACAGCTCCAAGAGTAGTGGTTGGATTACTCTCTTGAGGGTAGATTCAACTATTCTGAGCGTGGTTTCTAAACCCCAGGTGCTAAACCCCAAACGAAGGCTGTTCCCAAGTTCGACTCTCCCAAAAGAGGACTTCCACTTCTGTTTATTTCGAGAGAATTTTCTAATTTTCGACTTCTTCATAAATTATGATAGTGCGTAACAGTACTATGTGTGTCGGTTTACTGAAATAGTTATGCATAAGCATAATATAGTTTTATATTATTAATTATGATGTGTCTTCTTTCGTTTAACGTTTTGACATTTCGCAAAGTATCGCTTAGACGTAAGCCTTTAAGTATAATTATGGTAAGTTGATTTTCTACAGTTTGAGGGAAACAGTTGTTGTGTCGTTAAGTGTGTTTTCGGTTGTATTCTTAAATCCCAAATAAATAAATAAATAGATAAATGCCAGTCATAGGGAAAACAAATAGGCTATTTTTGTTGTACTTGTCTTGAATTTATGCATCTTAAACCGACAAGTCATAACAAATAAAATGTTTTTGATCGAAAGGTTTACAAAATAAAAAGGTCATTCACTTTTCTTTTGTCTCGTAAAGATTAATGTAGTTCACTCCTCCATGGCGTACCCCCTACAGATCGTAACTCCCCTCATTGTTATTATCATTATCATTATTATAATAATCATTGATATTATTATTATTACTATTAATTTATTATTGTCCTTGTTATCATTAACATTATTATCATTCTTACTATCTATCTTGGAGATATTGTTTTTCCTTAAGATCTCTTTGGTGTCTTCTTGTTCTGTCACATCTGTTTCATTCTTCTCTTATCTGGTATCTTCAAAGTTCAAAGTTCAAATTTCTATTTCCATTTTTTTAAATTCTGTCCTGAAGTATGCTAAACTTTAACTTATGTGTATTTTATTTTCTTTATTGAATCACTTGATGGTCGTATGCCCACAATTATACAACTTTCACACAATTGCCCCAGGAGTGTCATTTTTGACAGACATGGCGCATTATAAATGTTCACTATTATTATTATTATAAATAAAGTACCAACAACTTTTACAGAGTATACAAAAGAAATTATACGAGTGTACATGAAGTTATTTTTATTTGCGTAACAAATAACATCTTAACCAATTATTTGTCCATGGTACAGAAAACGGCAAGGGAAGCATTCAGTACAGTGGTTCTGTGAAAGGGGGATCATTCAGTCTCTCCAATCCAAAACCACAAGGTAACTAGCCCCTCCCAGTAACACGATTTTCGTTCAGACTATATAAGAAATTGATACGAAACTCGTACAAAGAAACATCGTATGAATTATCATTGTAAACGCATAGCGAAAGGGCGTACATGACTCTTAAAATGTTGACTTATAAAGTCATACGTCACTTGTTTAGATGCACTAAGAAATACAAAGAACAAACAAACGAATCCCTGAACATGACTTTAGCATTGTGTAGAAGATAATTATGCCTGAATTTTACACTTGAATATTCATTCATTAAGTTCATTGATTTCTTAAAAACATTGTTGTGTCAGTGTTAATTTTTATGAAACATTGGTCTTTCAAATCCGACTCATTCTATCAAGTCAATCATCTAAAAAGGAAAAGAAAAGGAAACAAAGAAAACTACGACGACGATGACAATAATAATAATAATACACAACATTTATTAGGCGCTTAATACGGGTGTTTCTAAGCGCACCATTGTCTGACTAAAAATTGACAACCAATACTTATAAAAAACACCAATGAAAAAAGAAGAAATGAGATCACATAAGGTCAGACCTAAGATCAAACATAAGATCTAACAAGTAAGGAATAAGCCCCCACCCCCCCCCCCCCCCCCCGATCCACAACTCATTGAAAAACAGTAACTAAACAACGTCAAGTTCCGTTATGCCCATGCTAAACAATCTAAATTAAATACTAATTGACTTGTATTTCTCATGTTTTATTTCACAATCAAAACTAAGTTGGAGACACGGAGATTGTAGAGGCGCCAACTCGGGGTGGAGTTGAACAACCTGAACAACCTGAAACAGGTATGTAAACGGGGCGGTGTTTGTGATATAACAACGACAAGGGAAGCATTCAGTACAGCGATATAGTAACGACGTTTCAGTACTTTAACTTTGACTACCACGTTTATAATAGAGAGGGCGTGGCCAATAAACCCAACAACAACAACAACAACAACAACCAGACACACACGTGCACCACATGCACACCGTGTACATTAAATGCGACTTATGTTTACATAATAGAAGCGGGGCATTCGAAAACACTTGTGCGGGTTATAGAAAACGCCATAAAAAAACACTGTGAGTAGATCATTTAACACCACAAATAAAGAATTGAAATTATTTGCATGCATTTAAGTTTGAATGTGCCTATATTTTAACTGGTTTATTTATCTTCGGCCAAAATGTTCCTGTTCGAATTCGATACTGTCGAAACTGCAGCTGATCTACTGGAGCCCATCGGGCGTCCCGATGGGCTCCCCCACGGTTGGGCGAGTAGTGCCTGCTAAGGTGTGGGGCTGGGGTTCTAGCTAATCCACTCGCTTCCCATCGGTTCGCCAGACGCGACGTACATGTGTCGGGATATATCCGGACGTACACGGGTAGTTGTTTTCAAATAAATAAATTGAAGAAGTTTACAACCAATATTTCATAACTCCTTCAGACTTATTTAGGGAAGTGCAGATATCTGGTTATTTTCACACATAGATCTACTGCATAGCTGCATTACTATCCTGGCTTTGTATTAAAACTTTTATTAGCTGAGCTATTGATTCTCAACATTTCAAACACCACTGTACAAAAATCGGCGCTTGTTCAGAAGCCTATCCAAAATTTGACCCGTACCTCCGGCGTGGAGATACCCAACTAAAACATACCCAAAATGAAGTAAATATTCCTTAAATGTCCAAGTAAAGATCATGAGTTAAAATTTGTTATGTTTATTACCTGTTTCGTGTAAATGTTCTTGTTATTTTTGGAGTATTTTTCGGATAAACGTTGATATTAGTGTACGGCACACTTTTTCACAGGTTTCACGGCAAACCGCTGCACAATACAAGTGCATACCGATGGCGAGTTGCGAGCGAGCGCGCCTGTGTGAAGTTATCTACCGTAATGAGGATCTGAGACGGTAGATAACTTTGGGATAACTTTGGGGGCTATTTTTCAAGCTTGCTTGCATGAAAATAACACTCTTTAATTTGTTTTGCATTGAACTCTATGCAAATTTTGGGGGGCTCTTTTATGACTTTTCGGGGGGCTCTTTAGGGCATTTAGGGGGGTAATTTGCCCCGAACCCCCCGTGCATTTTTTTCACTGGCTAGGCCAAGGGTCTAATAAAGTGAATACTCATGACCTACCATTTCTTACGTTACTATCTAGAAGTCTATGTTAGATTTTTTGTATATCTTGAATACCTTGAATACCTTGAATACCAAAGCTTCTGGAAGAAAGCCGTCTCCAGCTGCCAAGCTTCCAGGTCTAACTTCAAGGGGGGGGGGGGGTGGGGGGATGTCCCAGCTTCCGGGTCTTGCACCATAGTCGTTTTACATCTATAATTATCTTGCTTGCTGGGTCATATCAGGAATGTCATAATTGGAGTGTCTACTGGGAGAATGGTGAATTATATTCCTCCTTCTTCCAGTATTTGTCAAGTCTGGCTTTAAAGCTGTTTACCGAGGTTGCAGATACCACCAACTCAGGGAGGGAGTTCCAGTCGTTGAGGACCCTGTGGCTAAATGAGTCTTGCCTGAGTTTGGAGTTGCACCTGGGTTTGGTCAGTTTGAATGCATGCCCTCTCGTTGTTGAATTGATTGCAGGTGTGAAGAATTGGGTAGAGTCCAACCTGTCAATGTTCTGCATCAACTTGAACACCTGAATCATGTCTCCTCGGCGGCGACGGTGGCTAAGTGAGGGAAGCTTCAAACTCAAGTCTCTCATGGTAGCTTTGGTGTTTTATCTCTGGTACCATTTTTGTTGCTCTTTTTTGTACTTTCTCTATAATTTTTTCGTCCTTCACATAGCGAGGGTGCCAGATAACATTGCCATATTCCAATATGGGACGAACAA
The DNA here is from genome assembly GCA_035222895.1 of Strongylocentrotus droebachiensis. NCBI lineage: Eukaryota > Metazoa > Echinodermata > Echinoidea > Camarodonta > Strongylocentrotidae > Strongylocentrotus > Strongylocentrotus droebachiensis. The sequence goes on from JAVYIG010000490.1 coordinate 45,822, forward strand.
GACCTTTGTAGAGGAGTGGAATTGTTGATCTGTCCTTGCAAGTGAAAGATCTACGTATGCGAGCTAGTACTCCATTCGCTTTTCTAGCAGCAATTGCAGATTGTTGATGAAATCTGAGCTTCTCGTCAATGACCACTCCAAGGTCCTTTTCTTCTTTGGTTTCTGGGATCTTTACACCGTCTAGCTCATATTCCCTTCGTGGATTGCCTTCCCCTAGGTGCAGGGTCTAGCATTTCTTTGCATTGAATTGGAGCTGCCATTTCTCTGACCATCCCTCAAGTTTCTGTACATCTCTCTGCAGGGTGGTGTAGTCTTCCTCAGACGAAGCTTTGCCACACAGTTTGGTGTCATCTGCAAAGATTTTGACTGCTGCCTCAATCTCGTCAGGAAGGTCATTTATGTAGATGACAAAGAGAAGTGGGCCGAGCACGCTCCCTTGCGGTACTCCACTGGTGACTGGGGACCAATCTGACATGTTGTGGTTTACAACCACTCTCTGCTTCCGTTCAGTGAGGAAGTCTTGGATCCATGTTCTGATAGGACCAGAGATTCCATAGACCTCAAGCTTGAGTATTCGGAGCTGGTGTGGAACTGAGTCAAAAGCCTTACTGAAATCTAGGTAGACTACGTCAATGGACTCCCCCTTGTTGATCAAGTCCGTCCATGCTTCCATAGCACACAGCAGTTGTGTCATACAGGACCTTCCAGGGACAAATCCATACTGATGGTCACAGAAAAAAAGAAGAGAATCTGGGCATTGTTTCGCAAAATTGTGGTGGCATACAAGAAATTACAAGTTCACAGACATTTTATACACACATCTCAGCTCAATGGGTTTTCAGCGAACTCATACTTATATAAGAAACACTACCCAGATTACCAGATATTTAGTGATATGACACATTTTATTTTTAAACACTGGCTTGGTGATTTATGAAATATGATATGTAGTGTCTAATCATCTCAAATATATACCAACAAAATCAAGGATATGTTCCGAGACTGGAGAGCATCAAAAGACTAAATAGGACATATAGACTATGGTACTAGAGTGTTTCTCTATCTAGTCACTTGGCCTGCGAGAATTGTGTTTTACATTTGTTTTCTTACTCTTTTTATTTCGATACAGCTCCAAGTGCAGGTAAGTTTTTCCAGCTTCTAAGTTCTATGTACATTTGTGTAAACCTAAGATGAGATGAGATATTTGTGTCAATCATAATTGTAATGTGTTCACTTTTATAGTGACACTGACAACTTATAGGTTTCATAAGGCTAAGGGCTTACCAGTTACTTATTTTACTTACCGGTACATGTTTTGGGCATTATTCTGAGTCGACCTTGCTCATACTTGCTGATCATGCGACCGAAACCAGGGCGCGCAACTAACAAAAAATGTTACTGTTTTCAATTTTGTTTGTGCGGTCCAGGTCAATAACATATATTCATATATATATTCATGTTTTAATACAACTGTTTTTTACATTTAAAAGTATGCCGATTGACTTGTTGCACTAAGACCTTTTTAGTCCTGTGTTTCTTTCTCTGTCAATATCTATTTGCATGTACTTTCTTACCTCTGCTATCTATACCTGCCAAACCTTACAAATAATCTGGAATATTCCTATTTTTCAAAATTTCATTTTTCATTTTTCATTTTTTTGGGGGGTGCTAAAGCCAAATTAAGCTTGTTTTATCATATGCCGCGATTTGAGAGTTCACATATTGTGTGCGTTGAATGGCTGCATGATTGAGCAGCGAATATGTATTCACTTTTTGGTACAGATTTACAGCGTACTGCCAGTTACACTGCCGCTGCAAGTGCGATTTCTTATTTTCCAAAGCATACCGTGCTAAAAATTCCTAATATTTTCAAATGTTGGCAGGTATATGTTATCCCATCTTCTGTCTGGATTAACTCTTTTTTCTATTAAAGCCCCACTGCACTACTTGTAGCTACTGGCGCCCTCTATAAAGCCAACAATGCCTAAGTGGTACCCGTTGATCCCCCATGGTCCCCTTTTTCTCATGTTAATTGAGAGCTGATTCGATGAGATAACCACCTGCCAGTGAACACACCAGGAGCTCTAATCCATCCCTGCCAAACTAGTGCAGATAGGCTTTAAGAGTGTAAAAATTATTTCAGGATCTAGACATTCTGGCCCAAATTCACAAAGGAGGTTTGTCGACAAACCTCCTTTTGTTTCGCCAAACGGAAACCTCCTTTTGTTTTTTACAAACCAGGTTTGTAAAAAACGTACGAAAACTAAGGTTTGTCGACAAACCTCCTTTGTGAATTCGGGCCAATATGGATAATAAAAAATAGTAATAAAACAACAAGAAAAAATTAAATGGCACATAATAAAACACCTTGCTTGTGCACTCCTAACCATGGATGTATTGATCCCTATTTCTTGGCAGGCGTTTTCAAGTTGAATCTTCAGAGCTTGAAGAAAGCTTTCTCACTCAAGACAATACCAACAGCACCAGAAAGAGGAGGTAATATATTGACAGGGTACTATATTGGTTTATGGGAACTACAACTAAAGGGTAATCCAACCATTACAGCAATGCAAGATGAAATAAACCAGACACATTGATAGAATGGAAAAAGTGGGGAAAAAATCTGACAATTGTGAATGTGAAAGTTATGAAACGTTGAACGTTGTAATTGTAAACAGCATAGATCTACATTATGGGAATTATTTTCAATTTGATATATATTTATATATATATATCACTGTGATGTGGAAACTCTTATTTGTTCCAACACATTAATAAATATAATTTTCAGTAATATAGGACTGTGTAAAATTTATTTAATTTGTCCACTTGAAATTGACCATGAAAGTTGAATTTGGCCATGGACGTGTAATCATTGTCTAATAAGAAGTGAAGCCTGATCCCTGTTTCTTACTTTTCTCTGTCTTTCTTCGTTGTCATTTCAGATACAGAAACTGCGGAGGTTAGGACAAGAGGAAGTGACAGTAAGGATATTTGAAAGGGGGAATTCACCCTGATTATCAACTTCTCGTTGATACAAATTTTTTCATTCACCTGTGACAAATAATTGTATTTCAATAGTCAGAATGTGAATGGCATACATTACTTGTTGCTAGGTAGGACCAGCATTATGGCCTGCCCTACCTAACAACAAGTAATATATGAAATAATTTGTGTCGAGGCACTTAAGTTTAGATTTGGTTACATTACTACTACTACTACTAATAATAATAAACCATTCTTATATAGCACATATCCCAAAAATGAATTCAAGTCCCTATGTGCTCAGAAAAAAGAAAAGAAGGGATAACAGCAGACATAAAGGAAGAGAAGAGAATAACTGCTTTGTCATAACATTGTACTATTTTAACAATCAGAAAAATGTGTCTTTAAGAGACTCTTGAAATATTCTACTGTATCAACCTGATTAAGATTGATAGGTAATTTATTCCATAACTCTGCAGCTGCCAGTTAAAAGGACCTCGCACCATAGTAATTTGTTGATATTGAGGGGGGGGGGGGGGGGGGGGACTAACAAGGATTTTGACTAAGAGCGAAGGTTTGTTGCCTGGCAATATTTTGTTATCAATTGTTGTAAGTAATCGGGCCTAATTCTTGCATGCACGAGAACACCAATGTCAAAATCTTAAAATCAATTTGTTGTTTTACTGGCAGCCAATGGAGTTTTTCTAAAACTGGGCTGATGTGATCATGAAGTCGAGTGCGAGTATTAAACCAAACTTGCTGCAGAGTTTTAGATTCTTTGCAACTTCTGAATTTCATTATCAGGAAGACCATATATATAAGATACTATTACAGGAGTTGAGGCGAGAAACTAAATTGGGTTCTGGGTTACTGGTAGGTTTAGTTTGAATGTGGTGTTGGTTATTTTACCTGATTGCTAAGAAAGCATAAATGCTTGTAAGTAAGCAACCAGACGGCCGACGGCTTTAGGTCCTCTCTGAGGGACCTGGTAATGAGGATTAATGTCTTACCAAAGGGCACAAGCGCATCGACTTGGTTTCGAACCCGGGTCACCGGATCACGAGACCACTGCTCTACCGACAGAGCTATCGCGCCTCCTCAATTTAGGGTTAGGTAGAGTATTGGGTACCTGGTTGAAGTTAAGCATTTGGTTAGCGTAGGGAGTTATCGTGGAGCAATTGTAGCCTGAGCAAGTGTTGTACAACTGTGCTAATGGCAATGAGAGAATTCAGTAGTCGGCTGGTTAACAAGTATGAACACAATCAACTATTGCCAACTTCTTTCATTACTTTTCTTTTGTCTTTTTTATACCTTATTTCAAGGTTCATCATCATCTGCTTCTTCTACGGGAGTTTCCACATCAGGTACGCTAACAATTCTGATCACTGGCTAGAGTATGGCTATATGTCCATAGCTGCAGTATACAGATAGTGACATCAACAGAAGTCAAATTCAAATGATTTTATTTCTCATGCAAAACATAATACAAGAATAATTATATCACAAAAAGTATGCAATGAAACAACAAATATAATAGAAACAGCACGAGAAAAGAGGAACTAACTTATTCAGAGGTCAAATTCATGGAGCACCAGAATGGTTCCCTTGTATAGAGTTTGTATGTGGGAGGGAGCTATTTGGAGCTCCATGAATTGACCTTTGAGCGTGGATGCGTGCACGTGTCACAACTATCTCTCTCAGAACGCTTTGCCTTTGTCTGTGCAGAACCCATGTCTGCAAACACGTAGAACCGTACTATTCTGATAGGACAAAACATGAAACAAACGCACAAAGTTTTCTTCTTTATTATAGCGATAGATATAACCATGCAAAACTGAATTAAAAAATAATAAATTAATCATAGTTAATAAATTAATTAAAATAATAAATTGATTATAGTTAAAAAAATTAATTAAAATAATAAATTAATTAATATAATTAAAGGTCTCATATCTCTGTTTTGATTTACAAGCCGCTAAACGCTTTATTTTACTTTGCACTGTCATGGTTGCCTTTTCTTATGAAAATAGAATTATTCCTCCTCTAATTTGTATTACATTTTTGGCACCTTAAAAAATGACCCTGCCTTGCTGAAGCCACTTGCGCTGTACACAGAAATATATATATGGGAATGAACAAATATCTGGCTTGAGATTTTGGTCTTATCAGTTCTGCTATTCCCTCAAATGTGAGGGAATTTGAAGACCAATCGTTTTCTATGTTTTTATATGATATTCTTCCACCCTAAAGACAACAAGAATGAGAATTTTTTTTTCTTTTTTTTTCTTCTCAGAACTCAACCTTCTCTCTTAAAATGACTGAGGTCTGGTCAAGTGTAACTGAATTGAAGGGAAACATTTCTTATTGTTTAAAACGTATATATATTATTTTTGTTGTTGAACATATATCACCCCTTTTTTTAATTATTTACAGTAAGATGCTACTTATGATGGGCCTTTTGTGATAGAAGTATCTTTTGCAGATCAGGTGTTGAATTGATGATATACCTCTATAATGACATAATTTTGAAATTTGAAATTTTGTTTCGTTTCTCTTGTATGCAGAGATAAATGCTGTTGGTCAGGGACTTTTTGTCAGCATTGCTGGACGGTCTGGTTCACAATCTTTCCAAATGCCAGGTAGGTATAAACTCATATGCATACAACTTATAAACCAGGACCAATGAATGTGACATTTCATAATTTCTAACACTGGTTTTGCCAAAGCTGGAGCTGGAGTTAATTGGGCTAGCATACCTTAATTTCTAAGGAGCCAATGATATTCCTTCATTTTGCATGCCATATTTTCTCAATTTTAGATTTGCGGTTTGTTTCTACTAGCTTTATCATTCCAATATAATTGTAATTCTTTCTGATGGGTGCAAACTGCACAGGGAAAAGTAAGTATATCTTCATCATCTAATCACCATCATCATTGCGGCCATCATCATCATCAACATCATCATCAACATCATCATCATCATCATCACCATCATCATCAACATCAACATCAATATCAACATCATCATCATCATCATCATCACCATCATCAACATTATCTTCATCATCATCAACACCATCATCATCATCATTATCTTCATGATCATCAACATCATCATCAACATCATCATCATCATCATCATCACCATCATCATCATCAACACCATCATCATCATCAACATTATCTTCATGATCATCAACATCAACATCATCATCATCATCATCATCATCATCATTGCCGCCATCATCAACATTATCTTCATATCCATCAACACCATTATCATCATCAACATTATCTTCATCAACAACATCATCATCATCATCATCAACATCATCATCATCATCATCAACATTATCTTCATGATCATCAACATCATCATCAACATCAACATCAACATCATCATCAACATCATCATCACCATCACCATCATCATCTTCATCATCATCATCATCTTCTTCATCTTTATCATCATCATAATCATCATCATTGCCGCCATCATCAACATCATCTTCATGATCGTCATCACCATCATTTAACATCCGTTTCTTCCCCATGCTATGGGATTCAACATTTCATTTTCCTCATGGCCCTATTCCAGACCTTATGGTCAACAGCACCCTCCTGTGCAAGGCGAGATGCCTTCATAAAAACACTTTTTTGTATCATTTACTCCTAAAGATTTCTTTGTTTTTCAATTTGTTTTCTTTTTCCATTGAACTCGGGTTTCATATTCTGAGTTCTTTATAGTGGATTAAATCACATAATAGTTTCTGATGTCATACTGTGCACTAATGTCCTTTGGCAAGACATTGATCTACATTTGCCACACTCAACCCAGGTGATGTAAATGGGTACCTGGCAGGAATTAATTCCTTGAAATGCTAGAGCGCTGTAATGGCAGCTAGGCTAAAGCCGGGGTAATAATATAAATGCGCCTCGGAATGGAATCTCTAGATAGAAGGCGCTATAGAAATGCCTATTATTATTATTTATTATTATAAGAATAATTTCTCCCTAACAATTGTGATGCTTTTCGTTTTCATTGACAGGAATGTCTGAATTTGTGCGAGGAGGTGAGTTGTTCCAGAATTCAAATAAACTGTTCAGTTGTTGAGGTCTTGTCAAAATGTGACGAGAAACATGAAATACGTAAACTCATAACAATAGGTATAAATTGCATTAAGCTACTGAGGGAAGAAGTTTGAAAGAGGCAAGACAGGACAATTCTCTGATGGAAAGTGCAATACTGTTCCATTTTTTTCGAGTCAGCCACTGTGAGACGTTTTTTGGTAAATGAGAGCCTAGATTTGGGAATAATTAGTTTGTATTTGTCACATGTCGAGCAAAGGTTACAGGATAACTGCGATGACAAACTATTCCCAAATCGCTACCTTTTTCATGTGGAAAATAAAATGGAAAGAGTTGTCGGTCATTTGTTATTCCCCCAACATTATGGGTAGAACATGTTTCTTTTAAATCTTTGTTATATATATATATATATCTATACACACATGTTGATTGTATTTTTATTCTTTTTAAATCAAATTTGGAAATAAACTTGGATCAAATTGAATTGAATGCACTACAATATGCATCAAACAAACGATTTTACTTCTATTTAAAGATACCGAGGTACAGGCACCAAGAACAAGAGGAAATGGGGGAAGTGGTAAGCATTTACTGAGCCAATTAACTTGCCTCTTGATAGTACAGTCAAACCTGCTTTAATAGGGTCCACCTGTATATAAAGACCACATTTTGAATTTCCATTGCCAATCGTTTCTTGTTGAAACATGTACTAAAAAAACATGTCTACAAAGACCACTTTTTGTGTTTCTCTTGGGCGGTTGCTATAGACAGGTTTGACTGTACAGTGAAACCTGCTTTAGGGACCACCTGTATAATAAAGACCACATTTTGAATTTCCATTGCCAATCGTTTCTTATTGAAACATGTACTAAAGGAACCTGTCTACAAAGACCACCTGTCTATGAAGACCACATTTTGAATTTCCATTGCCAATCGTTTCTTATTGAAACATGTACTAAAGGAACCTGTCTACAAAGACCACCTGTCTATGAAGACCACATTTTGCATTTCCTTTGCCAATCGTTTCTTATTGAAACGTGTACTAAAGGAACCTGTCTACAAAGACAACCTGTCTATGAAGACCGCATGTTGCATTACCTCTGACAATCGTTTCTTATTGAAACATGTACTAAAGGAACCTGTCTACAAAGACCACCTGTCTATGAAGACCGCATGTTGCATTACCTCTGACAATCGTTTCTTATTGAAACATGTACTAAAGGAACCTGTCTACAAAGACCACCTGTCTATGAAGACCGCATGTTGCATTACCTCTGACAATCGTTTCTTATTGAAACATGTACTAAAGGAACCTGTCTACAAAGACCACCTGTCTATGAAGACCGCATGTTGCATTACCTTTGACAATCGTTTCTTATTGAAACATGTACTGAAGGAACCTGTCTACAAAGACCACCTGTCTATGAAGACCGCATGTTGCATTACCTTTGACAATCGTTTCTTATTGAAACATGTACTGAAGGAACCTGTGCACAGGATAGACCACTGTTCTTGTCACCCTGAAGTAATCTTTATATACAGGTTTATACAGGTTTCACTGTATATGATATCTGTGATGATTTTAGAATCCATGAGGGTTGTTTTTTATTATCTTACATGGGCGAGTGAAATTCTTCCTTGGGAGAATGAGTCATTCATTTGAATACCCAAACTTCATATTTCATAATAGGGTAATTCTAAGTGTTATGGAATGACAGTTCCAAAGCATTTTCAATTTTGTAAAAGAATTTTATAGACCATTTGGATAAAAATATACAAATTAATCATATAATATATAAACTATATATTTGGTTTCCTTATCACCCATTTTACCATTAATGGTTATTGTCGTGGGTGTTGGCTGTTGAGTGATGTTGCCATGGTAAAGTCACAATCAATGGTATATAGTTTGATGCAACGGGCCCTGATCAGTATCATTATGTAATCCTACATTACACATGGAAAGAGCAAATAGAATGAACTAGGTACTTATTTTGAAGAAAAAAAATCAACTTTACACTGTGAAATGGATGGATGGAAAACAGCTCTTGTATGTTTATTGAATATTAAAATGTAATTATTACTATTATTTTATTTGATTACATCTTGTATATTCTGTACACATAATGCCTATGACCGACTTCTTTTTTAAGAGGTTCAAATTGAAATAACAAGCGGTATTTGAAGATTTAAGGAGAGATAGGAAATAATGACGGGTGATTTGAGACGTCCTACATCAAAAGTATTACAAGTACCTTTGATTATACAATTGAATTATTTCTTTCTATCTTATTTTTATCAAGAAAAAGAAGAACTGTGGCAAAAAATAGATTTAAAAAACCTTGGTTCTTGTACTTACTCATTATATGCTACAAATATCTCTGTTTACCAGATTGTATTTATCATACATGCAGGATAGATATAAAGTAATAACACAGACTTCAGGATAATTGAACTGTTTCCAGTGCAGCATACCAACGTTAAAAGGGTTTTCATGGAGCTAATGACATAAATGGATAAGTATGCAAGGCCATAATGTTACACAAAGCAATCCTTCCGTAATTTGGTGCCTTTTGTCTCTTGCGAAATTGCATGCGTGGTAAAGGAGTGACCATGCAGAGGCGTAGAAAGGAACCAAAGGCTTAAATTCTTCATAATAAGATTATATTCTTCCTTTTTTGTTGGTTCAGGTACCATTGATACAAGCATATCATCATCAAGCTCATCTTTCCATTTGTGTAAGTGAATTTGTTTGTATTCTTCCATCAAAAGTTTAAAGGGCAAGCAGTCACCATAAGTATTTTGCTCTGTACATGTGATGTTGCTTCCTTGTCGTTATCGGGTAGTCTACTCTACAAATATGGGCTTCAAATGTTACTTCCATACAGAGATATTGCAAACTGAAATACACTTTCAGATGTTGTATTGCCCTTTAGGTGCCAAAACATGAGTCGGTCGGTCAGAAATCTTCTTTTTTTTTCTTTTCCTCTTTGGGCTGATATTTCTCAGCTTTTTTATTCAATATTTCTTCAATATTTTTTTCTCTCTAAAAAACAGTTAAAAAAAAGAAACTTTTTGTAAAAAGCCGACCCTAGATTTCAAGATTTTTGGGTCGGTCGCAAAGGGCAATACAACATTTTTTTTAGGCCTCATAGTGGGAATCCAGGAGAGTGTCAATCTCAGAATTTTTTTAAATTTTTGTTTTAATTGTTTCTTGCACATTGCCATGAGTTGTGACGGTAATCCATATTTCATTGCACGAATCATATCAAATTTTTCTTGAATCTTATTATGTGATTTGTTTTAGTTATTATTTTTCCATGTCCATAACAATGTCATATTTTTATTTCAGCTCCTTTGGAACGGCAAATGGGGCAAGGAATCATTGAACTTGGTGACACCAAAGCTGGATCGAAAAAGTACACAAGTAAGAAACTGTTGTGGTATGAAGGGTTCTGTATCTCATCTGCTAACCATAGCATAGAGAGAGAGAGATAGTTGTGACACATGCATATAGACGTACATGTAGAGGTGCTGTGGTCTAGTGGATACGTCACCATACTGTGAATCACATAGTGTGGCTAGATATTAATCTACATATGCCACCCTCCATCCAAGTGTAATATGGATACGTCCTAATAATTCATTCTGTGAATGCTTTTATCACCCTATGGTAATAATACCCCTTGCGGGCGCCTTGAGCACCCGTTTGAAAGGATATGTGTGGAGCGATTGTCACTGAAGTATCTTATTTCAGAATTATCCGTGCTATTGTAAACTTGACGAAATTATGACGCATGTCTTTACGCAGTATGTCATTAAATAGATGAAGTATTTTGTATTCTATACATTTTTTGTAATAATTCATTTATATTTTCTTCCCCTTTTGTAATATAACGATTATTTGCATACTTCATGAATATTCAATAATTAATTTGTAGCCTATTTTGATACTTTTCTTATGTATATGCGTTTGTATTGAAGTTATTCCAAACTTGTGGATTCTATTTCAATTAATTTGAATTTGAAAAAGTTTTTTAATCTTATTTTTCTGATACTAGGTGCTCATACTTTCATTCGATTCAACAATACCTAGAAATGTCTTTCTGAAGTGGTAATATCCCTATGTACATGTAGGTCTGCATTTAAATATGTTTTTCAACAAGCTTGGGAGTGTTTCACAAAGACTAAGATCGACTTTAAAGGTGAAATTCAAAGAAAATCACAAATATGTCAACTAATGTATGACTAAAAACTGGTAATCTAACAGATGGTCATCGTACAAGTTATAGGTCAACTACATATCGGGTGATTTATAAAAAATAGAAATACAACCACCTCCATAGCAGCTGGGATATACCAGAGATTTGCCGGAAAAATAACGATGTTTTAATGACGTCACTATATGGACCAACACTGCCCAAGCAGACGACATCCCATAGAGAATGAACATAATTGCAAAGCTATTATTTGTCAAATTATAATGAGTTTAGTGTATATAAATGTAATGGCATGTCAAACCATTCAAAAGGGGATATGACCCGATTCTGATAACTAAAATCTTTTGCTTGTAAATACACAGGATAGGCGTTAATTAACAATCAAAGAAACCAGACTTTCAAATTGAAAACACCCTGGAATGATATAAAGGACGGCATTTGTTCCCTCTTGAAACGCCGAACATACCCCGGTGTGTGCAGCTGAATATACATTGGCGTCTTATTTTGTTTACAAGCGACAGATTCCTTTATTTTTGTATCGCTGCATTTGTCATCAAAATAAAACCATGCGCGGGGTTAAGAGTGAGGCAATAGATTATACATTTAGCCTGACGGTAGTGAAGTAAGAGAAAGAACTCAAGAAAAGATGAAAACACAGGCACTGAAAATGTGTGAGATGTCATGGAGCATCGTCTGCTTGTTCAAGTCATGTCCATACAGTGATCTCACACATCTCAGCAGCGTTCGGAGAGCTCTTCCGGTGCTATGCCGGGGCTGTATTTAAGCGTTTTGTAATTTATAATAATCATAACTTCGAATGTTTCCAAGCATTGAATTTTGATAACCTTGTCGAAATCAAAGTTTCAACTTAGCACTAATGAAAATAAATTTAGTTTTTAAAATCAATGAATATCAACTTTAAGTTAGACTTAACTATGGCAGGCTGTTCATGCCACTGTTTGCTCTCACCATTTACTGGTATTTGTCTCTCAAGGGAAGCACAAATCATGGTCACAAATCTACAGCATTTATATTTTTTATGATAATTCATTATTGAAGGAAAAAATATTATCCAAAGATCGTAATGGTGAAAGCAAAAAGTGGCCAACCATCTTTAAGTTCAACTTAAAGTCAATCTTAGTCTTTGTGAAACACTCCCCAGAAACATTATTTTTAAATGTTAGTATCAACATGTATATAGCTTTGTAGTACAAACTAGTGATTGTATATGCTTTTTTGTTTGTTTTTGACAGTGCCAGACTTGGATGCTTATTTGCAAGGCCTTTCATCCGATTGTGAGTATCAGTTCAACCATCTCTTTGGTTTATTTGTAGAGGGGTCGTTGTTGAGTGGTTTATGTGTGTCTATCTGCAAATTTATTTATGAATCATGTTTAAAGAAAAAGTTGAGTTCTGGTCATGCGATTGCATTGTGAAAGAAAGTGTGGAATCGATCAGAAAAGGTTGATCATCGCATTTATAAGTATTGGTGTGTACTGCAAGGTTCTGGAATCATCAAAATGATAAGAAATTTGGCCCAGTCTTGGTAAAGTTACAAGCACTGTACACAGAAAGATGTATATAGGACTACACGAACATGTGGCATAAAATCTGTCCCGGTGGTTATACTAGCTAGCTCTTACATGCCATTTTTAAGGCATTTGAAGAGCCATGCTTTTCAGGGAACATTTTTAATCTGATGTTCTTCCACACTTGCATAATAACATTCAATAACGCTCACTAAATTTGTTACTTCTTCCCAGAACTCAACCTTAATTCTCTTTAAAATAAAGATGACGTAATGAATTAAAAATGAAAGAAATTATTGATCATATACTCTTAAAATGCTTGTCTACAAACTGAAAACTGCAAAATAGAGTACCGATAAATTAAGCTATTGATTTGTTATGAGATTTTTAATATTTAGGCTAACAATAACATCAATGAAGATTGGCTGCATATAGCTGTCTATGATTGGTTTGATGTTTTTTTAATATTGAACATTCAATTTAAGGATAATCTGTTTTAAGAATTAAGGAGCTAGTGCACACACTTTGTCATGTCCAGTGCCTTTACACGGAATCTACCTTGCATCATTAGTTGTTGCTATGTCTGTCAAGCCTCTGGAAATCTTTTAACTTTTGTGCAAGAAGTATACATAAAAGTAGCATTAAATCATGTCTATTAATTATTTTAAGCTTCAGACTGAAACTTCAGGTGGAATATTACCAGCATTACTCATGAATCCCATGCTAAACCTTTAATCCCCTGTTTATTGTTTTGACAGCATCTGGGAGATCTGGAGATTACACCATCACATCGACCTTTAACAGTGGCAGCCAAGATCTTTCCACGGCTCTCGCAGCCTTCAATACGACCGCAAACATCCAGAGTCTACAAGCCGCATGTGAGCCATTCGCCAATTTAGACTTTCGTTAAAATAGATGAGCACAATGCACTCCATTTGAAAAATATTCTAGGAAATTTGATCCCTTTTGTTCATAGTTTCTAGAGTGCGATCACATTGCAGGATAAAGGATGAATTTTTGTTATCGTGTCTGCGGATGCTTCTAGAATTCTTCACAAAGTACATGTATTAATAAGATGTAGAAGTGGTCCTATAGTCATGTGAATGATTTCCTTTAAGTGCGTACTCATTGGCAAAACCAAGAATCAAAGTGGTTTGAGTGCAAATATAATTATTGGAAGTTTTGCTATTATAAATGCACTCGCAAACATGAACTATTTGTATAAAGTAAATAATATAGTTAAAACTCCTACCAGAGCTAGCTCAGATGAGACCAACTGAGAAGTGAAATGGCATGATTCTAACACCGGAAGACTTTAACGTATGGGACGCCAAATAACTAAATACCTTGGACATGCAAGTCCCATATACCTGTGGGGAGTGCAATAACGATTGATAATTATGTTGGTAAAAGAAAAGGACAACTCCTTAGTTTTTTACACAACTATGAGGATAATATATCAGGATTTCTGTTGATTTCATTGCTGCAGTCTCTGAAGATTCAAGCACCTATGGTCATATCACTGCAAACCTAGGGGACTCGGCACAAGGGAAGCTCATTTTCCTTGCATCGGCGAATACGGATCGTGCTTTATTATCCAAGATTCTGAGTAAGTGTACATCAAATTTTTCAATTGTTTATTTTTTTTAAAGTTTTTTTTATTGGTACAGTCAAACTGCTTTAGTGACAACCAGTCTACAAAGACCACATTTTTTGTGACCCTTGAAAATGGTTTATCATTGAAACATGTATGGTACTAAAGTTACCTGTCTACAATGACCACTGTTTGTGTTTCCCTTGGGTGGTCTCTATAGACAGGTTTGACTAAACAAGCATCACATGACCTTTTTAACCTCAGGAACGTTAAATTTGTTATTAGGAATTACATTTTTTTTAACCACGTTTGCCAAGAATTATGTCCTGTACTATGGTATCTTCTGGTGTACAATTAAAAGTGTATCAATCACTCTAAAAGATAATTTGTGTAAAGCTTGAATGTTTAAAATCAACCCCAAAACGCTTTGCCTGGCAGTCTAAAGGTTAATTGAATTAGGAGTATGAAGAAAATAAAGGATAACATAAACAAAATGTGTGTATAGGTTGCGCACGGAACCCAAGTTGGAATTATAGGTTCCGTGCGTGCCCTTACCTTTGGGGATGTTTCTATGGTATTCTTCCAAATTGGCATATTAAAGTAGAATGAGAAAACTCACAAATACATGTACAGGTGTTGTGGTCTAATGAGTAAGTCACTGGACTGTAGATCACAAGGTACAGGTTTGAAATCCCAGTCCCGCACTAATGTCCTTTAGCAAGCCATTAATCTACATTTGCCACTCTCCACCCATGTGTAAATGTGCCTGATACGTTTGAGTAATAGATATATACTCTGGTAGTTCAAGTATAACCCGGCTAAATCGCCATGAGCATCACAACATGACGGATGTGAGCGCGATATAAGAAGCTATCATTATCATCATCATTGATTCAAATGATTTTATTTCTAATGCAAAACATAATACAATAAATAATTATATTACAAAAAAAATATACAATGAAACGACAATATAATATAAATAGCTCAAGAAAAGACGAATTAACTAGAAGCAGAGCTTGTTGAAGTATTAGTTCCTCAGATACTGTTTTACAATATATATCTTGAACAAAGTATACTTAGAAAATGTATGTATCTTCAAGTCGATCACAGCAGAGTTGAAATTACCTAAATATAGCAGTGAAATTATCAAGTTATTTTTGTTTGGCCTCCCACTATGAAACTAGGTGATGGCACTGGAGCACAACATTTTGAGATTGTCCAGCAAGCGACCCATCTAGATGGGACCCAAATGACCTACAGCTTCCCCTTTACCATGATACAGTATATGGGCACTTACTACCTTATTGCAAGTGAGTATGAATGGGAAGGGTATGGCCTGGAGAGTGCCAGAAGGTCGTTGACTCTGCTTGAAAGGTTTTCAGTTTCAGTTTTATTTTTTCGTTTCTAACAGAACAATGATTTTGACAAGAAATTAGATTAAGGCTGTGCATAACCGTGTAATGAGGTACTCAAGTACACTCCCAACCTTACAGGCGAATACTTGGACACCATGTTTGCTTTTTGTTTTTTTTGCCACCACCATACTATGGCAGACGTATCCCAGGTCCGTCTCCGAAAACTCACGCGATTTACTTCTATTTGCAGTTGAAGGCGCTGATTTAATAATAATAATAATAGTAAACAATGTTGTTTTAAAAACCAAAGATGACAGACTAATTCATTTTCCTCCGAGTCCAAACAGAAATCCGGACATTTGGCCCTAGTTTTTGAGTGGTGAGTTGACAGTGATTGAGCTGGGAAACATTTTTACCCACGGTGCCATGCCAGCGCTCTCCGCGGCGCTGGGCACGGGCAGGCGTCAGCCTGGACAGTGCCAGGTGAACGGGCGAGAAAATAATTTAAAAAAATTAAAAAATGGCGGCGGAGTATTCGAGTACGAAAAATCGTACTTGAGTAGTTGTCAACAGTGCGAGTACTTGTCGCAGCCTTAAATTAGATATACAATTCAATATTCAATGATATAATACATTTAACATGGTCAAAACCGATCTATTCTTGGCCACTAGGGGTATGTAATTTCAGTTTGGTTTGTTGGGTCGGTCTTGTGTCAGTGCCGTTCATGTGACTATGATATAGCATGAACCTTGATGCCCCAGCTGGGCCCTTTTTAGCAAAATTTGTTATCACTAACAATTATAATGTATATAGCTATTGATATCCTTATTTTTGATTGGCTTTGAGTAAACTTGTCATAGATGTGTGCCATTCTTTAAAACAATGAAATAAATCAACTACGTTTCTTTAACAGCCTTTTCAACATGCCAGGCATACAGTAGCCTAGGATTCCCTCCTGGTTACTACTTCATCGACCCTGATGGTATTTCAGCGGAATTTACACCTTCTGTAGTACAGTGCCTAAAAGGTAAGTTTGCAGAAGGATACTAAAACATAAATAAATCTTAGAATCATATATATAAATCTGAAGAATGAAAAGAACTCAGTTACTATTTCATCAACCCTAATTTAATTTCATAGAAATTTACACTATCTGTAGTACAGTTCCTATAAGGTAAGTTTGCCGTAGGACACTAAAAACATGAATAAAGTCTCAGAATTGTAGGTAAATCTGAAGAATGAAAAGAACTCGGTCACTACTTAATTGACCCTGATTGTATTTCATCGGACTTTACACCGTTTGTAGCCGAGTAAAGCAGGTCAGAATGTGACCTTACTGGAAGATACTAAAGGAACACAGTGAGCGAACTTGCCAAAATGCACAAAATTTATCATTTTGTCACTATTTTCTATGTACTTATGTGTGTTATTATTACAACAGATGCACAAAACTAGCTATTATAAACAGCTGAAAATCAGTGATCAAACAAATGAATTTTCAGCGACAAAACTGAGTGTCTGTTGTTATCCTTGAAGAGCATAGAATGTCGTTTTGGTCAATATGTAACCATTTGTTTCATGTTGATGTTTTGTAGCTGTTTCCCGTGCCCTATTATTTAGGGTGAGATAATAATGAGAATTCGGCTAGAAAATATATCCTGTATTTTTATGACAATATTCCATTACATAAGAATACTTGTAGTAAGAATTTTATTTTGTATTTGAATAGCAATAATCACTGACACAAATAAAAAAAATTCTGTGAACAGTTAAAAATCACTGTTTGAAAAAAATCTGGAGTACTTGTTTTCAATATTGTTTGTGGCCTTGTATGTTATCACCAAAGCTGCTGACAATTCATAGTTTAGAAAAATTATTCATATGTCTAGCCTTTAAATTTATAGCTGAAAAGATGTGTCCAGAAAGCAAAAGGCATATAAAGTGATGATTAAAAATCAGATAAAACATACATATATTTACCAGCTCCATATCCTGACGATTTGTTTTCATCTCTGTGATAAGATTAAGATTTTCAAAAAATTATTAAATTTGCATTCAGGATGTATCTTTTCATGTAACGATATGCCGCTATAAGCTACCTTAGATTTGTTCTTCTCCTTAAAACCTTTGCGTACGAAACACGTAGCATTCCTAATTTTGTCCTTAGAGATTTTTGAGAGTTTTTGCTGTGGAAGATTAGCAAGTACATTATTAATCTTCTTATCGTAACAGGTGGTGTTACTCGCTTCGACCATACCACCTCCAGCCAGGCAGTTGAAGTGGTTTCAGGGGAGGATCCGTGCAGCTACAATCCTAAAATTGAATACGGCCAAACACTGGTGCAGATCACCGCCGTGGTGGCCAGGTCCACCGAATGCAGTCAGAGCGTCAAGTACAATTGCTATGGTTCGGTGCTCAACGAGGGCAGTACACACTACGGTTACTGGATTGCCAGGACCGGGGACAGGATGTACAACTGGGGCATACCTGAGAGCCAGGGAGAGGGGTGCCAGTGTGGACAGACCAACAGTGAGTACCGTAAATCTCTGTGTATAAGACAGACGCACCAGGTCCTCGTTCAAAAATCCACGCAGGGAAGGACTTCCATTTAACTGCGAGGTGCAGTTAAAGACGCCTATTTGTGCTCGTGAACGTGTCACAATTAACAGTAACAATGTCCAAACAGAAATCCAGACATACAGGTAGTGTTGTTCTAGTTTTCGAGTGGTGAGTCAACACACCGAATACTGAGGTGGGAGACATTGCCAGGTGAAGGGGCATAAATCAGAATTTTTGTTTGTTTTTTGTACCTGTGTATAAGACGCACCCCAACTTTCAATTTTTTTTTTTGTCGACAAAAAAGTGCGTCTTATACACGGAGATTTACAGTATAAAGACAGGGAATGGTCTTTTAAAAGATTACTTTTTCAACCTATTGCTAGGAATTGATACAACCTATGAGAGAACTTAAAAATCTATCCCGAATGTGTATTAATGTGATTAGGAGTTTGTTTGTTTGTGATTGATTGGCACACTTGTGATCAATCGCATCTCATTATAAACCAGGACTCTGACTTTCTTCCCTCTCACATTATTGTTCCTAATAGGCTGCCACAACCCAAGTTTGAAGTGCAATTGCGATGCCAACGTTCAGAAGAATCTCACCGATGCGGGCAGCTTGACAGATCTTGACAAGCTCCCCGTCAAAGAGCTTTGCTTCGGGGACACCAGTGGCGACGATGGAGTGGAGCGGGGTATCTATACCTTGGGACCTCTTCTCTGCAAGGGGGATAAAAGTAAGTGCAACTAGAGCAATATTCAATATTACAACGTGTTTATACAGACACTGATTAAACCTGTAGGGCCATGCATCTCAGACTTAACATTGTTAAACGATGCATTTAAACCATTCTAATCCTGGGCGCAGAGAAGCACCGCAGATAAAATACCTTACTCTGGGACAGGAGTGCCATTCTGGGACCGGGTTCTTGGAAACCGTCATAATTTTAAGGTTGTGGACATCCCGTAGACACGCGTGCTAATTCTATAACACATGTTTCAATGTGATATTCAAGTAGTTAGTCGTATGAACGTTTCAAGAAATGGCCCTCTGGGGTCTGAATCCATAATAAGAATAATAAAAACATTAGGTATAAAGCACTTTCTAATGATAATAATAGTAATATTCCGTTTTTATATAGCTGCCAATACATCAACAATGTGTCTAAGCGCTTTACAAATATATTATTACCCGGTAATCGGAATTCAGGCTTACCCGCAAACATTGTATGCGCATCTTCCACTCCCTGGGGAGCATTCTACAGAAGTCTCTAAGTACATGTTTCATTATTCTTTTCTTCTTTTTTTCTCCAGGTAAATGGTTCACTGATATCCAACAAGTAATGACTGGAACAGGAAGATGTAAGTAAAAGCACATTTCACTTCTTATTAGATAAATGTATCCTGCAATTGCCATTTTCATGAAGTTACAATGTACGACTGTTTATCGAAAAAAATATCATGAACCCTCGTCTAGATTCCCCTCTTTTTTCCCGAAAACCGCTGTATAAACATATGCAAAATATTCTGAATTATTAATATTGCCTTAAAAGAATCTTATTTTCTGCTGTAGAAGATTGACAGATATGATCATACGATATCCTGTTCCAATTTATTCTCTATTCTCACAGCTTTCCATGGCACATTCTCAATCAAGAAACATAGTCGGTTTAGTCTTTCCAGTACAAGGCCCCACTCCAGAACTGGACAACCAGGTAAGCTGTTGATGGATAACTGAAATTTTTCATAATATAATATGTTTTTCGAATTGTTTATATAATTTTGTATGTACAGTGAATTGTTGTTATAGTTCAGAAACCACTTTAGAGGAATACCCTGATGCGAACACACAAGATAATTTAATAATATTCATTGATTTAACAATCAAAAGCCTTTTCAAAGATCTTTAAACTCACTGACTGATGTTCATTTGTATCCATAGCTGTGCCTGCACAACTGCAACAGTTCTTGGCTCAATTTCATTCGGGACAGGGACAGCGAAAACGAAGATCAGGTTTGTCCATGTACTGTCATCTCCTTTTTCATTCTTAGAATAATGATTCATTGCTTGTGCTGTCTATGGGTGCGTTTATGCTCAATTTTGAAGGCAGAATGAGCCATTTGAAACGCTCATCGTAATCGCAGTTCCACGGGGTACTGTTTATGCTCACTTCTCTGGCTCCTCCAGGCATGATTCTGGCTCTGCAGCTGGATTTGCAAACCTGCACTGTGCATGCTACGCTGACCTCATTCAAACGTGTTTACAAATGATTGTGCGTTTATGCTTCACCAGAATCGCGATCCAAAACGCACCTATTATGATCGCCGTTTTTTGGTGATTCTACAAAAATGAGAAAGGACGCAACCGTGTTTTGAACTAAATGCGTAACAAATGCCTCATTCTGGCCAGAAAAAGTTGAGCATAAACGTACCCTATGATATTACAAGTAAAGGTAATAATGGGTTCTTGTAAAGCAGGAAACATTGTTAATCATACAGAATCAAACAATCCTACTCAAAAGTCTGAGTTACATATGCTGTGGTTTATAGCAGGGTACATGTACTTCAGCGCACTGCACTACACATTTGTGTATCTCATAACATATGGTACAGATAAGTAAGTATATATGCATAAGAGCTGGGCATAGGGGCGTGCTGGGGATGGAGGTGGGGAGTGAAGATGGGGTGGGCTAGGGTGAAGGCAGGGATTATTGTAGGCTGGGATGGAGGTAGGGAGTGAAGATGGGGTGGGCTAGGGTGGAGGCGGGGATTAGGGTAGGCTAGGGTGGAGGTGGGGGTGGGTTGAGGGTGGAGATGGGAATGGGGGTATGACGGGGCGGGGACAGCACTAGGCTAGGGTGGATGTGGGGATGGGGGGGGGGGGGGGGGATCGGGTGGGCTAGGGTGGAGGCAGGGATTAGGGTAGGCTAGAGTGAAGTTGGGTGGAGATGGAGGTGGGTGAGTGTTACATCATGTGCCCAATGAAAAAATGATTTATCTAATACATAAAAATGATAAAATATTTCTGTGGAGAAAAATGGAAATTGGCAAAAAAAAACTAGAGCAGTGCTGACCACTCCATCCGAAATGGGAGACACTTTCTCCATGAGGGGCCTTGTAGATGGTGACTCTGACATTAAATGGAATCATATATCTATCAAATTTGTTATTCATCCCTTCTCTTATCGGGTTGTTTCAATGCAATCGGCGACAGAGTAAACTTTCTTTTTAAAAGATTGTTCTTTCTTTCTTTCATTTGCAAACTACAGTTGCACAAGCTCTTTTGAATAGTAGAAAGGTAGACCTGGGAAGCTCCACATTTTCCTTGTCTTCTGCCTCTTCATCGACCACAAGTAAGTTCTTATCCAGTACAATACAAAAGGTATTCCATATACTGTAAATGTGGCAATATTCGCGGATTTCGCGCTATAGTCGGTGTCCGCGAAAATTAAAACCTGTGAAAATATAAGCATGACTTCTTATGCATGTTTTGAATGGGCGGAATTGCGCGCAACACAAATTTAAGAAGTAGCGAAGATGTTTTGGGGTCGCTGAGCGCGGAAAATCAATCGCGCGAAAATAACAGCGTTTGCAGTAGCGCGTTTACCTTACAGTTACCAAAGCACGACACACATTGTTCTATATGTTTGGGCCACTTGATGTATAAATAATTCACATTTGCTAGTGCATTAGTGAATATGCACTGCACGCAGGTTAAGTCATGATTAGATAAAACGAACGAGACTTGTCAAGTTCATTATCCAGCTCATTGTGTCTTATCGAGTGCATATCACTAATGCACAAGCTTAAAAAAATGTATTATTTGTTTTACAAAACTGGTCAGCAATGTGAATATAAAGACGAGAAGAAAGCAACATACCTAATCGATTGCCGAATGTCTCGCACAGTCACGGGGGGGGGGGGGGGGGGGGGGCGCCATTTGCTATGTTGAATGACATCACTTACATGTATAAAGCGGGGTTTGGTTTTTCATGTAAAAGAATCAACAGTAACAATATGCAATGAACAATTGCAATGAATATAAACTGTATAAAATCAAGAGATTAAAGTATAAAATAGAAATATAATTTCTTAAAATATAATTCTTTTTTTAAATTAAATAATCCTGTATAAACCGAGATATGCAGCATACAGACAATAGTAAAATGATTGGTATGGGTTCTACGGGTTCTAAGAAATGATTTGGAAGTAATCTTAAAAAAAATAAGCACCAACTTAAAACAAATGATATTCTTTGAATCTAACTTACATTTGAGAAATTTTAGAAAAATAATTGATTAATTATTGTAATATTTATTTTCAGTGTCTTGTAGCTCCTAGTATTAAAAATTTACTTGGTTTTATGAATAATTAACATCAAACACTAAAATCTGCGGCTTTGGTCAGCCCCTAATTTTGTTTTGTCAGATTTATATGATTTTTATTGATAAATAGCAAGATGCTAATGCAACCAAGCTGCTGTATTCTTCCTTTCTTTCAAAATACGTAAAGAGGTATTGTAATATTTAATTCCCCAAATAAACTTTAAAACTGACTTGTTGAGACTTGACTTACATCCATAATATACACTGGCATAGTGCTTGTTATTGTTTTAATTTTTATTGGCGTGTATCATTTTATGAATATTTACGCCGCCCATGTATGATGTTTAGTGCATGCCCATGTTAGTTAACCTCCATACAGGCTTATTAAATTTAATCCTAACTATTTTAATGAAATACGAATCTTAGTTTTTGGTCCCCTTATTCCTGTGACCTTTGACCTTTGGCATGTCTGATGTGACTGCGACCTCTGATACACTTTTGACCAATGTTGTGCTTGTTCACAGTCCATAAGACTCGTATCGTCAGGTATCAGCAAGTAATATCGGTGAGCACGGAGACTTCGTCAGGGGGTGGAAATGAGGAACGGGGAGACACAGAAATCGCCCCGGTCAGAACGAGGGGTGGACAGGTCAACCCTATCACGTCTCAGCAAGAACCGGACAAGGAAGAAAGAGAGTTAATGGAAATGGACGGTCAACTCTACGAAGGTGAGTCCAGCCTACTTGTAGCAAGTAGTTCTTTTAGTTATCGACTTTGTTCAAGTGCACTTCCATGGAAGGACTCAAAAATGCAATTTCTCAAAATGTTAATATGCTGATTGAAGATTTAATATAATATGCTTGTTTAAACAAAATGTCTGATTTAGAAATGTCCTCGTCTCCAAAATTGCTTTCTAGTGGTTTATACTTATTGTTTTCTAGGTTGTCCCACTTTTGTGTATTTTCATGTTTTCACTTTTCTTTTGCACTATGAGCAACATTAGTTATGATAAGGACTCTGTAATGATAATTCAATATAATATTAAATGCTTTACCAAAAAAAGTCTGATTTAAAAATGGCCTCAAAACTACTATTTTTTTTCTTCAAAATTGTTTTCCAGTAGATCTACTTTTTCAAAGTAGATTTTAAGATGTCTCATTTCTGGGTACTTTTATGTGCTCATTTTGTGAGTGTGCCCTCAGCAAATAAGTTATGTGGAATTTGCACATTATAAATACTCTGTTATAATAATATAGTATCATGCCTAAATAGTCGAACCAATAAATTATTTAACAGTGCAATTCACTTGAATGATTAAAAAAATGCTATTCTTCAATCTTGAACATACAGTTCACAGCTAAATTATTTATACCCTTTGTAAATTTGATGTCTTTTGTGTTTTTTAGTCATTCAAGAATGAAAGAGGGAAGGGTTTAATTACTTTCTTTATTGAATGCTTTTAGATATAAGCTTTAAGATGTTGAATACTCAATAAAGATACCGTGGGAAAAATATGATATACTGAAAACTTACATGTAGATGTGGTCAATCATGTTTGGGACAAAATAGCTTGAAACTTGCCCATAAACAAAACACGTTATTATTATTGTTATTATTATGTATGTAAAACCATTTTCCTTTTCTCTCCCTCTAGTATTTTCATCCTGTGAGCTTCGATATCTCATGGAGGGTGAATTCAATCCCAATGAAGTACTCGACCCAGATGGCAGTGAAAATATCTTCATTGCATCATGTCAGCAACGGTCATCAAACGGTAAGAATTATAAATTAATACCCCCCCCCCCTTATTGTATTGTTCATGAAAAAAAGCAATTTGAAGCAATTGGGGAAGGTTTATTATGTATTGGAATTGATATTATGAAGTATTTATAGTCACCTGTACCTAGGAAGGGAAAATCAAACCAACCTTCAGGGTCTCTTCTCCTGATATAACAAATTGGGGGTGTGCAGCTAGGTGGACCACTACACCGGGGTTTCCCCCTATTCTGATACGAATAGTGCGGTAGCTTCTTTACTTGCAAGTGTTATTGTGAGTCTCCTCTGCACGGACCCCCATTTAACATCCTGTCCGAGGGATGGAGTTTTTTCCACCGTATCATAGCCTATGAATTGGGAGGGGCATGTTCAGACATAATACTGGCTTCAGTCATTAGCCTGGGTCGGATCCGAACCCATGGTCTGTGGTTCAAGAGGCAGGCACTTTACCGACTGAGTGAACTTTTCTATATATATATATATATACTGTAACGTATTTGAATGTATAAACTGAATCGGTGTAGAAATGCCAATGAACCGCTTGACCCAGATGGCAGTGGAAAATGTCTTCATTGCATCATGTTATCAGACTGCATGTTTGAATAATAATTATAAATGAATTCACCTACCCCCACCCAAGAAAAAGTTTAATGTAATAGATGTTTATAGTTGAGTTCTGGTCAATCGTGAAAGAAAACAGTCTGGAAACAACTTAAGTTCATGAGACTTGATGCGTAGTATTGTGAGGTTTTGGAATAATCGAAATGAGAAGAAATTGACAAAGATATTGACTTGATCTTAATTTCAAACACTGCATGCAGACAGAAGTAGGTATATGGGACCACACACACACACACCCACATGTGACATGAAAGTGCAGTCTATGCTTTTAAGCCATTTGATGTCTAGGTTCCTACAGTACAAGTGTCACTGGGAAACCATATTCAAATGAAACTAAAAATGTGGTCTTTATAGACAGGTGATCTTTTTATACAGATGGTCACTAAAGCAGGTTTCACTGAATCTTTAGTAAATAGTTTTTTCTATTTCTTCCTCCAGGTCCAGTCATCACACAAGTGGATGTCACAAAGTCCAGTTTGATAGTTGATACCACTCAGTCTGCCTTCAATGGTCAAGTCACTTACAGCACTGGCTCTAATAGCGTAACCCAGGACCAGCTCACTGCTCTCATTGACAATTCCGGAAGCTGCATTCAAAAGGTACATGATTATCCCATCCCGCTAAATTGATATATTATAGTGTGCCTTATCATGCTAATTTCTTTTCTAATGCGCATTTCTCTTTCCTTATGTTCTTCTCAACCCCACATGCAGCTCTTCATTTTGTATTATTTTCTGTACCCCGATCTCTCACTTCTGTTTGTCATTTTCTACTCTTTGTATTCTGACCATGTTCTCCTATGTTTGTCATGTAAAGCATTTTCCTGTTCCTTTCTCGTCTCTGTTGGCATCCCCCCTTTTCCTTTCCCCTATTTTGTAGTTCCTTTGGTAGTTACGGATTAGTTACAGTAATTTAATTACTCATTATTCCTAAGTATATCATTTGAGGTGTTCACACTTGTACAAGCATTGCTTTTTAGTGGACCCCTCTGTTTCCGACATGTATTTCTTACATTTGTTTTAAATGCTTATAATTGATTTGTAATGTTTTGTTGGAAACATGAATAAATTGAAATTGAATTCATTTCATGCTGGTGCCCGGCGGGAGGACTCATGATGATTATATAGTCGATTTGGAGCCAGAAGGATGTTCACTCTTTATACTGATACTTTAAAAACACAGCGTTAATGCTCTTCTGTCTCCAAATGGACAATTTGTATGGGCCAGTGCCCGTCTGCATTCATGCTAAAGTGAGGAGTCTGAATGTCTGCCATTCTAAAGATTTCACTTAAATTTGAACCAGAAATATTTCTGTATTCCTGTCATGATTTTTACCTTATTTGCAGTATTCTATGAAGTATTCAGAAGAGTAAGTATGGAAGATAGGTAGGAGATTGTGGCTTCCTAATTGATTGGAGGATGAGAGGATTTGGATCGATTGCAACTTTTTATGAGAGAGGGTCCGGATGAACAGACATTTCTATTAGGAACATTGTCCCCCCCCCCCTCATACACTCACACACTCAGTCATGGGGACCAGAAACAATGTTTTTTTTCTTTTTCTCTGGGAGTGTCACGGTCAAGTGGTTTAAGGCGCTTGACTGGAGATGCGAAGGTCGAGGTTCGAATCCCGATACGGCACTAATATCCTTTGGCAACATGTTAACCTGCACTTGCTGCTCTCCACCCAGGTGTTAAATGGGTACCCGGTAGGATGCGACCGCCATTGTTGGTCAAACAGTTTTGAGCGTCAAGTAACGCCTGGCTGGAATGCTCCCCAGGGAGTGGAGATTGTGCACACCGTGTGTGCGTGCAAGCACTGAATCCAATGACCGTGGTAATAGTATATTTGTAAAGCGCTTAGAGACATTTGTATTAAGCACTATATAAAAACTAAATATTATTATTATTATTATCTGTGATTCTTTCTTTCTTTCCTCTGTCAGGTCATCTTCAGCTGCCAGGGAGCCACTCTGGGAGAAGACGGGTCCAACGGTGTCATTCTGGGCAGGGACGGTACAGAGATAGAGTCCCCATGGAGTGGTATTGGTGAGTCTCTATTTTGATGTCTACCAATCACCCTTTAAAAAAAAAAGTGTACAGCAAGCAAGAATGTAAGAAATCAAGCTAAAGAAACTCACTTTCACTCAAAGCTACTTGTAACACCAATGGCATAGAAGGGTGAAAGAAAAAATTTAGTACTGAATGTGTGATATTTTCGTGAAAGAAACTGTCTTGAATCGTTGATTTTGATGTCTTTAGTTGTATTTTGATATTATCTAATCCACAACATTTATAATAAATTGACTTCATCTTGCAAAACATAACCCAAACAAAATTTTCAAGAATGAAAAGCATTGGGAATAGATATGGGTACATGGGACTACCTCAAAATGTGGTTTCAGAATTTTGCCCAAAGTTGTGCTCTATTTCTCAACTATTTCTTGAAGTTTTAAGTTAGACCCTTTCTGTTCATCAATCTGTCTCTCTCCTTTTCTTTAAGATGGAATCTGCAACACCACAAACCTGTGCAAGTGCCTGAAGTCAGGAGATAATGGACTTAATGAGGCTGTAATTCAGGACAGACATCTGTTGCCTATAACAGGATTCAGGCTTGATAGCGTTGATGGTGCTGGATCCTTCCATGTGGGAAATCTCGAGTGCACAAATGATCAGAGTAAGTTTGACACTATTCAGGATGGCTAGAGCATGGTACAGCACATACACACACCTGCATGATTCTGATAAAACAAAACACCCAACAAACGCAAACTTTTTGACAAAAAAGTATCATTTTATTGTTATGTTTTGGTCTTGCTCAAGCTTTAGTAGGCATATCAGGTTAATATACTTATCAGATATACTGATATCTTGATAAGGTTGATAACAAAATAGCTTTGACTAGCCCATTTTGCCATTATCTCGACGCAGTTGGAGATTTGTTATGGACAGAATAAACTCATAATGATATTGAAGTAATAAATTGTCTGGTTTTGTGTTGATTTTATGCAAGTTATGATGATGTTATTTGTTAGGTATTGGGGATGCATATTCATAACAATATGCAAGTACGTGTACATGTAATTCCCCTTCAATACATAAAGGTTAATCTGTTCAATGAAACAATGTTTTTTTCTAATCTCATCCATGTAGGTCATAGGGCTCATGTGATTAAAGCAGAGATTTACAGTTTGAATGCACCAGGTAAGTCACTCTTCCTGATCCATGTAGTGCAAAGCTATACATTGATATTGTTGTTTTTTCCATTTTTTTGTTTCTTGTTTTGTGTTCTTGTCTCTTATTTCTTGTTCCTCTTTCTTGCTCTTTCTTCCATCATCATTCTTCTATCATTTTCTTTCTATCTTCTTTTTTCTTTCCTTATTTCTTTTTGTTTTCTTCTTTCCCGTTCCCTCTACCACTCTCACTCTCTCTTCCCTTCTACCCTCCTATTTCTTATATTTCAATTATGTTTTATTTGCACTTTTCAGTTTACAAAACATATTTCATGAAAGAATACCATAAATATTTTGCATAATTGTTGCATATATAATTATAAATCAATATTGGGTGACATCTGTCTATGAAGTATGTGCATAATAAAAAGATCATCAGGTCAACAATAATTACAGTGAAAAAGTGGTAGTACACAGTTCCATTTTCTATGGTGGAATGAAAAAAATCATCCTTTCAAAACAATCCATGCTTGACTCGTTTTTCTTGTTAATGCACAAGTAAATACATTATTTTGCTATTAGTAAAACGTGATTTATTATACTTTGTGGATGCTTTTCTTAATATCCTACAATGAATTTTTTTCTCCATCACAAACACTCACTCCCACTCTCACTCCTACCCTCACTCCCACCCTCACTCCTACTTTCACACTCATTCCCACTTCTACTCTCACTTTCACTCTTTCTCTCACTCCCACTCTCACACTCACTCCCACACTTATTCCAGCTCCTACTCTCACCCCCAATCTTACACTCACTCCCCTCCCACTCTCACTGCCACCCTCACTTCCAATCTCACTCTCACTTTCACACTCACTCTAACACTCACTCTCACCAAACTCTCACATACACTCTCATTCTCACTCCCACTCCTATTCCCACTTCTACTCTCACTTTCACTCTTTCTCTCACTCCCACTCTCACACTCACTCCCACACTTATTCCAGCTCCTACTCTCACCCCCAATCTCACACTCACTCCCCTCCCACTCTCACACTCACTCCCCTCCCACTCTCACTGCCACCCTCACTTCCAATCTCACTCTCACTTTCACACTCACTCTAACACTCACTCTCACCAAACTCTCACATACACTCTCATTCTCACTCCCACTCCTATTCCCACTCTCCCACACTCACTCCTACTCCCACTCTCACTTTCACACCCACTGTTACTCTCAATCCCTCTCCCACTTTCACACTCACTCTCACTAGCTCCCACTCCTACTCTCACATTCACGCTCGCTCTCACTTCCACTCTCACTCCAATGTCACTCCCACTGTCACAGTCCCACACTCACTCCTACTCCCACTCTCACTTTCACGCTCCTACTCTCACTCTCACTCCAACCCTCACTCCCACCCTCACACTCACTCTCATTCTCACTGCCACTATCATTCTCACTGCCACTATCACTTCCTGTCTCACTTCCTCTCTCACTTCCACTCTCACTCCCACACTCACTCTCACGTTCACACTTGTTTTCACTCCCACTTTCACACTCACTCTCACTCCCACTTCTACTTTCACTCTCACACTCCCAATCTCACACTTACTCTCATTCTCACTTCCACTCTCACTCCCACACTCACTCTCACTCCCACATTCACTCTCACGTTCACACTTGTTTTCACTCCCACTTTCACACTCACTCTCACCCCCACTCCTACTTTCACTCTCACACTCCCAATCTCACACTCTCATTCTCACTGCCACTCTCACTTCCTCTCTCACTTTCTCTCTCCATTCCTCTCTCACTTCCACTCTCACTCCCACACTCACTCTCACGTTCACACTTGTTTTCACTCCCACTTTCACACTCACTCTCACTCCCACTCCTACTTTCACTCTCACACTCTCATTCTCACTGCCACTCTCACTGCCACTCTCACATCCTCTCTCACTTCCACTCTCACTCCCACACTCACTCTCACGTTCACACTTGTTTTCACTCCCACTTTCACACTCACTCTCACTCCCACTCCTACTTTCACTCTCACACTCTCATTCTCACTGCCACTCTCACTGCCACTCTCACATCCTCTCTCACTTCCACTCTCACTCCCACACTCACTCTCACTTTCACACTTGTTTTCACTCCCACTTTCACACTCACTCTCACTCCCACTCCTACTTTCACTCTCACACTCGCAATCTCACACTCACTCTTGCTCTCACACTCACTCTCACTCCCACACTCACTCTCACTCCCACACTTGTTTTCACTCCCACTTTCACACTCACTCTCACTCCCACTCCTACTTTCACTCTCACACTCCCAATCTCACACTCTCATTCTCACTGCCACTCTCACTGCCACTCTCACATCCTCTCTCACTTCCACTCTCACTCCCACACTCACTCTCACGTTCACACTTGTTTTCACTCCCACTTTCACACTCACTCTCACTCCCACTCCTACTTTCACTCTCACACTCTCATTCTCACTGCCACTCTCACTGCCACTCTCACATCCTCTCTCACTTCCACTCTCACTCCCACACTCACTCTCACTTTCACACTTGTTTTCACTCCCACTTTCACACTCACTCTCACTCCCACTCCTACTTTCACTCTCACACTCCCAATCTCACACTCACTCTTGCTCTCACTTCCACTCTCACTCCCACCCACTCTCCAACTCCCACTCCTACTTTCACTCTCACACTCCCTATCTCACTCCCACTCCCACTCTCCCAGTCTCACTCCCACTCCCCATCTCACTCCAAATCCACTCCTTCTCTCCCACTCTCAGCCAACCAGTAGGAAGATTTAAAGTTGATAATATGATAAAAACCCTGGTCACACACTGTTCTTTTCCACTACACTTCCACTTCTCAGTGCTGAGATCTTGCCATGAGCTCATGATGTATGGATACATGGGTGTCCCTGCGGAGCGTGGTTTCTACAAGATCAACCCTAACCCTGCATCTGGCAGGGTAGCCAGTGTCTTCTGTGAAACCGATGGTAAGTACAGTGCAGTGCTAAGGAAACTGTGATACAACATTTCATCTAGCAACATTTTCATTGTGCTTTATTTCAGTGTCTTCTTTATCACAATAATTCGATTCAGTCCATCACAGATACAGGATTAGGGTTAGGGTTCAGAATTCGTCTTTTGGTGTGTCTAGTGTAAAGGTTAGTATAGTGTTGGGTCCATGTTTGAAACTAGGAATTGGACAAATGGAGGAAAGATGACCATAGAACAATTTTAGCCAGAGCATGTGCCCTGCAATCAGCAAATGTTTGAGAAAAGAATGCTGTTATGCAATCTCTCTTAGCTCCACCCTGGCAAAAAAACTGATAATTCAGATGAACATGGAAACAGTTGAAGGTTTTAGCTTTTTACAGCATTTTATTTCTTAAAAGATTGCCATGAAATAAAAATGAAGGTTCGAAAATGCTGGTATAATGTACATGTCACGGCCCCTGTGATGATTGCTCTAGATCTTATTGCGTCATACATTGTAGTTATTTGATCAAGGTTAATCTTTTAGCATTATGTATGGTGTTGGGTCCAGAGTTGCAGTTAAGAATTTGATCAGTGTAGGAAATTGACCCAGATCAATTGTTGCAGGAGCAAGTGTTGCACAACTATCCATGATGTGCAAAAGTTTCACAGAAAAGTGATGACATGTAATTTTTTCATTGCCATTGTCAACGTGCCCATGCGGCTACATGTATTTCACATATATGATTAGTGGTTTTCGAAACAGGGTTACAAGCTATCCTCAAAAATCAGGGAGAATCTATTTTCTTAAGTTTAATGTATTTACCTTGTTAGGCGCCTTGAGCATCTCTTGGGGTGGATACATGTATGTGCGCATTATAAATGTTGTTATTATTATTATTATCAAATGAATTCCCTTTTATCCAGTCAGAGAAAAAAATCAGGGGACTTTAACAAATCACTGATATCCAGGACGCTTTCATGAAAAGCTGAGAATCGTGTGAAAAAAGTTTGAACACCATGCATGTTTCTTTGATCAATCTAACAGGAACGACACTGATCAGACATGACCTCATGGGTATAAACTTTCTAAATGAAAACAACAAAGAACTTGAGCCGACCTACTATGAATCAGAGAGATTCATGGCCGACCTTGCCAGCATCTCGCGTGAATGCAGGCAGTACGTGAAGCCGACCTGTAAGAATATGCCCTTCTTCAGCGACACCCAAGAGGCTCTAGCCACCTGGACAGGTCTGGACGACATGGTCAGGAACAGCTGGGGCACCGGGTCAACTCTGCCAGGATGCCCTTGCAGCCTCAGGGCTGGTGAGTATATAGTGAATGGTTGCTTACTGGAGAGTGTTTCACAAAGATCCCAAGTTGAACTTATCTCCAAGTTGGATTTAACAATCATGGAAAGCTGTTAGCATCTTTAAAAAAAAAATTGTTAAATTATTTTAAAAGGCATAAAGTGTTGATTCAAATCATTCATATTTTCTATTATCAAGGATATTTCATTTTCTTGATGTGCAATTTATGAAGAGTCTAAAATACTTTAAGTTTGCTTTTGAATGTATTTCAGTTTAAAGGTGATTTCCATTCATATTGAATTAGGTATCGTTAGAAAGGTTATTTTCAGTTCTTCATTTTTGTTTTTAGGTTCATTGTCAATAAACATAAGGGGAAGGAGATATAATGGAATGAAGTTACGAGAATCGAGTTTTTCTGAGAGAATTTCGTCTACGATACCATAAGGAGGTTTGGGCGTGTGACGTCATTCCGTGGACTACTCACAACACGGTCACCGCGCGCATTCTATTCGCAATCAGATAGCACTGCAGGGTACATAATCAGAGTGAAAGTATAGATGTTATATCGGGATGATAATCATCAGTAAAAATGACAGAAGACAGCTCAAATGAACTAGAATTGAATAGAGTATGATGAAGAAGAAGTTAGTGGCAGTGATGATGGTAAAGAAAGTGAAGATGATGGTGAATTGGGCGAATGTAAAGACGACAAGAATGTAAACGCTGATCGAATCGTGATGCGGGAGTTGCAGCTACCCCCAGGAAGCTCCGAGACGACGCCTACGCCAAAGGCGTCGGATCGAGCTTCAGCGGGTGCATAGGGAAACATTCAACCAGCGGGTTGGGCGACATTATCTCTAAATATGCAAAGGGAGTAATTACAATTTTGGCTTACTAGGTTGCTCGACTTCTCTGAGCATCTGGATGGCCACTTGAAATTATAATTGAAGAAGTCTTAGATGGGGAAAATGATGGGGTGATTCTTCCCTGTTGTATCGTCGATTCAACAAGAGAAAGTACCGCACTACCGCGCCGTCTCTTTGCTGAGTTTTTTTCTCGATCAGCAGACATTTCAACTAGACACGAAGTAATTACAAGCCGAGGAATATGTTTAGCTCACCTGCATTCTGATCGCGGTCTCCTTGCTTAATTTGTTTAAATTGCTTAGATTGACAGACGTTTCAGCTAATTATAACCCGAGAAAAACAACTATTATCTCCCAAAAATGTCACGCTGCAATACACCGAAACACAGTGAACACTGCACTACGAATGGCTGAGCTGAGCTATCGCGAGTTTTCCCCGTGCCACGAGATTCAAGTTACGCTAATTATCAATACAAAACATAGGCGAAGCCGGTGTGTCAGGATCTGCAAGACGATCAATTTTACATTACCAAACGTCAATATTTCAAGGAAACCAAACATCGGGAAGTAACCAATGCTTATATAATTGAAAGAATGTTTATTACTTTATTGTATATTCGATAAAACACTTCATTAAATATCACAAAAATTGCAAAATCTACTAAACAAATGACCCATGTTTGTGTACGTATTTACATTGAAATAATACG
The DNA here is from genome assembly GCA_035222895.1 of Strongylocentrotus droebachiensis. Classification (NCBI taxonomy): domain Eukaryota; kingdom Metazoa; phylum Echinodermata; class Echinoidea; order Camarodonta; family Strongylocentrotidae; genus Strongylocentrotus; species Strongylocentrotus droebachiensis. The sequence goes on from JAVYIG010000490.1 coordinate 79,947, forward strand.
TTGTACTTCCGGGTTTAGGAACAGTCCACGGAAATACGTCACATACACTACGTCACGAACGAGAATATCACCGCTTCCGGGTTCCTCTGCTTACACTATTGATCTTTCTAAGTCTAATAATAATTTAACAACACATGCAAATTTCTGTCAATCAATATATTGTATTCCTTATGTCATCAGCATTCCAACAATAGCAAACATGCATATTTTCATCACTTTCTTCCCAATTCACCTTTAAGGCTACAAATGGCTCTCCATAATATTTAAGTCCAACTTAGAGTTAAGTTTGACTTAGGATCTTTGTGAAACACCCCCTGATGTACTCCTGCAATTGTTGTTGAAAGTCATGTTTTAAACTATCATGCAAAAATTACAATGTCCAGAATTATGTTTATTTGCCCTTCATTTTGTCTAGAAGTTATGCCAATAGTTATATTGTATTTCTCCTGATGGCACAATTTTGACCGACATGGCGCATTGCAAATGTTCACTATTATTATTACCCAGTATTAGAATTACTTAGGTAGGTGACAAGCTGGCTCGTCACAGATGAAGAAAGATGAAGAAAACTCTGTTTAATGTTGTAATGAATATTAATAATTATAATAATAATATACCGTACTTACATAGCACATATCACAATATTATCTCTATGCGCTGTAAGAAAGAGTAAGAAGGAGAGGTGGATAGAGTAACATAAGAAGAGTGAGATATGCTCAACATACTTTCTCTCGTTAACATTGGAAAGCATTTTTGAAAAGAAATGTTTTAAGACGCGCCTAAAAGTTGTCAACAGTATCACATTTTTTAAAGATTTTCCGGTAATTTATTCCAAAGTTCGGCCGATGCAACAATTATATTAACACCAGTGTTGTATTGAAGAGGGAGCGGACTGAATGTTGGAATTCTGCTCTGTAGAAATTTCTACCCTTCACAATTGTTTATGTATCTAGATATTATCAAAAACTCTGAACATTTAGCTTTCTTGTAGTAGTGTTGTTTTCATCTTTATGATTTATTGAATTTAATTGGTTTGTTACATCATATTTAAAACACATAGAGAATGACATATTGTTATGGGATATATAGTCATTAATCATAATTATCATCATCATTGTTATCATCATCATTATTTTGATTATTATGATTATTGTTAATGTAATTATTATTATTATTAATATCATTACTATCATGATGATGATGATGATGATTATTTTTATTATTATTATTGTTATTATTGATATTTACTTGTCTAATCACAGATTTGTTCTTGCTTTTATTTCAATACAGCTGGATGTGATGAAGGGAAGGTGAGTTGAAATATAATGGTTCAGTTCGTAATGGCAAAACTGCTTTTCTTTTTTTTAAATCTATTTAAAAACGATGTGACATTCCTGGCCTAAAAATCTCAATTCTGTATTTAATGTGGACTGAATGTCAACTTTATTGGTGCCACCAAATGAACACTGACACATCAGAACACTCTTCTTGAGACGGGATTCGGTTATAGAAGCTGTTTTTAAAGTTGATCGTAATACAAGTATTTTTCCACATGTCTGATCGTCAACGTCTAACAATTTTTTTTTCACTGGCTGCCTGCCGTAGCAACAAACGGAATTGACAAAAGACTTAACTCCGTTTCGTTGACGATCAGACATAGATGAAAGACTGGCTGATGTCAAAGAAACGGAGTTCAGTTTTTTGTCAATTCTGCTTGTTGCTATGGCAGGCAGCCAGTGAAAACGAACTTTTAAAATCAAATTATGGAAATGCAAACATCACTTTAAACAAACAGAACTTTGTTATTCCTTGCTCATTTTTCCTGATTGAGATGTCATATGAGAGGGCAGAAACTGAACTTTCTGGAAATGTGAATTCTTCTTCAAAATTCAGATACCGGCCGCCAAATGACTTTTTGGTTTCCTCCTGTCAAATTGCTTTTAATCACTCATGTATGAAATATGCATCATATGAGTTGCTTCAAATAAAAAAGGAGGATCTAAGCTTTACAAATATGTGTCATTTATTAATTTTAATTGTGCTAAAGTTATGATAAAACGTTGATAATTCTCGGTTTCGTTTTTTTCTGGGTCGCACTGTATATTTATTTTTATCTTGGTGAGCAATCCGCGAATGTGTCATGCCGTCAAAAAAGGCCATGAGCTCCAATTCGCGAAAGTTTCATGTTTGTGAAAAGTTTCTGGTTTTTACACAACATTATGTTTCGTCCACTCCATTTTCAGCTGTGCAACTGTGATGCCTTCCCCGGACATGAAACCCTAGATGAGATCTTTCTGGAGGAACCTGCCAAGAGATTCAGCTTCAAGGAGGTAACGGGACCGGGCAACTCCCTGGAGCTAGGAGGGTTTGAGTGCAACGGATCAAGAATGGTCAATCGTAAGTTGAACTATCTTTGAGGTGTTTCACAAAGACTAAGATCGACTTTAAGTTGAACTTAACTATGGCAGGCTATTCATGCCACTAGTTCCTCTAACCAATTCTGGCATTAGTTTCTCAAGGGACCTATAAATCGTGGTCACAGATTTACAGAGTTTAAATTTGTTGATTGTTCATTATTGAAGGAAAATATATTATCTAAAGATCTTCATTGAGAGACCAATAGTGCGAGCAACCAGTGGCATGAATGGCCTGCCATAGAAACGATCTTAGTATTTGTGAAACACTCCCCTGGTACAATTCCCACACAAATAATGCCCCTGTGTCACATTGTACTATTCATCATGAGAAAGATGAGCCAAAAGTTTTCAAGATTATTTAAATCTGTCCAGTACAAGTAAAATCTATAACTGTGTTTAAATGGTTGTCATGGAGCTATTCAAGATTGGAAACAGGTAATTTTGCACATCCATTGTATTATATTGATAGTGGTGGTTATTTTACCTGACAGCTAACAAAGCAATAAATGCTTGTTAGTAAGCAACCAGAAGGCCGACGGCTGTAGGTCCTCTCCGAATGACCTGGTAATGAGGCTTAATGCCTTACCATAGGGCACTAGCGCATCGCCTTGGTTTCGAACCCGGGTCACCGGATTACAAGACTACTGCTCTACCGACCGAGCTATTGCGCCTCCATTCTGTCAACTTGTTCTTATTATTCATTAAAAACTCCATATGTGGCAAACCAGCTACAATGCAGAGAGTCAAAGAAAGCAACCAAAGTGTTAATATTTTGTGAAGGATATACCTGTATATATGGGCCTTGGTCTCATGTTCTTGCCAAGAGATACTTTGTTCAGTTCAGTTTTCAGTTTTATTTTTCATTTCCAACAGAACAGTGATTTCGACAAGAAAGCAGATATATAATTCAATATTCAATAATATGATACATTTTAAATGGTTTAAAGTTATAAAATATAAAGTATACATAAACATCCAGTATAATAGTCTTTTTTATTTTTTTAAGTTAAACCTGTAGAAATGGACAGATCCACTGAAAAGCAGAGCTTGTAAAATGTGGATCCCTCAAAATAATGACAAACATAGTTTCTGTAACATGTAAATATATTGACTTGAAGAAGAAAAAAAATACAATTACATAGAGTACTAAAAAATGGCAGAATGATAATAAAATTATAAATCCGTAATTTGAAAACTTGTTTCATAAGGGATCTTGTATTTAGGTGCCATCAAGCCAATTCTTTAGATCTTAATTCATAATCCAGGTTTACGTACATGTACGTGGAGATACATTTACCGCAAATTTCACACACTATTCTTTAATACAGAGCAGGACTTGCTGGTCATTGCTATAGAGCTATAAGACCAGATTATGTCAGAGGCTGTCCTGCCTAAACAGGGGCTGACGCCACCACAACTTCATGGATAAATTACCTGTAATTTCAATGTTGAATTAGAAGACATTCATAAGATCATGATGGGGAAAAGGCAAGTGGCGTCATAAAGTGAATTCCATCTCGGCTGTAGCCGTCACCTCGTGATGATAATGATGTCTCTTTAATAACATCTGATCTTCCCTTTTCTTTATTTTTCAGAAAAGCCAGCAGAAGCATTTTATGGTATGTAATTTCGTTTTGCATTTTCTATGTACAAATACACTCGTTGAAGTCCACCCTGGTATCTCAATCTAACAAGAGCAGAAAATTAGAGAAAATTTCAGTGAAATATTGATATCAGAAACAATGTGATAGATAAAAAATCTTAAAGTATGTTATCAATCGAACACAAATTAGCATCATGATTTTCTTTGGTAGCAACTACATTTACTACCTCTGGTGCATGCATGAGCCAGCTAGCGAGATTCTAGAAACAATGTACATGTAGGTTGAAGAGGATTATAACTTTGCCACTGAGACGGCGGTCTTTTATTAAAAAGTTGATGTATTTCGATCATGCCTCTATATTTTACAAAAATATCTAGCTTTCTCATTGCACACGGGCCGGTATGTGTATTCACTCTGTGGGCAATTCCAAAGAAGAATTGAAAGGATTTTTTTCTCTCTATCTCTTTATGACAGTTCCTACGCAGAAGACCTGCAATGATGTTTTGATATTCTTGGAGACTTTGAGTCGGGAGGCCTATTCAGGATACTACTGGATCGATCCTGATCAGGAAACCGGAAGCCTACCACCATTTTTAGCTTTCTGTGATTTCTATTACGAGGAGGCTGTAGCAGGTAAATTCCTCTGATGGTTGAATCGGGCAGGGCACTGTTTCTTATAAACGGTGTTGACTGGGCTAGTCCCTTAAATTATCAGTGAACGGAGCAGCTAGAGGGCACCGGGCAGAGCTGAGGATTGAAATGGGTAATATAAATCCTGCAAAATTGTTTACTTTACTTGTCTCAAAGAGAATTGTTGCTGAGCTAGCGCCATGAGCGTCCCTGGACAGAGTGTGCGCTCTATAAGTTTACACTATTATTATTATTATTATTCATTGAAATTGATCACAAATTGATATCAATTTGAGAGACTTGTCATCAATCTGGATCAAATGCGACTCTCTGTTATATAAGTGATTGTCCTGATCTTTAGTGATGAGATTATACCAGAGACTTTTATTTCATTTGCAAACTTGGATATCTGTCCTATGATGTTTTTAATGGAAGAGCAACCATTATTTAAAGGGAAAGTCCACCCTGAAATTAAGTTAGTTTTAATAGGAGTAGAAAAATGAGAGAAACAAGTCAGTGAAAGTTTGAGCAAATTCCGATTAAAAATAAGGAAGTTAGGATTTTTTAAGTTGTGATCAATCAAACACAAATTGGCAACTCTATGACGTAAAATGCGAGCTCAACTTCCATTTGCTTAGTACTAAAAAAATCTAAAATTTTCATTTTCCCTCAAGAAAAATTTCAACCATACATGCACCCTAAATATAATAATTGCAAATATGTTTCTATACTCCCCCTGCAAGGAACAAATATATATTCCGTCATCAATAACGAAGAAAACTTGATTTAATGGAATATTATGCACAAAGCAAATGAAGGAGAGCTCGTATAATACGTCACAGAGTTGCCAATTTGTATTTGATTGATCACAACTTCAATAATTCATAACTTTCTTATTTTCATTCAGAATTTGCTCAAACTTTCACTCACCTGATTTCTTATTATTCTGCCTCTATCGAAACAAACTTATTTTGGGGGTGGACTTTCCCTTTAAAGAACTGCGGAATGATACAGCACCAGTCGTAAGTTTTGATGTGGTTAGATAATTGTTTTTGGTGTGACTGCTTGGCATCATATGATTGAAGGTGTACAATCTGTGAATAGAATATTTGAGCTGGAATTTCCCTTTTTCTCGTGCATGGACAAACATTTGGTCAAGTGTATAGCATCCATTTGTAGATAGATGATGTTCAAAAAGCAGTATATTGTTTTGTATATATTGTGCAATTGCAAAGAATAGCCAGTTCTGGTATCTACAGATAATTGTCAACAGCTGGTCACACCAGCAGTCGCTGTATAATAATGGAGCCACAAATAAGTAAAACAAATTGGTTCGCTGCTGCTCAGATGATGTTTATGTAATGTTTTAAAATATAATATTAACATATTTGCTTGATTTCTTCTCTTTCTGTCTGTCTCTCTGTCTCTCTGTCTCTCTCTCTCTCTACCTATCTCTCTCATTATTACTCTCTCATTCTAACTCTCTCTTTCTCTCCTTTTCATTCTCTCTCTCTCCTGTCTTTCCTGTTGTTTTGTGCACAGGAGCTGAGCCGAAGAAAATGGGTATGTATTATATTTTTTCTCCTGAAGTTAATAATATGCAATTTAATTTTGTTGAAGAACAAATCCACAAAATTGCATGTATGGAGACATTGGTATCAAATTTCTTGGAAATAAATCCCCTAGCTTTGTAATTGTCATTAATATTCATTGTAATAAGAGCTTTTGGTTACCGTTAAATACCATTTAGAAGAAGAAAAATCTATATTTTCAGTGATTCTTTCATTTTTGTAATCCGAAAGATTGATCTTTGGATGTTTTCTGTAGGTTTCCATGATGAGTGAGTATTCACAAATTTAGGCTCTTGGTAACACCATGCGATGGCCTTACTGAAAAGGCAGTTGACCTTCGTTCTAAAAACTGGCATGAATTATAGAAAAATCAGGTTTCATTTTCAATCATGTTGTGGTTTGTGTCTTGAGCACTACATTACTGTGCTTACAGAGCAGAGACAGTGCATTGAGATGACGATTTGCTGCATGATTTCTTTCTCTGTCAACGAATGGGGCAATGGATCTCGCCAGTCTACCATGTCATGTCCGAAACAAGGCATAAAATAATTTTTATTTTCTTTCATAGCGGAGACTGTAATCCATCATGATGACGAGGGCTACTTATTTGCTGACAAAGACGGCTTCACACAACGTTTCAAATACAACTATGCGTCCATCGCACAGATAGCTGCACTTGCAAGGGTAGGTAGGCCCCATTCAATCTGTTTCACTTAGTTTGCTATGTTTTTTAATATTGCTGACACAAACAGTTGGTGGTCACAGGACGGAATGTTAACTGAAAAAAATATATAAGAAAGTGGGGGAAATAGGAGTAGAGAGAGACAGGATGTCAAAGGGCATGGATCCATTCATTGTGCTGACTGATAGAAGAATTACCAACAGAAGCATAAATCACTTGAGATCAAAGTAGATGGACAGCCTCATTGATTGAAAGAGAGATGGCAACCTGCAAGCTAGTATATTAATGCCTCTCTTTACCTTTCCCTTTAGTTGCTCTCTCAGTGATCTGACATTTCCTCTAAAAACAATTGCTTTGGATTTTATTTAGTCAAAAGTATAAGGTTGATGTTAGGATTGAAGTTAGGGTTCGGTCTAGTGTTGGGTCCATGGTTGCAGTTAGCTATTCTGAAATTAGCGCCTAGCAATCGTTGCTGGAGCATGTGTCGTAAGTCTACCGCTTTCCCGCATATTTATTAATTCTTTCACATCCCTTTAAAAGATATAATGAATGCAGAAATGAACAATGTTATGAAGGACGTTGAACTTGAAAAATAAATGATACAAGGAAGATGAGAACACTGTGAAAAAGTGGATGATGTGTATTTCTTGTCTTCATGATAATTTGAAGGTATCGGACAAGTGTGAGCAGGAGATCGAATTCAAATGCAAGGGCTCCCCCATCTGGTCTGGAGAGGAGCAGAAAGCATGGTGGACAGACAGGCATGGCAGACAGATGGTCAACTGGGGTGGTGTTGCTACAGGAACCAAAGGATGTGCTTGCATGTCATCTGCCGGAGGTGAGTTCTTAGAAAAAGTCACCTACAGAGTAACTGATGTGTTGTCTGTTTGGAGCCAGAATGGCACCAACTCTGTGTAAAATGTAAAATGAATAATATAAGTTAATACCCTTCTGGCTCAAAAACAGTTTCGGTTTCAAGTTTTAGTTCTGCATTTTCCATAAACAATAACAAAAATAACAATGAATACATTTTAGCAATATAATGATAAGTAATACAAGTAGTAATTCACAAATAAATAAATATAAATAATCAATAGTACAATTAATCATATTTGAAAAGTAAGAAAAAGGGGGAGAATGCAGAAGACCAAAGTTGATTGGTATTATGATGTAATCAGAGCGTCTTCCCTTGTCAAGTCGATTTGTTCATGTCCAACTAACAAGTAGAGTCTGAAGTCATATAGAGATGTTGATTTTGTGGCTTAGCATTAGGGGCTAGCTCCCTTTAGAAATGAATGAAAACCTGGAAATAAAAAATCAAGGAATGAAAGAAAATCAGAGATTTTCATTGGCCAAAAAGGAAAGTCAGCCTCGTAAATTTTGTCTTGGTCCAAACAGTATTTACACTGGATTATTGGCATTCTTATGCTTTGTGTGCCTGCAACTAGTTTTCGTTATATTAAAACATAATATTAATAACACAGTCATTTATATAGTAAAAAGCTCACAAAAATTAAACGGTTACACAGCGCTTCACAGAGTTCAAACAAACTAAAGTACAAGTAGCAAAAATTAAAGATAATCCTTGAATAGGAGAGTTCTGAGAGCCTTCTTAAAAACATCTAATGGAGGAGACAGGCGGATAGATCATGGCAGGTCATTCCAATGCTTTACTGTTTGTTCTGGGCACATGGAGTTTAGTACAGTTTGAGCTTAAACGACGGTTCAGGGAGGTGTTTCACAAAGACTAAGTTTGACTTTAAGTCGGACCTAACTATGGCAGGCCATTCATGCCACTGGTTGCTCTCACCATTGGTCTCTCAATTATGATCTTTAAATAATATTTTTTCCTTCAATGATGAACTTTAAAAAATGGTAAATTCTGTAGATTTGTGACCACGATTTGTACGTCCCTTGAGATAACAATACCAGTAAATGGTGAAAGCAAACAGTGGCATGAATGGCCTGCCGTAGTTAAGTCCAACGTAAAGTCGATCTTAGTCTTTGTGAAACACTCCCCAGGTCATGCAGAATGGTAAGGAATGATGAGAAAGCTGAGACAGGTGGGAGCTTAGCTTTGGAGACACTTGTATACAATAGTCAAGATCATTGATAAGCATTGCAAACTGGAAATATGAAGAAGTGATAGTCGTAGAAATGTTAAAACTCCACTGGAGCAAATCAGGGATTCTCTTTCCATTTAACCCTTACTGTACTGGGCTATTTTGAGCACCCACTGACTGGGGGGGGGGGGCCTGGGAGGCCCCCCCCCCCTATGATCTCGGCCGTCGATTGTCCGATGAACACGAAAATTTGCATGTTTGTAGATATTTACGTAAGGAACAAGATGGTATAATTAGTTTTTTCTGAATATGCAAATTTTTGTCTTTAGCCTAATTAATTATGCAAAATGCGCTAATTTTATGCATTTTACAGAAAACGTGTCAAACTCCACTTTTTGAATGTTGAAACTCATTATTCATATGAAACTTCTTTTCTAACACCAAAAAGTTATTTTAATGTAATTAATAATGATATTTTATGCAAATTTTGATGCGATTTTAATTTTTTAATTTTTTTTTTTGATGACATGCGCATACTAATTGTTATGTAACGCCTTACAGGTATATCCGATTTCGACGAAAATGGTATCAAAATGTGCGTAAGACTTGAGGGAAAAAAGTCATGAAACGACAATTCAAAATTCCAAGCGGTTAAAGCTGATGAGTTCGAGGGTCTTAGATTTGGTAGATACTCATGATAATAGACGAGTCGGCAGTCAGGTTTGTGATGATGGTGACCATGTTTATTGAACTACGACGGATACCGGATATATCGGATATCGTATATCGTAACATCCCCCTTCCTCTGGAAAGATTGGGAATCAGTGAACATCACTGATCGATGATTAATGACATATTGCTTTGATAACAATACTTTTGGTAGTATGCATGTTTTGGTTATTTGCTTCCTAATGAACTTTTTCCAATCAGGTTATATAACATAACATCTTGATTTGTTTTCAATACGTTTCTTTTGTGTTGTATTCACAAATGAGTATTTAACTGTCTATATAATTATATCGTTCTACTTTCAACTTCACAGTTGTTCTGCAAGATTGAACATAGTTTTGATATAACTTGATCCCTTTATAAAATGAATTTCCAAACGAAACATGTTTGGGCTAGCATCTGTTTAGACTTATAAACATTATGCTTGTCATACCAAAAATACTGTACAATGATTATACATACATATGAACAATAAACTTCTTAGACTACATTAAACTAAGCGTCTTCTGTGTTCTTCTTTATCTTCTCTCTTTTTTGAAGAAATTTAAGAGTTCAGTTTCAATCTTCAAACATGTATCTCGCTGGTGTACGGATGTTGCGTCCATATCTTGTTGTGGTTTGCGAGTTTGATGTTGGTCCTTTAGATTGAATGTTCTGAGTTTCTGGTGTTGGCTGATGGTTGTTGCCATTCTGCTCTGGTGTTTCTGCTTGAGTAGGTGAAGTGTAGTCTTTGTCGAACCTAACACGCTTTGGAGTAGGGTTGGTTGACGATGGAATCTCCCTCAGGTGAGATCGGTTTCGTCTCAGGATTCCTCCGTTGGGTGTTGACACTTCATACGACCTAGGCTCGTCGCAGACCTTGGATACTTTGGCTGGTATCCAAGTATGATCTTTAGGATGTAGGACTCTGACTGGTTGTCCTACGTGGAGTGGTGGAAGATCTGGACCCGCATGTCGATCGTGCGTTCGATTCAAGAGATGATCAGTGGTGGTGGATTCTCTTGAAAGATGATGACTTGGCAGTGTTGTTCTGATGGGTCTTCCAAACAACATCTCTGCAGGTGATCTCATGTGACTGTCAACAGGTGTTGCTCTTAGGTGTGACATAGCCAGTTGACTGTCTTGGCCAGTCTGTGAACACTTTTTCAACAGATTCTTGACGGTACGAACCATTCTCTCAGCTAGTCCGTTGGATCTTGGATAGTGAGGTGAAGAGGTTGTATGTGTTATTGACCACTTCCGGCACATGTCCTTGAAGTGCTTACCGACAAATTGTGGACCGTTGTCGGATACGATCTCCTCTGGTGGACCAAATAGACTGAAGATTCCACTCATCACGTTAGCTACTGCGGCACTTGATGTGTCAGTCAGCTTGTAGACTATCGGATACTTGGAGTAATAGTCAGTGACGAGTAAATAGTCTTGTCTGTTTAGCATGAACAAATCTGTTCCTAGTCTAGTCCAAGGTGCTGAAGGTACATCATGGGGAAGCAACGGCTCTTTCTGTTGTCTTGCCTGGTGTTCCTGGCATGCAGCACATTGCTTTACGAGCTGTTCAATGTCCTTGTTGATGTGTGGCCAGAACACTGTCTCACGAGCTAATCGTCTCGTGCTCTCGATTCCCATGTGTCCAAGATGAAGTTGTCTAAGGATATCTTCCCGAAGTGTCTTTGGAATGATCACTCGGCTTCCTTTGAAGAGTACTCCTTGTGACACTCCAATCTCATCTCTGTAAGACCAGAATTTCCTGAGGGATGTCGGCAGCGCCTGAAGGGTTTCAGGCCAACCCTGAGTGACTGTCTGCCACAATGACCTAAGAACAGGGTCATTGAATGTTTCCCTCTGGAGTTCTGTTCTCTTGTGTTGTCCGAAGAAGATCAGGTCGATTTGATGAGTGTCTTCTACTTCGGAGCAGATGGATTCCACTCTGATGTCTAGTGGAACATCGCGTGCTTCCTTGGGGTTAGGAAGACGGCTCAAGGTATCTGAAAGAATCATTTCTTTCCCAGGTCGGTACTTGACTTGGCATCTGTATCCTTGTACCTTGATCAATAGTCTCTGTAGACGAGGTGGTGCGCTTCTTAGAGGTTTCTTCCAAATTGTCTCCAAATGCATCTACCTCAACGGTTGTCTCTTTCTTTGGGTCAAAGAACTGCAGGCATGCACCCGATGAGACTGCGCTTTTCAGGCTGTTTAAGGCATGTTCGTGATCCTCGTCCCAGACGAATGGAATTTCCTTGTGAAGGAGTTCACGAAGTGGTGCTGACTTCTCTGATAGATTAGGAATGTATGGTGCTAGGTATGTGAATAATCCTAGGCATCTCTGAACATCTTCCTTGTCCTTGGGTGAAGGCATTGTGTTGATAGCTTCAACCTTGCTTGGATCTGGGAAGATTCCAGATCTTGTGTACATGGATCCAAAGTAGCTGATAGCTTCCTTCTTGATAGTACACTTGGAGCTGTTGAACACGAGTCCTTCCTGTTTCGCTGTCTCCATGAGTAAGTGGAGATTCTTGTCGTGTTCCTCCTCTGTTTTCCCGACAATGGCAATGTCGTCTGCGATACATACGCAACCAGGCACATTCTGGACGATCCTATCCATGTGTTGCTGGAAGATGTCTTGGCTTGTGCATAAGCCGAAGGGTAATCTTTGGAAACAATATCTTCCAAATGGTGTTCTGAAGGTGGTCAGGTCTTGGCATTCCTCCGCTAGGTGTACTGACCAGTATCCAGCCTTTGCGTCTAGCTTGGAGAAGAATTGAGCTCCTGCGAAGATTGGTTGGATTTCTTCCAAGGTTGGAATTTTGTGTGGACACCTTTTCAAGGCATCGTTCAACCTTCTGGGGTCAAGACATATCCGTATGGATCCATCTTTCTTCACAACAGTGGTCATCGAGCTACACCAATCTGTGTGGTGTTCTATCTTTCTGATGACTCCTTGCTTCTCCATGTTATCTAGTTCGGCCTTGATCTTGTCCTTCAGATGAACACTGCACTTTCTAGGTGCATCTATGGTGGGCTCTGCATCATCTTTCAGATGCAGCATTGCTTTCCCGCTAAAGCTTCCTATGGCATCAAACTGATCTGGGTATGTTTGTTTAAGGTCACTAACACTTGTGATAGGTGTATGCAGAGATGCCAACTAGTACGGATTTCCCGTAATTTCTACGGGAAATCGGCCGATTACGGGCGGTACGATTTTCATACCATAAATTCCGGATTTTGCCGATTTTCAAAATTAGCACTTTAAGGTTTAGCACGTTTAAGGTTTAGCACGTACTTTTGACTATTGCAGCGCAGCCATCCTTGAATCCATGCATAGAAATCCCACAGGGCTTCCGATTGGACAATTTGTTATCTAGCACACCCTTTTCAGTGCATACATGTGCATACAACAACATGTGCTTCGCGAGCGGGGGCCGGGTGAAATACCTCTCTTGGCCGCGCCGCTACCGCCCGCCCAGCGCCGCTACCGCCCGCCCAGCGCCAGGCCTCGCTACGCTAGCGCCGTGTACACTGTCGGATTTCTCACAGGCTGTCACAGCGTTCGTCGATTTTCGTCGACAATCTGAACTCATGTTGGTTGGATTTAGATATCAATCATCATGTCTTCCACAACTAAGAAGCGTGACAAGAAGTTACAGACTTTTAAAGAAGAATACAGTAAGAAATGGAAATGCATCGTGTAACACCAACTAATGAACAGGTATGTTACTTTTATTTAACTTGTTGTGCTATCGCGCTTGCCTGCGGGAGCTGCGCTTGCCAGCGTGCAGAAAAATTTGCGTCGCGCAGAAAATTACGGATTTTGTCTCCAAATTACGGATTTTTAGCCCTATGATTACGGATTTGTGCTCTGAAAGGTTGGCATCCCTGTGTATGTGTAGGTGTGTCCTTGTGCATTGTATGGATTGTGATAATCTCGAGATCTGTGCAACCTAACAACCCTAAGATAGCTGGTCCATTCACATCTGCTACGTAGAATGTATGTGTATACCATTCTGGACTCTTGTATCTACACTTTATGTCTAGTGTACCAACAAATGGTATTGATATTTCGCCATATGCTACTAGCTTTACTGGTGTACGTTTCACTACTTGCCTCCACCTGTCACCATATATTTGTTTGGCTGTGCGTACTGTGATAGTATTAGCGCTTGCCCCAGAGTCTATCTTCAGATATAGGTAATGCTGACCTGATTTCTGTGGGCATATGATGTCAATGTTTGCAAAAGCTACTGTACCCTTTGAGTTGATCACTGTGTGTGGTCCGATCGTGTGTATGGTGTCAAAATGTTCGAAGTTTGATGGACCTGCTGATTGTTGATGTTCATGATCTGTGCTAGTATCATGTTCAGTGTCCATTTCACTTATCGGTTTATACTTTCGACCCTTTGATTTTGATCGTGATTGGTTACCGTGTTTCGGTTTACGGTCATCAGACTTATGGTCATCTGATCTACGATCTGGTTTTCGACTACGATCGTTCTTAGCCTTTCTACAGAACTTGGCCCAATGGCCCTTTGTGTCACAGGCACGACACACATCTTGGTACGCAGGGCACTGACGAGGTTTGTGGATACGTCCGCAGTTTCCACACGTCTTTCGTCCCTGGTTCCGCTTGAACGAATCTATGCTTTCTTTAGCCGGCTCAAGCGTTTCTAGGCATTTTCTGCTCGCCGCAACTGCCTCGTATTTTCGACCCTCTACTAGAATTGCTTCGATTTGATATCCTTTAGGCTGGTCCAATAGGAATTTCTGGAGTTCTAGACTTGGTGTTGAGGTGATGACTACCTCCATTATCCGCTCGGCAAGTTCGGATTCCTCAAAATCGCATGTTTTGGCTTTGTCTCTACATCGAGTAACGAATGCGTCAATGCTCTCATCTTGTCTCTGCCGATATCGCATCAGCTCGAGACGATGGACTCGAAAATTAATGTTTACCTTTATTTGTTTTTCAAACAATTTCCACAGCTCTTGTGGTTTTTCTTGGTCGGCCTCTGATAGCCCAGACGCATTGAGTCTGCGCAAACCCTCGTTGCCTACAGCGATTTTTATTTTTATAGCCTTTTTTTTGTTTTCAGTTATTTCTTGATCTGCCAACACAAGCTCCATTCTTTGCTTGAATAGCTTGAATTCTTCGGGTAGGTCTGGTACCTCCCATTTCATCTCTGGATACTTATTACTCATTGTATTATGTTCTCGTGTGCGTATTGGTTACGACAGATTATATGAATGAGTGTAAATCTTTGTGTTGTTTATCTTAGTGTGAACAGGTCCTAACCGGCTGGTGTTGATAAGGTTCGTACACGTATACCTGTGTACACTCTCGCACCTGTGTGGATGTCATTAAGTGTCTCATGCAATGAAAATGTTGGTCACTCTCACTCAATGTCTGACAGTGACAATTCCTCACACACCAGATATTATTGTTAATATTATCTGAAAACAGGTTTAATGTTCACACCTCTAATTTAGTTTAATTTTAGATTTAAACTTTACTAGTTTAGTTATTATGCAGACCCCTGTGTCAGTGATTGAGCACAGTTATAACTTGATTAGGCCATTCTGAGCAGGCTTTATGAACCTTTATATGCTCATACACACATCACCATTCACGTACGAGTTCATCGGGATTATGCAGTAGCATCAGTGTCTCGGTACACTGTGCTGTATGTACGGTGCACGTACTATGCATACGAAAAAGTGCGACGTGACAAATCGCTAATCGACGATAATTTTGCTAATTATACTTCCCAACTGTCGTGAACTGGATCAATTGTGTCTTCAAAAATCAAACTTGATTTCGAAGATCCCAGCAGCTGCCACCATGATGAGTTCGAGGGTCTTAGATTTGGTAGATACTCATGATAATAGACGAGTCGGCAGTCGGGTTTGTGATGATGGTGACCATGTTTATTGAACTACGACGGATACCGGATATATCGGATATCGTATATCGTAACAAAAGCCCCACTGCACTACTTATAGCTACACAGTACTTGCGCCTTCTATATAGCAAACAATGCCTAATCGGTGCCTGTTGGTCCCCCATGAACCTCTTTTTCTTATGTTAATTGAGAGCTGATTTGATGAGATAACCACCTGTCAGTGACCTTGCAGGGAGGTCTAATCCCTCTGGCCAAACTAGTGCAGACGGGCTTTAAATGCTTTAAACCCTGATATATGCCCCACTATTGAATTCATTTCATTGCCTTTTCATACAGGATGTGCTACTGGAGCTGCTCGCTGTAACTGTGATGCTAATACCAATTCCACCTTGACCGATGAAGGTATTTTGAACGACAAGAATCAGCTTCCTGTGACCTCTGTGACCTTTGGTAGCAGCGCTGATGATACAGGCTCCTTCAGGGTCTCTGCACTCAGGTGTAGTGGACAAGGTATGATCCGTTTTAAATGTAATGCTTCCTGGGAGAAATTTAAATTGTTTAAACATATTTGTGGTTTACACCCAGTAAATAAAGATCGATTGATCGATCTGTAATTGAAAACGAGTCGGAAAAAAATTATTGGGAAGAGGGGTTTTGAACCTGCATTTACTACTTGCCGGGCAGCGACTCTACCACCAGGCCATCACTGATCCATGGCACAGACATGATGAACTAGAAACAATGCCCAAGCATATAAGGTGCTAAAAATTATTCTGAGTAGGCAAAGGTAGAGCTTTGTAATTGTAGCTCAGAATATTTTGTGGCACGGGAGGGGTTAAAAACAAACAAACAGACAAAAAAAAAACTGTGTGGTCTTTTAAAATTAATACTGGCACACTGTAGATACATGTAGATTCGAGAAGGTCCAAGCGATTTTATCCCGTATGTCAACATCATCTTAGATTTTTTGTTTGTCTGATGACTGTTTAAAACTGATAGCTCTTCAGAGCTTGAACCAGTAAAAACAAAGAATGAAAAGATATTTGTTGTCACTTTTTTTTTACAACTCAATAATCCTTTTGGACTATAAATATGTCCATACCTTGTACTTTCTCATTTGTAAATGTGAATAACGGTATGTGATTTATATGTCATGTATTTTGTTTCCATTTTCTTTCTTTGAATCCAGGAGGCATGGCTGCTCCTACAGTCGAAGGTACGGTTTCCACTGTCATACCTCTTACTCCGGGTGTCCAACTGTCCAGGGGTGCATTTCACAAACCTTTTTTCAGTGACTAATGACAAAAATCAGTGACAAATCTGCTGATAACCAATCAGGAGCAAGGATTTCAGTAGCTTATAACATAAACTGTCATTTGTCATTGATGACAAGTTTTGTGAAACACCCCCCAGGACATAAGGGAAAACCTTGAAAATGAGTTCCTCCTATTTTCCAATTGGGGAATTGGAAGAAAACAATCAAATTATGTATGGAAAATCAGGGACTTTCATTGGGACCTAAAGGAAAGTAACCAGTCTCTTTAATATATATTTGTCTTCCATGCAAACAGCATATCCATAAGATGATTGGCAAGTACTGTTTATTGAAGGTATTTTGAACTGCAGTTAGGTTGGATTAATGATCCTGTCAACTTTATAATAATAATAATAATAATAGTGGGTTCTTGTATAGCGCTCATGTCTGTCAGACTTGACACTCCCGGGGCTACTATATCAGGAGAAAATCAGGGAGAAATCTGGAGAAAAAAAAAAAGAGGAATCAAGGAATTTTGTTTTATGAAATGCTGGGAACCTGTTATTTTGTAGCTTCCTGTACTGTAAACTTTAAATTCTATAATAATTTATTGGCAAGAAGGTACTCATTGCTAGACAAGTACAATTTTCAGACTTGGGTTTAATTTTGAAATTGTATGATTTTTCTCATTGTGTTCCCTGAGTTTGAAGTATATTCTTGTTGAGAGGCTACAACTTTGTGCACATTATTAAATATGATTTTGATATCCATCTTTCACAGAGAATCAGAAGGTACTTCAAGACTTAACTCCTTTCCGATTCTCAACAAACAATATAATGTATATGGTACAAAACCGTGCGTTGTATTTCTTTCCCCGTAGATTACACCTTCTACTTTAATGCCAACGGCCAAGACAGTCATCTGATGAATGTTTTGCCTCGCCTTGAGCCTGGCCAGGAGTGGATCGAGTTCTCGGTGGACGCGCCGTCCGATGCCTACATTGCTTTCGCCAGCGACCCAGACGGGTATCCAGAATATGAGATTGGTTCGTGATTTATTCCATTAACCTTTCATTTGCCACCAGTGCCAATTTGCACGGTTGTCTGTTTGACACACATGCAGATCGGCACACACAAAAAGAGAAAGGTACCAATTCACAAAAGCACTGCCTTGTGGAACACCAAAGCTTTGTAAAAATACTCATTTTCTTTTGTGATTTGCTACATGACAACCCTTTTAACATTTGTTTGGATGAGTTTAAAAATGGGAAACATTTTAACTAACTTGAATCATTTAGTATCAAATGAAAAATACAACGTGATACAGGCAGGTCATTTGTGTGTCTGTACAAGTTAAAGAGGAATGGTTGGGGTTGATCTTGGCCAACAAAATTAAAGAGTGTTGCCTGATATTTGTTGTACCAGTATACTATCAAAGTTGAAGAAATTTGATGTCACCAGGTTAAACGTTGCATTTTTGTATCTTCCTGGACAAGGACAGCAGAAAGTGTAGGGTGTAATTTTGTATGTTTTTGAGTAGTAACAAGAAAACATTTACTTTAAATGATTGCATTTTAATTCAATGTAGAGTTATTTTTTGAGCTACATGTATATGCAGGTGGCAAGTACTCCCACTTCTTCAATCATCGCCGTATAACTATCACACTTTCACTTTTCCTTCCAGCCATTGGTAAGGATGGAAACAGAAAGACAAGCTTCTTCGAGGGTGATGAAGAGGAGATCACATTCGAAACACCTGGCGTCCTGAACACGGATGGGCCCACGCGGTTCCGCATCGGCCTCGCGGACGGCACCATTGAGCTTCTGAAACTGGAGAACGGCGGTGGGGAGACACCCATTGGAGCTGTTAACTTTGGAATGGTTCATCCTTTCAGTTACATCCTCTTTGGCTCCGGCTCTAACTCACCTTCTACATGGAGCTTTCCCTACCCTACTGCTACCAGTAAGTATCAAGGTCACAAGGGTAGAACTCCAATCAGACCTGTATTAAAGGAAGGCCACACATGGAATTATGGTGGTCCACAAACAAAAATTCAATATCTGTAAACCTGGAACATCACAGAAGGAATATAAACTACTTAAAGATGTTCATGCATGGGTATAAAGTTGTTCGTGAAGTAGGCAACTTGGTGAACACTGAGCGGACAGGTATTATGCTTGGTAATGAAGATTAATGCCTAATCAAAGGGTACAAGACCACTGCTCTACCTCTGAGCCAAGATTCCATGAGAAACATTGCCCTTTATTATTAATCATTATCATCATCATCATCATCATCTTCATTATTATTATTATTATTGTCATCATCCCACCAGGGACCCGTTTCACAAAGCCTTTTTTTCAATGACAAATGATAAATATCAATGACAAATCTGCTGATAACCAGTCAGAAGCAAGGATTTCAGTAGCTTATAACAACAACTGTCATTTATTACTGATGACAACTTTTGTGAAACACCCCCCAGGTACCAACGTGTGCGATTCCCAAGTGATGAGCATTGCATGTACCAACGGACAGTACATTGACCTCATGTCTGCCAGCTACGGCTACTCAGCAGCGGCCACAGCCTGCAGCGATGGTCAGGCGTACGCCCCTTGCCACTCCGAGAACTCCTTCTCTGAGGTGCTCCAGCGCTGCCAAGGGAAGGCAAGCTGTGCCTTCCAGGTCACTTCGGGTGTCTTCAATGACCCATGCGTCCCTTCGACCCCCAAGTCTCTAACGGTTAGGTAAGCCTTCCTCGTTGATACTTCTAATGGCCCTTTCACATGCGATAAGAGAAACCTGTAGCGTTTTATATTAAAGGGAAATATGCTTAAATTTTTGTATGTAATAACACTCCGTTAGTGAGTACGCAAAGGACCATTGTTACATGCAGCTCCTTTCACTGATACATCCTTACTTGCCATGCAGTTTACAGATTAGATTTAGATGCTACAGTTTACGCGCGTCATGTGCAAATAATCTTGATAGCAGCAATTAATCAGCTTGTGCCCCATACCACATACTTTTATGCAAAAAATAAAGATTTTGTTGATATTACCATTGATTATCTTGTTACCACTACCATTTAATGGTTTTATCAAAAGTTTTTAATGTGAGGACGAAATAGATGGATTAAAAGTGTTTTGTTGTTGAGCACAGTTGAGGACACATTAATAATGATATAACAAAATTTATAATGCGCACATACATGTATCCACCCCAAAAGACGCTCAAGGCGCCTAACAAGGTAAATCCATGAAACATAAGAAAGCACATTGCGCTGATATCGTTCAGTTTATGACCAAGATCATGCCATTTGAATGCTGCAGGTACCAATGCGTTGCCGATTCTATCGAGAAGACCGGACGGACCGGAGCCTGCATCGACTTGCAGTGTCTGAATGGAGGATATTGCTTCAGATCCATGGGTGCATCTCTCTGCAGGTGTTCTTCTGGATGGACAGGACCCACCTGCGAAGAACGTGAGTATGGGGGCTTCAGGGAGAATACTGGGCCCTGTTGCATAAAACGTACCATCGATGGTCACTTTGTCATTAATGGTAACTTCCAGGGAAACCTTGATTTGATTGGCTGTTGAGTGATGTTGCCATGGTAGTTAATATTGATGGCAAGGTTTATCAATGGTTATTTTTATGCAACTAGCCCAGGATTTGTATGTATAGGATTGGCGGTAAGATGCGGTTTGAAATAATGAGGTGACACTCGGGATGGACAGGCATGACCTACATGTACATGTGAACAAAGTGAGTATGGACACATTAGGGAGTACAGTATGCAGTGTGTATAGGCAGGGAAGTATGAGGTAATATACTGTACCTACATGTTAATAAGTACGTGTAAGGAAGAAATTCAAGAAATACCTTAAATGCTTGAATGCCCTATCAAGGTATTAACTCAGCTAAAGCCGGGATATTAATCTATTTTGCCATAAAGAGCATGTTTTTCTGCATCAATTGTAGCAGCTCTCCTATTGGTGCAAGAAAATATGAGAGAATCAGAGTATAAACAAGGCTTCAATTAAATCCTATAACGAAAAATGAAAGTTATGGATATATAGAATTTCTAGTTGATCAATGAAAAATTTGCAAGAAAGAAATTGTTACATAAGTCTGTCAGTTATTTTCGAAGCTAGGCAGTTTGCACCCCCCTTAGTGATGCTCATTTCATGATATTTAATCAGGAACACTACAGGTTCCTGCAATTTAAAGTAAAAACTTGTGAATTTCTCAAACAGGTTACTTGATTCTTTCAATTATTTTTCTAAGTAAGGCCGTGTGCACCAAATTAGATGATACTTACTTCATGACGCTTGAAAAATAAAGGATATGAGTCTCTATAAATTAAAGTGAAAAACTAGCGATTTTTTGCACAAAATGTAAATCGCTTCTGTAGAATTGTTTTCTAGGTGAAGCTGCATGCACCAACTTTGGATGTAATAACTTCATGAGATAAAAAGGCTATGATTTTCTATAAATTAAAGTAAAAAGAATTTTGACAAGTTCATTCATTCTTTCAATTAATTAACCAATGAAATAAAACAAATAAATATAAATCAATTCTTTTGATGAATTTTCTAGGTGAGGCCGTGTGCTCCCACTTTGGAGGAGCTCACTTCATGACCTTCGATAACAAACGCTACGAGTTCCCCATCAGCCGGAATGGTAATGAAGAGTGCACGTTCGTCCTGGTCAGACACGAATCCGCTTCCGGGGAGAGCTTTGATGTCCTCGCAAGAAACGGGGAAGTTCACATCGAGATCAATTCTCAGGTGAGAGGAAGTGTGTGCTTACGCAAGCGTTTAATATGTTATAGTACAGCGTACCGATCACCTAGGAGAGAATTTGTGTACAGGCCGGTAGAATACGTCAATTAACTTTAAAAGTGTTTTGATACCCAGCATTGTCTGTTCTAAAACAGCCAAAGGAGTAAGAAGAAAATAAAGAATACTATTAGACTTGGGTTCCATGCTGGCCCTATTCTATGCAAGCGCATACGCTACTAACAGGTCGCTTTAATGTGAAGTGAAAATGTACATGTATAGAAGCAATATTGGAAATCTGTATCTTGAATATAATATACATTTTTATGCCTCCACTATGAAGTAGCCAGAGGCATTATGTTTTCTGGTTGTCCGTTCGACCATTATCGTTATCGTGATCGCGTTATTTCAAGAACCGATTGATGGATTACCGCCAAACTTAAGTCATGTATGTATCTTGCAGAGCTAATGAATTGATTGGATTTTCGGGTCACAAGTTCACAGGGCTCATTATGTATGCAAAAATAGCTTGTGATCACGTTATCTCAAGAACCGATTGATGGATTACCGCCACACTTAGGCACCGCCAGAATATGGTACTGTTTGTGAATTTCTACATGATACATCAAAAATTGGATTATTTTATGACCCCTTCTGTACATGTTTCTACACCAAAAAAGGTCATTTTTGACTTTGCTAACAATCATGCATCTGGATATGATGTGACACCTAAGAATGATGCATTATGTTTTTATCTGCTGCCCTCAGATGATCAAACTTGGAGAGGATGTCCGAGTAGATGGTCTGCCCGTTGCACTGGACTTCTCAGCGCCCCTCTTCCAGATCTCAGACAAAGGAAATGGAGAGGTAACTGACACCCCCCCCCCACCCACCTTCCCTCCTTCCGAACCCCCATTTTCATTCTCCAGATTCAAAAGCATTTTTACATGTACATACTGCATGAATTTTTGGCAAACTCATGACTGGGCCACTATATAATAATAATAATAATAATAGCCTAATAGTCCACTCCAAATTTTATTAATCCGAAACAGAAATTCTTTTTGCCCAATTGATCGTGAGCCCGGCAGCCACTGAGCAGCGCCAGATCGACGTTGCTCTATCCCTTATTGTTGAACGCCAAACAAGGTAGCAACAACTCCCATCTTTTAACATCTTTTGGTATGACGCGGCCGGGGTTCGAGCCCACGACCTCCCGGTTTTGAGGCGGACGCTCTACTGACTGAGCCAACACTCCAGTACGAAAGCTGTTAAATGACTGGAACTGCTAACTTCCAATCAACCAAAGTATAATCTTTTTAAGAAATGCTCTATACTTGTAAGGACATGTCAATAGGAGACATGATTATTAATTGTTTGTATTTATATTGATATTTTATTACTCTTATTGATACCAATATTATTATTACTATTAATTATTTGTATTATTATCATCATCGTCATCATCATTATCATTATTATTATTATTGTTGTTGTTGTGTTCTGTTTCTGTTGGTGTTATCATCATCCTCATCACTATCATTAATTGTATCACTATAGTATCATTATCATCATTAATCAATTTGTTGCTTGTATTTGCTTCTGTGTAGTTTGCGGTCACTCTGAATGTTGGGATGACCATAGAGTACAAGAAGGGTGGTACGCTGTACATCACAATGACAGGTGATGCAGTCGCCCTTTCCGGTCTCTGTGGGAACAACGATGGAGACGCGGACAACGATTTTGAACTTGAAAACGATGAGGTAAAAATACGGCAGAGACATACTTTTGTGGGCAGTAGACCCAATTTACATGTTCGATAGAAGTAGACAAATCATGCACTGGGCAAAAAGCGAAAAGGAAACCTGCACCCCAGTAATGAATTTATTCTGAGAGGTTTATTGTATTCTTGCCCATTGATCTACAAGATTTCCCAACAAATTGTATAGGAAAATTATTAAGAAAATTATTCTTAGCATAATAACAGTTTCTCTTCATGACATGGGCATTGCCATTTTCTTGATAACGTGACATACTATATATTCCAAGTCCTTTATCAAATAAATTTATTCAAATTTACAGATGCTTCATTCCCCTTCCCAAGTTTGTGTGGTGATGTAGTATTTCATTGACCTGCTCATATCCTTTGTACTACAATTTGAGAATGCGAATTGCATAAATAAGTTGTTGCTCCTCTGGGGTTAAGGTTTAGCATATTAAAGGAAATAGATTCATGAACTACTTTATTGGCTCAGGTAAGCTACATGTATTGCGATCACTTTTTACATTTTCAACTTCTTCTCAAAAATGCATTGCCAGATTTCAACCAAACTTGGTAGGAACCATCCATAGGCAAAGGAGATTATAAAAGTATTCAAATGGGGGTACGTAGCCCCAAAGTGGACCTGGGGGACATATCTGAATGTACATATGTTTATACATGTACATGTATCTCTCTATATATCTGTAATTTGTTTGTAAATTGAACATTTTCAGCCTGCGAGCTGCTTGTTTGATGTGTTTTTGCAATAAACCAAACCAAACCATACCAAACCAATATGAGTTGAGGTAACATTAGGCCTAATCAAGATAATACATTTATTTTACCAGCTCCACACCTTAATAATGTGGGTCTACCTTTGTGTGATAAATTCATGCTACTACATGTACATTTCGAAAGTCATCTAAGAAGAAAACAACATCTTTAAGAAGAAATAAACCTCCCTATTTTGCCATTATCCTTTATCTCCAGATAACTGCTCTTGCCAAAGAGTTTGTACAGCAGCACACGACGTGCACAACTCCACTGACAGAAGACTCATGTGTCTCTATGACCCGGGACCAAGCCCGAGAGCAATGCAGTGTGTACTTCAGCAGTAATCTATGTAAGTCAAAACTAGGCCTGAGTCATCACAGGTTTTGCCGAACCCGGGTTTGACTTGAAAATATCGGGCGGGGACCGGGTACCCGAAATTTTCACCACTGCACTGACACTAAAAATCGTGTGCATGCAGCGGCGGGAGTTAGACTAAGATGCTGTTCTAATAATGCAACGGAAAGGACAGTTACTGCTTTCAAAACAATAAAATAATCAATTGAATTAAATTAAGATGCTTTAAAAAATAAATGGATGTCGTTTCAGTTGACGGTAGGTGTTTTTATCGCTCTAAAATTGAGGCTGCAAGAAAGGAATCACGCTTCGTGGTACCGATCGAGTGCGTTCAGAAACGGAAGTGGAAATAGATCTATGACCCACTGAAGACAGAGCAAGAAAGTGCCACACAGAAGACTAAAATGTTGATCAGACTATTGCAATTAAATCGTAATACTAAAGGCATTAATTTAATTGTCAAAATATATCCACAATATAATGGTTTACCCTTGATAGTTTGATGAAGGAAAATAAATTAAAGCTCTTGAAATAACATCGAAATGCCTTTCGTTCGTTCTGAAAATGCGTGTATAACGGCAAGCAGAAGTTACGAGTCAAGCTTGATATTCATGTTTACATCCCTGCACCGTCATCCGACCTGATCGGAACAATAAGCATTGAACCAATTAAAAAACATCACGTAAGACTTTGAGGGACTCCAATTCAACAAAATTACCGTAAAATAGTTATTTGCTTTGACAAATAATACTATAGATATTCATAATATCTTACAGAAATAATGATATTTCATGAGCTACGTACTCGATATCGAGTTCAGCAAGCCATCATTTTGAAATGAGACGTAGTTGTCATGCAGTAGACTGTAGAGGGCAGTATGCAGCAGAGAGAGGAAAAAAGCGCGGGCCTGAGATCACGTGATATTCACGTGCCTATTACGTGATTATTTTCCCTCTCAGCTAGCTCTGCGAGCTGCCGTATTCTGTCTATAGCTAGCTAGCCTGCTGCGCTGCATGCATGACATGACGTCTCATTTAAAAATGATGGCTAGCTGAACTCGATATCGAGTACGTAGCTCATGAAATATCATTATTTCTGTAAGATATTATGAATATCTATAGTATTATTTGTCGAAGCAAATAACTAGTTTACGGTAATTTTGTTGAATTGGAGTCCCTCAAAGTCTTACGTGATGTTTTTTAATTGGTTCAATGCTTATTGTAGGGATGTAAACATGCATATCAAGCTTGACTCGTAACTTCTGATTGCCGTTTTACACTCATTTTTAGAACAAACGAAAGGCTCTTCCATGTTATTTCAAGAGCTTTAATTTATTTTCCTTCATCAAACTGTCAAGGGTAAACCATTATATTGTGTATATATTTTGACAATTAAATTAATGCCTTTAGTATTACGATTTAATTGCAATAGTCTGATCAACATTTTAGTCTTCTGTGTGGCACTTTCTTGCTCTGTCTTCAGTGGGTCATCTATTTCCACTTCAGTTTCTGAACGCACTCGATCGGTACCACGAAGCGTGATTCTTTTCTTGCAGCCTCAATTTTAGAGCGATAAAAACACCTACCGTCAACTGAAACAATATCCAATTATTTCTAAAGCATATTTATTTGATTATATTGAAATATAAGTTTGTGAATTGCATATTTTTAGTTCTATATTTCAAAATATCAGTGTGAAATTTAATTTTGAAAAACCCGAAACCCGAAAACCAAAAACCGGGTTTCAGCTCGACGGTCGGGGCCGGGCGGGGACCCGTTTCGACTCAGGCCTTGTCAAAACCTCAAAACTTTGGATCACTTGCATGTATACCATCTGTTTTTTTGTGTGTTTATCTTTTCTTTTGTTTTTCTTTGCTTCTATTTAGTAGTTCATATTATGTCAGTATTTTATATTGTGTATAATATAATTTTGTAGTTTTGGTACTGTTGTATTGGTACTATCTATTAGGCAGAACTTATAATAAATAATAATAAAAACGTTGCTTTTAAAGCGCTTACCACCGAAGTCTCTAAACGCTACATGACTTCTAATATGCTTTACCTAATGGCTGCTAGGACCATGGCGCCTGGAAACAGTATTTGGCGTGTTAAAAGTTAATCTTATTATCATTATTTGACAGTGGGGGCTGTTTCACCCATCACCTGCAGGAACAGAGTCCTTTGCGAATTAACCCATTGCCTCCTGGAATCGGGTGTTCCCAGTGTTAAGCCTATAGGGATTAGAGAATTCAGTAATCAACGGATTTATGTGACACTCTACCTCTGTACCGCATTACATTTTCAAAGTGTATTTCTACCCATGGTTTCTTCTGTATTTCAAAATTTCAACTGTAAAACTATGTACATATATGGTTGCAAAAAGTAATCCATTATTTCTTTCTCTCTATCTTACATGGCCAATGTTTGCACGTTTCTGAGATAGCCTGCACTGTTTAATGTCCAGAATTTCATTGTATACATTTGTTTTCCGGGTACTAAATTATTTTCCTGAGGAAAGTCCACTCAATATTTATAGACCATGAACAGAATTATCCAATATTTCTCTCTCTCTCTCATTCTCTCTCTCTCATAGTTGATAACTGCTTGGCGTCTGAACCCCTGGTTGCGTTCCTGGACGAGTGCAGCTATGACGTGTGCCGCTCCAGAGGGCACTGCGACTCTCTAGAAGCCTACGTGACAAGATGTGAGAACAGGAACATCAATCTGATGCCCTGGAGACAGACTGTCGGATGTGGTGGGTACACTTGTATATTTGAAGGAGGGGCACGTATAGGAGGAGGGGGGCAATAACTGCTTCTCCTGGAGGATTTTTCTATAAAGGCATCGTTTAACAATGTTAAATCTGAGATGCATGGCCCTACGTGCTATCAGTGTTTGTGATATGGTGTAATAATGAAGTCCTAAAAAAATTGAGATTCCAAATCATCATGAAGTTCCTCAAAAAAGTAAAAATCTTTGAGTGACCAGTTTTACCATACTTGTTTTCCCCAATAGACTGTAGTGTAATATAAAAACCGTTCGGAAACTCAAAATTTGATTTTGATTTCCAATCATAAATATCTTGATAATCAGACAGGCGATCGGCTTGTAAATGTCATGGGATTCATGTGTGCCCTAAAGGTTTATGATTGCAGCATGAGCTAAATCAAGAAATGTTTTTAAGGATCTGAGACAAAGTTACCGGATCCCTTTAAAAGAAAAAAAGAAAAAAGAAATGCAGTCACTTTTTATGTTAGCAGTTAGCAAGTTAGGAAATCATATAGGAAGTCAAAAAAAGAAACAAAAAAAATGTAGACGTATTCTATGAAAAAGTCTTAGTTTTCCCCTCCAAAGAATTCATTTTGGGGTGATAACCTCCTCCTGTACCCGAGAAGTGGTTTCCTTATTTTAAAGCCTGTCTGCACTAGTTTGGCCATCAGACCTCCCTGCATGGTCACTGAAAGGTGGTTAGCTCAATCAGCTCTCAATTAACATAAGAAAAAGGGCATCATGGTGGACCAACGGGTACCTCTTAGGCATTGTTTGCTATATAGAGGGGCGCAAGTAGCTACAAGTATAAGTGCAGTCCTGCTTTAAAATACATGAATCGCAGCATTAAGCTGAGATGCTTTGCACCTCTAGAGGCCAAGGTTTGGACATGACACTGATGGGGTCCTTGAGTATACTCAGTATATGTTGTAGTAATAATAATCTTCTTATGCTTTTGTATAACGTAGAGTAGTAATGTTGATAGTGACAGATACCGTATTGCGTAATAAAAAAAATAATAGTAATGAAAATCTTCTTATGCTTTCGTATAACGTAGAGAATTAATGTAGATAGTGACAGATACCGTAATGAAACAAATAATAGTAATGATAATCTTCTTAAACTTTCGTATAACATACAGTAGTAACGTTAATAGTGATAGATAATACAAACAAATAATACTGATAGTAATGATGATGATGATGATGATGAGAGTAATAATAATAATAACCTTATGCTTTCGTATATTGTAGAGTAGTGGTTTTAATAGTGACAGATAATAAAACAAATAATAGTAATGATAATCCTCTAATGCTTTCATATCACGGAGAGTAGTAACATTCATAGTGATAGATAATAAAAACAAATAATAATGATACTAATGATGATGATGATGATGAGAGTAATGATAATAATAATCTTATGCTTTCATATAAATATAGAGTAGTGATTTTAATAGTGACAGATAATAAAACAAATACCGGTAGTGATAATGATGATGCTGATGATGGTGATGATGATAGTAATAATTATGATAATAATAGTAATGGCTGCAATTTAATCCCAGATATTATCTCTCCTCTTCACTATAGTCATGGAGTGTGATTCCAACATGGTGTACGAGGAATGCGCTTCTGCATGCCCAGCCACCTGCCAGAACCCAACCGCACAGGAGAACTGCAACCTACCCTGTGTCGAACGGTGCGTGTGCGAGGCCGGCTTCATTCTCAAGGCAGGGCGATGTGTGCCAATGGCACAATGCTGTAAGTCTAATTGATTAGACGATTTGAATTTGGGTTTGATTGCTCCCCAGGGAGTGGAAAATGTCCATACATTGTGTTGCGGGTAAGCCTGAATCCGATGGCCGGGGTAATAATAAGTGCTGTGCTTAGAAACAATGTACATGTATTAGGCGCATTATAAATGTGAGCTATTATTTATTATTATTATTATTGCTCCTGGCTTTACTTTGTCAGGGGTACATGATTAGGGTAGGGTTGCAACTGGGTTTTAGGATAGGGTTGCGATTAGGTATGGTGTTGGCTGGTCCAGGGTTGAGGTTAAGAATTTGGTTAGTGTAGGAATTTGATGTGGAGCGGTTGTCGCAGGAGCAAGTGTCGTACAACTGTTATTGAATTTGAAGTTTGAAATTTGAAGTTTACCCCATAGAGTACCGAAGCTGTGACGTCATAAAAATCGATTTCCGAAAGAGCATCAAAAATAATGTCCAAATATCGAAAACCAATTATGAAGAAAAAATTGAGAAATTCTAAAAAAACATTTTTGATGACGTCACACTATTGCCTCAAGGAACGAGTTGGCTCATGTATTCAGTTAATTGTGTAGATTAGTTGATCATATAATAACTCATTCGCATGCCTCATTTGTATAATATGTTTGTATGAAAATCTGAATAAAAATCATATTATGATGATCATAAGGCTCCTAAAAATCATTTCAACTCAATGTCTTTTTTATTGTCATTTCTCATTTGTTTTCTACAGTTACCCAGTCACCAGCAGGTAGCGTATGATTCTATTTTTTTTTTTTTGGGGGGGGGGGGGGGTTGGCTTTTGGTTCTCCAAAATGTACAGGAACAAACCTTCCCACTTCAAAGAAAATGAAGATGATTAGGATTTTCATTGTCTATATTTCCAGGAGAGTTGCCAAAGCAGTTGTACTGAATTCTTAAACCAGAAAGAATGCTGCGTTCCAGTAAAAACTCTATATTATACCACCAAATGAGCTGATACTGCAGTTCAGTTCAGTTAATTAATTTTTCTCAAGCGTAAAAACAATATTATAATATATACAAGAATGGCAAATATACATAGTAAGAGAAAAAACAGAAACTACAAAAAAGTCAATCTGTTGCCCCATGCGTATTGAACAAACTCCCTGCATTTCTAATAAATATTACTTCATGTGACTTCTTCAAAAACCTCTGGAAACATAGACATATACCTCAATAGTTCTTCTTGATTTGTGCATGCATGGACTAGCTACTAGAGAGATGGCACTGTGTATCATTTGGAATAGGTGCTTCATAAATCCAATCACCATTCTAATTGTTTTTGTTGTTATTATCGGGGGATAATCTAGGTAAGTATTTATACTTTTGCTACCCTCTACTTTGTTTGCTTGATTGTATCATTTTGTACACATTTATTTCATGTTTTGTGTAAGGGAATTCAATTTAATTTTATTATTTCATATTTTATTTTTTTGTGACCTATGACATAGCTGAAGTAGGATTTACAGAAACCGTCCAGGCACCAGTACGAGGACAGCCAGTAGTAGCCCCAGCTACTTCTCCAGTGGTAGCCGCCCCAGTACCTTCTCCAGTTAGCACTTCACAAGGGGGTGAGGCTAGAATGCTTTTTTGCATGTGGAACACTCTTTTGTTTACTAAATTTACAACTTTCCAATCGCTTAACCACAAGCTCAAACCACCCCTTAGACCCTCTATACTCCAATAGATTAATGATGTCAGAAGCAGAAGTACCTAGTAGATTAGCAGAAGCAGAAGTGTTTCATTTTTAACAACATTGTGGCCCATTTACAAGTTTTTAAGATTTTCACTATGCAAATCCCTGCAACACACTTTAAGCAAAGTCCCCAGCAACAAATTTTACAATGAATTGCATGTACCTATTTGAGAGAGAAAACATTGTATAGGTAGTTTAAAACGCATTGCTGATCAATCAAGTTGTCTGGCATGGCATGGAAGGGGTTAATATGTTGACCAACAGTGGTAGTGACTAAAAGGAAACAGGATTGAAACTTGTTGAATTCATCCTCTCATTATTCTAATCTTTTCAAGAGATACATTTGCAAGATATGTCGATGTTATATTTTGAATTTAAGTGAATTTTTGTAGAAAAGTCCAATAGGAATGTCAGTTTGAGGGTGGATCCTTCTTCACCAAAGGCGCTTCATGAAGTAATTTCGAAGGGGGCAGTGTAGAAATCCTGCATTTAGTGTGGAGAGGAGTTTGCTCAAGTGTCTTTTGAAATCTACATTCCTTTTTAGTTTTGTTAATATTTTGTTGTTCATATCAATTTTTGTTCCTTTTTTCCATTGTAACAGGAATACCCAACCTTGGCTCATTGTTCGCACTCAACCAGGGTAAGTACTTGATTTGATTTTGATTTGCTTTGATTTATTTGTTTCAGCATCTTTTTTCATCATACATGGACACATGTACATGTACTGCATGTATCAATATGTTTGTTTTTTAATTTATTTATTTTATCATAATTGATTGACTTATTCATTTACATATTTATTTCTAACTTTTTTATTTACTTATTCATTTATTCATTTATTTATTTATTCATTCATATTTCAAAAATTATTCAAGATTATGACAAAAATCTACATTGATTGGAGAAAAAGATATAAAGCATGATGAACAGATTGAGATCTAGAACAACAAAGTAACAAGAAAATGTGGAGGGGGTCTCTGAGAAGCTTGTAAAATATAGACCCCCCCCCCCCACGACTATTAAAACAAAAAATTATTGTAAACACTATTTGATTTAACAAAGCAAATTAACAAAATGGATACAAAGTAAAACAACAAACACCATATTATGTACACCATATACATATGAAATATACAGATACAGTTACCGAATTATTGTGTTGAGGTGAAAAACAGACAAAGTAGAGAGTCGCTTAAATAAGTATATATTCTTAGAATCGTGGAATGCCAACTGCTGTACATGTATGATTGTAGAATGTACATGTAGAATGTGTGAGCGTGTCTAAACTTATGTTGTATTTTGATGTTGGATATGTGTAGGTACATAATAATGCCAGCAATGGTTGTATTAAAGTGGTACATGTACAAATAGTTTTACCATTTTGCTGTTTTCTTCTCCCATCATATTTTTATAATCCTAATCATATGCTCTGTAGGGTATGAATCATAAACAATGTACATTTTAAGTGGATGTTATTTAAACATATTTGTGGCTTAAGCCCAGTAAATATGATTGATTGATCGATCTGTATTTGAAAAACAAGTCAGAAAAAATCTTGGAGCCGGCGGGGCTTGAACCTGCCATCTACTGCTTGCCGGGCAGGGATTCCAACTTGTGTAATCGTTCACTGATTGACTGTTAAAGAGGCATACATTTACCTGTGCGTGTCTGCTATTAGGCCTAAAATAAAAACTTGTTGTATTGCCCTTTGCGACCGACCCAAAAATCTGAAAATCTACGGTCGGCATTTTAAAAAAGTTTCTTTTTTAAACAGTTTTTTAGATTTGTTGTTATTAATGAATAAAAAAATATGTATTTTGTTTGTTTGAATTAGATATACCATAAATGCATAAAATCAAATTATTCCAAAATTCTCACTCGTGCAGACCATGGATAATTATGAGGTGAAAAAGATGGAATGATGACGCTGAAACACATGTATTAAAGCATTAAAAACTGAGAAATATCAGCCAAAAGAGGGCGGAAAAAACGGGGAAAAAACACAAAAACATTCAAATTTGAAAAATATCGGCCCAAAGAGGGCGACAAAAAAAAAGTTTTAAAAAAACAAAACTTTTCTGACCGACCGACCCATGTTTTGGCACCCAAAGGGCAATACAACAAGTTTTTATTTTAGGCCTTAAATACATGTACCACTTTTGCTGTGATCTGATGAGAATATATGCTCTACTCTAGGAGCACCAGCCCCAGCAACAGCCCCAGCCCCCGCCTCAGGACAACCAGCTCCAGCCCCAGGACAATTTAATCTGGCCCCAGCCCCAGCTCCAGCCCCGGCCACAGTCCCAGGACAACCAGCTCCAGCCCCAGGACAATTTAATCTGGCCCCAGCCCCAGCCACAGCCCCAGGACAACCAGCTCCAGCCCCACTTAGTGAGTTTGGAGTATTACGCCTTCTAGTGCTGTCAGCAGTGTAACTGCCCAGCATGTGTTAATATTGAATCTAGTATTTATGGACAAAGAAAACCTTGTGTTTTTCTTGAAAATAGAAACTTATACATTTTCAAATTAGATACCGATAAATAAACTATAGAAGCAATGGAAAAGGCAATAGATTGGAAATTTGACGAAATATATATATATTTGTTTGTATTACATTTTGTAATTTTGAAAGCAGAGGTAAATTTCCCAACCTCCCTTGTCAAGCAGTTTAAGATAGATTAACATACACCAGGAGGGTGTTTCTAAAGACTAAGATTGACTTTAAGTTGGACTTAACTTTGGCAGGTCGTTCATTCCACTGGTTGCTGTCACCATTGGTCCCTCAATTATGATGTTTAGATAATATTTTTTCCTTCAAAAATGAACTATGAAAAAAATTAAATTCGGTAGATTTGTGACCACAATTTGTACGTCCCCTAAGAAACCAATGCCAGGAATGGTTAGAGGATCTAGTGGCATGAATGGCCTGCCATAGTTAAGTCCAACTTAAAGTCGATTTTAGTCTTTGTGAAACACTCCCCAGAATGCATAATCCAACAGCTTTCATAATTAATCGCAAAGAGCTTCAATATTACAGGTCTTTAAACAACCCAATTCTGAGTTTTTAATAAAAACGTTTATTACAATTAAAATTCTTTGAAATATGAAAGCTGAGTTCACTCTCCAAATTCGTCTACTATAAAGAAAACATCTCATTCATCATTACATACATTTACCATGTGCTATTTACATGTAATATTTTGTATGTACCAGGTACTTGTATATCACCACAACTGTTTGTTTTAAATTCTTAAATTTTAGAATCGTGACTATCATGTGGTTAATTAAATTTCTCCTTTTTCTACAATCAAAACAGATCTGCCTAGCCTTAGCAAATTGTTCCAACTTAACCAGCGTAAGTACATTTTACACATACCTGGAGTATTTCATTAATCTTTATAACATTGATTTGTACATTTTGAATATAAATATATTATATTCATTTGAGTCATGTCTTAAAGTGGGTTGCAAATACATTGAAATTTAGTTGAAGATCTTCTTGAGGAAAGGCTATTCACCTGGTATTCATCATCGAATGACACACGCCCTTAAGACTAAAACAACAACAACAACAGGGCACCATGAAATTTCCCTGGGGCAAAAAATTACATTTTCTTGTTCTTTTCCTTTCAAATTTCTTTTGCAGCATGTATACAGAGCCCCATTTTGACATTATATAGCTGCATTCTGTATGGATTATCATAAGTCATTGAATCAATCAGAAACTTACAGTTGCCTATCTTACTAGTTACTACCAATCTTGAGTTGGCATCAGTTCAGATTGACATGCAACTCCTTACAAATAAGGGTCTGAGGAATACATGCACGTACTTGTAAATTGTTCTCTGCTCCTGATTATTATTAATTTTGTACCTTTAATTACCCTTGTGTAAATGGAGTTTGTCAGTAGGATTCGGTACTTGTAGCTTCTCCTGGAATACCAGTAGTGGTCTTTTATGGTTTGCCTTTATAATGTATTAAACACAGCAGCCCAACCAGCACCATCGCCACCAGTAGCAGGCGAACTGGTACCATCGCCACCAGTAGCAGGCCAACCGGTACCATCGCCACCAGTAGCAGGCCAACCGGTACCATCGCCACCAGTAGCAGGCCAACCGGTACCATCGCCACCAGTAGCAGGCCAACCGGTACCATCGCCACCAGTAGCAGGCCAACCGGTACCATCGCCACCAGTAGCAGGCCAACCGGTACCATCGCCACCAGTAGCTGGTCAACCGGTACCCCCAGTAGCAGGCCAACCCTTACCAGCACCACAGGGTGAGTCTGGAATATGAAGCTCCACAAATGTTCATATTTCTATTTGCAAGCTTTAGAGTAGATTGATTGTATAAACCCTTTTGTTAAAATAGATTTTCACAATACTTCAAGGTATACTCTGGTTGAAATGGTGCAAAGTCATGAATTATAAAGAAACAGGTGAGTAAACATGTCATCAGCTTCACACAGACTTAAGTGAGCGACAGTGAGAAATTCCATTTTCCATGGGATTATACATGGCTGACAATGTAAATTGTCTTGGGAGATAATCATGGCAAGGTTATATTCCTTTGTTTGTATTTTCTAAACAAATGTACCTGTATGTAACACATTTACAGCAAAAAAACATTTACACATGTATTGTTTACAATCTAATTAAAAAAAATAACCATACTTTTGTGTAATAATATTACATGTACAAGTATCTACATAGCAACATTTTGAAGTAAATATGCTCTTTTTCTTGAATGGTATGTGTAATCCCTATTGCAGAGGTTCCTGAGATGTGCGACAATATCTACGGGTTTGACGTATTTGCGCGTCCAAACTACGACAGCGACGACAAGACAGTGATCTTCTACGGCGACCCCATGCAGTGCCACGGCGATAAGGGCTCAATCAATTACCTGGTGCGCGTGCTGGAACCGTTCTATCTCCGCTTCTACCGATCCATGGGCAGAAACATGCTGATCCTTGTCGGCAGCCAGACTGTTACGCCTACCTCGCTCAACGGGACCCTCGCCATCTCGATCCCCTACCGAAAGGGAGATTTCCTGGCCGTCAGCTTCCAGACGGGTTTGATCTCGTACACCAAGGGCGGGCCTACAAGCACCGCAACGTTGGCGGTGGATTATAACCACGTGCCCGCGATCGCGTCGTCGCTTCCAGGCACCACGACATTCATCACGGAGAGGGAGCTACAGGAGAAGAGGGAGTACTCCATCATGGCTACGCTTATCTGCGAATGTGGTGAGTTTGACGACAGGTGCTTGAGTGCACAATACCACCGTAATCATTATAATCCAGTTATGGTAAAATAATAATAATGATAATAACGTTTTATTTACCCAGGGTAGCCACTTCAGTTATGAAACTGCTCTTCCAGCTGGCCCTGCAGAACATAATATGTTATTACTACCCTTCTCCAATCTAATATGCTGAGCGCCTAGCTAGAAGGCAGAAGGTCCCATTGTTATAAGTCATTGGTATGACTCGGCCGGGGTTCGAACCCACGACCTCCGTTCATGAGGCGGGCGGGCGCTCTAACGACTGAGCCACCATGCCCGGGGTGATATATGAGCTAATGATTGAGATGAAGCATTTTATCTTTAATCTCTTGTTCGTTATAGTCTGCTATTACCCAAAGAAGTATTGCTATCATTTACAGAATTATGATTTTAAAATATCAATCCTCCTTAACTGATATGTCAATGTCACATCATGATTTGGAAGTAGTCTGATTTCACTTCAGTTATATCTAGTCTTCATTGTTTTATTTTGTGTCATTGCAAAATAAATAATAACTATCCTGTCGTTTTTTTAAACATCCTGTATTGCCACTCCGTTGAAATACTGAATTTGAATAAAACAGTTTCAAATTTATTCTTATCAAATACAATCTACAGGCTAGGTTGTCAGAAGGTACACATGCCCATGTATTCAGTGATTATATAGTCTGCTACTACATGTACATATGCCATTTTTGTAATGTAACCAAATTTGTACTTAGTGCCTTAATACGAATTATTTCATTCGCCTGTTACGGATAATTGTATTTCAATAGTCAGAATGCAAATGGCATATATCAGGTGTTGATAGGCGGGGCAAGCCATAATGCTTGTCCTACCTAGCAACAACTAATGTATACAATTTGAATTCTGACTATTGAGGTACATTTTGTGTAACAGGTGAATGAAATAATTTGTATAAGGCACTTCACAATGGCATTATAGGCATAGATGTGTTTACATCACGAAAATGGCCTATCACAGTGGCCGATAGGTTTGAAAGCAGACTCCATTTTTATCAGGTGCAATTTTAAATACTTATTTGGCGATTAAATTTAGGCAGATTTAAGTGATGAAGCCACTTTTAAGTTACGGTACATAAATAATAATAATAATAGCTAGTTCTTATATAGCGCTTTACAAGACCGAATGCCCTCTCAAAGCGCTTTACAGATATATATATTATTACCCCGGTCATCCTGATGCAATACACGTATGTATGAAAGGAATAACACTTTACCCATTGAATTGTTTTCACTATCGTATACTTATGTTTTTTTTCTTTGATTTTGTCTCTTCGTTCATTCTTGCATATTGCTTTGATGAGTGCAAGACGAAAAGCTTTAACATATATATATTTTAATGTTTGTTCTGACTTCTCATTGTCTTACAGACGGAGAACCACAAGGCCCATCAAGTAAGTTTTCCTCCTAGATTTACATCTAAATAATTGGATGTCTGGTCGGAATATTCCTTGATTTAATGCCTGGTAAATGATTTCCTAAGATCTTTAAGATCACAAAGAGACACTATATATCGTAGTGTGACATGCATTATACAATAAGAAAATATTACCATTATTATTATTATTATTTTTACTACTACTATTACTACTACTACCACTATTAATATTATTATTATTGTCTTTATTTTGTATTATTATCATTATTATTAGTAGTAGTTGTAGTAGTAGTAGTAGTAGTAGTAGTAGCAGTAGTAGTAGTATTAGTAGTAGAAGTAGTAGTAGTAGTAGTATCATTATTGATATTATTATCAATATCATAATTATCTTTTTTTTTTAAATTATTAATATCATCATTATTAATATGTTATATTAGTATGAATATTATCATTATTATTACCATTATCATTATCATTATCATTATTATTATTATTTACTTCTGCCACACAGTTGACTGCAACACTCCTCTCGGCATGATGAGTAGGGCCATCCCCGACGCATCCATCACCGCCTCCTCCGCCATCGACGGAAGCCCAGCGTCGGAGGGCCGCCTCTACTCTCTGGTCGGGATGCTGTTCATGGGCGGTGAAGGATGGACAGCTGCAACGTCCGAGAGCGGTCAGTGGATCCAGGTCCGACTCAATGCGGCCACCAACGTGGTCGGCTTGCAGACCCAAGGCGGTGGCAGCGGTTCCAGCCAGGAGTGGGTGACCAGCTACGCCGTTCAGTATGCACTTGGTAGTGACATGCCACAGTACTTCAGAGATGAAAATGATATGATGCAGGTAAGGGAAGGCAACTTTATTATCACTCGCGTTCGTCCGGGTTAGGGACGCCTACTTATCTCTTAATCCCCCGTTCCCGGACGCGTATTGTACGCTGGCTACCCCTTGGCGTCCCTTGTTCGCGTCTGTTGTTGTCTGTTGGACAATAGAGCAGGCAGCCAGAAAAGAAGCCATCCCGTCTGCTAGGACCGCTGTCAATCAACCTCACTGCTATCCAGCCCCTCTCTAATCCTTCCTAATCTGGCGTCCCCTGACAATAGCTGACCCGTCTAGAACGCGTTAATCTGGTGTTCCCTGACAATAGTTGCACCCGTCTAGCTCGCGTTTAAAATACGTTATCCAATGTTACGAAGAAGAAAAAAAATGAATATGATCATAGTTGTTTGGATTTTTATCGAGCTAGACCAAGTCATGTATTTAAAGCTGTGATTATTTTCCTTAAATTAAAAACAATATTGCATTTTCTTATTTTCACAAAAATTGCAGTACTCAAATTTCTTCAAGTCTTTTACTTTATATTCGAGTAAAATAAATTCTCCGTCTCAAAATGACATATACACCCGTCGACTCCGAGACACCAAAGCAATTGATAGAAACTCTGAAGAGCTGTCGACGTGTTTGTACGCCCGCGTCATTAACATGGCCAGTTCACATATAGAACAATTTCCAGCAAATTTTACACATTTTGTAATTTGCTGGAAATTGTTCTTTAAAAATGAGAAATTCACGAGTTTGAGTAGGATCTCACTATATCATACTTATGTTAAAAATTATTGTTAAATATCATAATTTGGAGCTTTTTTTATTGCCCGATATGAAAACATGAAGCCACAAATGAATTTGAACATTTTGATTGACTGCATAGTTGCTTAGTAACCAGACATACTAGTCAGTTCGTTCATGACTTGTGAAGCCGCCTCTGAGCTAATGTAAACAAAAACAAAGCCATTTATGGGCCGAGTGAATGACCTCAAGTGAATGTGACAGAGAAGAGAGAGAGAGAGAGGTTTTCCCACGCTTATCTTTTCAGGGGGGGGGGGGAGGAGAAGATAACTTCACGAAAGAGAAAGCGCAAGAGAGAGAGAGAAAGAGAGGGGAATGTCTGATGGAGAGCGCGCAAACATGAAAGGGCTAGGCCGCCAAGAAGGGATCGGAGCTGAACAAAGGGGAGACATTAACATTTTGATAAGATTGGATTATGTCTGTATTATGTCTCATCGACCAAGGCCACGTGATGAGTGATTGCTCACTTCCTTGATTTATTTTGTACAATGCATTTTCGTATTTATTTAGTCGCCCTTTTTACCTGCGGCTGCCATCTTTCCGTCTCCCGATCCTTTCTTTCTTCCTGAACTCTAATATTTCTTTATTTATATCTTCATCACCAGGCGCGTACGCAGTGAGGGGGAGGAGGGAGGGGAGGGGGGTACCCCCCCCCTTTCTCATTTGTTTTTTGTGTGTGCTTATGGGTGACCCCCAAAACATTAAATTCTGGACACACACAAAAAAATGTGCTCTTACCCCCCCCCCCTCCCCCCCCCCCCCCGCCTGTCATTCCAAAATTTTCGGAGCAATTTACCCCCCCCCCCCCCCCCCCCCGCGAAAAATCCTGCCTACGCTCCTGTTCATCACTTACTTCATCTAATTTTGTAATTCCATCTCTTAGATTTTGTTTTCAATGATTAAGGCCATGTAAAAAAATATACATGTTTAGCTTCCCCGCCCGCTTCCTTTTGGGGGGCCGCCTCCTATTTTTTTTTTTGAAAGGAAAAAAAAAGGGCCTCCTTCCTATTTTTTCGAAAAAACAGGACGCTAAACATGTTTGTATTTTATTTGGCCTATAATATGATAACGTTATTATATCGTTTTTTCAGAATTTCATTGAAATTAGACATTTGAATTGTGTTCAAGACTGCGAATTCATTCTTTAATACATCTCCCGATTTCTTTATCTTGAAATTCAATATTTTTTCCTTCACCTACTTTATCTGCCCCCTCTAATCTCTTTTAAATAATTCTTGTTTTCTTTTTTTTTTCTTCAATTAAATACAAACTTAATTTTATCATATATTTTTTTCTCGGAACTGCATTTAAATTGAGGAGGGTGTGCATTACGAAGGCCTGTAACGATGTTAAATATACGCGATGTTTTTGAACTTTGGTGTTGATTGACATGACGCCTCATTTCAGATAAGCAATCGACCTATACAGTGCGCCTCAGAAAACGCGAAGCCGAGAATTGTCGATGTTTTATCATAACTTAATCATAGTTATAATTAATAAATGACACATATTGGTAAAGCTTAGATCCTCTTCTTTCACTTGATATAAGGAGTTATGGAAATAATGGAAATGCAAGCATTACTTTAAACAAACGGAACTTTGTCATTCCTGTACAAATATGTGTCATTTATTTATTATAATTTTGATTAAGTTATCATAAAACATCGATAATTCTCCGTTTCGTTTTCTCATGGGACGCACTATAGCTAAAGAAAGTGTTGATTAAAGAAAGAGAGATAGTACGTGGTAGAGAGAGATTAGAAAGGTGACTGGATGAGAGAGAGAGGGCTAACAAAAAAAAGGGTCGTAGAGAGGGCCTGCAGAGAAAGATAACAGATAAGAAAGGAAATAGTGTTGATTTGAGATACAAATGGATTTACTACTATCGAGAGAGAGAGTTTCAAGGTGTATTACCCGAATGAAAAAGGGGAATTGTTCGATCTGTTTTTGTTATCAGAACAAAAATTCTCCTCACCATTGTCCAGTCGCAACAACGACATACAAATAATGACAGATTCCGCCACAAGTCGGCGCTCTCAGAACAAAGGCGTAGGCTGACAATCGTAAATATCGCGGTCTGTCTGAACCTGGGTGTTGATTATACAACATTTCCAAGATACGGTTATCAATCCAACTTTCTACTTCATTTGTGCCTTTTCATTGTACCCACGAAAAGATCGATAGAAATATCAGAATGTCTATTACCCTTCCCAGGGTTCAATGGGCGGCACAGGGTATGCAAATTAGAAATTGTTCTATCGCTGCTGGTCGCTACAAGGCGGCCGCGGCGTAGTATCATTCATTCAAAATCAGTTTTCATAAGACTACGTCCAAAATAGATGACATATAAAAAAATACATAATAGTCTCGTAGAGTAAATATTTCAAAGAACAAAACATGCATGTCTACGTCCCTCTACCTCTCTCTCCCATTCTCTCTCAACCTCAAACAACGGACCTCTGCATTGATTGCGATTCACACAATTTTCATTTCATTTACATCTATATTATTAATACGCAAAATCGCCGCGGGGGGTCCAAAACGGGACAAAACGGTTCCTCAAAAACGCCTTTCCCCGACCCCGCCCGCCTCCGCCGTGGCGCGGGGACGGCGGCACAATTCCACGAGGCCTGTCTCCCGTAACCCGCGTGCCACCTCGACCCCGCGATCGACGTCCATGCCGTTAAACGCGGTTTCGGGGTGCCGGGGAGGACGGGCGGACGAGAGATCGGCGAGCGTGGTGGATTGCAAGGAGGCGACGAACCCGTGAGAGCGAGTCGGCAAGGCGTGCTCCCGCCCTCTGTCTAATTATCAAAGAGAGACACACATTGGACGAGAATCCACTCGCGTCAACGGGTGTAGCAAATCTTATTGTAACGGGTGTGCCGCGTACCCCGAGTTAGGTCTCTTCCTATAGGATACGCTTTGTAGCATGTAAGAGAAATACACATTAACAGATGACTCACCCGGGTGAGGGGATGTAGGAAATGCACGCTCTCACGGGTTGGGCTTACCCGTGTTATGCGTCTTTCTATAGGATATGCTTTGTAGGCCAGGCGCCCATAGTGTACGTGTATTTCACGCTCACCTTCACACACTTTCACACACTCGATTTGAGTCGTGGCGATTGCGACAATTGGCGCAAACCATGGACCTATTTTCGCGTAAATTCTTTACTCTGAAAATAATTATACAAATTCTGTGATCTATGCCAACATATGCATAGTCCAAGCTTCTGTTTTATTGGTCTTTTCATGAAAACTACCTCGAAATAACAACAATAATAACGCAAATAGATCTGTGATAGTACGCCTAACCAATCTGCGATTTATGCACACACACAGAGCATACAGGATTTCAAATGCCTTCCAGCGCCCAACTCAGGCGGGTCATCACGGCGCTCAAGCCATCGTTTTACTGCACCGCAGTTACTGCACTACACTGTATAGATTTGATTTCCGTATGTTTGATTTCGTTTAGCGTTGGTTATTTGAAACTTTTGAACTCCGAAAGACTGTAAATATGTTAAATAGACTCTTGATGTTGGATTTCTTTTCTACTGACCTGTTAATGAAGGCATGAGGGATAAACAAAAAAAATAAGGACTGCTCTGTAATTGGATGGTGGTGGAAATTATCACTCCCTCGATTTCGTTCAAATACTGGCCCTTCTATACCCCCTCGGCTTTGCCTTGGGTGATAGAAGGACCGGTATGAACACCACCTTGGAAATGATAATTTCATCCTCATGAGCAGTCAATATTTGTATATTTTCACTGAGACCTCTGGGACCTCTCTGAAGTTCTTTGTATCATCTATGCAAAATATCATTTTGTTGATAATTTTGTTTAATAGAACATGTAGTTTTAATAATGTATGTTAAGCCAAATTGAACAATTATTGTTACTCATGTTTTGATTTGGAACAAGTTCTAATTAGAGATGAGTGAAAATATGAAAAATGAGAATGGGAGGATTGAGAACAGTATTCGTAAGAAACTGGACGGGAAATGGATAATGAGAATAAGGATATATATGGGAATGAATGAAAAACAATAATCATAAATAATGAAAGTGAAAACGAAAGTTAAAGCGTAAAATAGTTTGCATCAGTTTGTTTACAAATTACTAATTTAATTTTTTCTTTTAATCTTCAAGTTTTATTATATGTTACAAATAAAAAAAAACATTTCAAAATGATATATGAAACAGCAAACAAAAGGTTAATATTCTATCGAATTAAATATTAATAACAAGAGTAGAAAAAGAATAAAAGGATAAAAAGTAGGCCTATACCAAGAGGGAAAATGAAATTGAAAATAAAAGGGAAAAAAAAAACAGAAAAACAAACATGAAAATTTAAAAAATCGATAGCACATCATTAACAACCACCCACCCCCTAGAATCCCGTGGATTTCCACGGGTCCTCCTAGTTTCATTTAAAATGGGGAAAGCCTTCCGATCGCTGGAAGGAAGGAATTTTACTGGCAAGGTGATTAAACGAGTTCTTGCCTCTCTTAGCGCGACAAATAGAAACCCTATTCCTCTCAAGAATTATGTAATATTATGTAAGATAATCCCCCCCATTCTTGCCCCTTTCATTGGGGACGCATTTGGGACGCTCGCGGTCTCTAAACAAAGGAGGGTACGCGATGAATGGAGAAGGTTTTAATCCCCCTTACCTTACGCGTTAAGGACAGTCGCGTTCTGCTAACAAAGGAGGGAACGCGATCGTCCTTAACCCGGACGAACGCGAGTGATAATAAAGTTGCCTTCCCTAAACAACAATAATGATGATGATTAAAATATTCCCTCTATTGTTATTTTTGTTACCGGACACCCTGTAAATGGCGGTACTGTAAATCTCCGTGTATAAG
Source organism: Strongylocentrotus droebachiensis (assembly GCA_035222895.1). NCBI lineage: Eukaryota > Metazoa > Echinodermata > Echinoidea > Camarodonta > Strongylocentrotidae > Strongylocentrotus > Strongylocentrotus droebachiensis. Next base: position 123,907 of record JAVYIG010000490.1, read on the forward strand.
AAGCACCCCTATTTTTAAGACAAAACAAAATTGTATTTATATGTCACCAACTTTTAGAGACATTTCATTGAAAAAACTTTTCTGTAGTACAAAGAAATAGCGTTAACACTATGAACATGACTGACAAAGAAAGCGGACAAAATATACAGTTCCTCAGGTAGACAAAGGAACATCCCTTCACTGCTATTATGTAAAAATGTGTAGAACAGGTGTCACATGCATATTCACCTTTTTACGTAATAGCAGTGAAGGGATGTTCCTTTGTCTACCTGAGGAACTGTATATTTTGTCCGCTTTCTTTGTCCGTCACGTTCATAGTGTAAGTGTCCGATAACGCATCAATATGTATTTCCGGAAGGGAAAAGGAAAGAAAAATGTGATCACAGCCCTTTACTAATCTGTCCCTTCTTTGCTTCCGTTGTTCCTCACAGACCTTCGTTGGGAACACAGACAAGGAGACCATCGTAACAAATTATTTCTGGAAGCCTGTCAAGGCTGAAGTTATCCGCATCCTCCCAAAGAACTGGAGTTCTCGCATTTCTATGCGCTTTGAGGTTCTTGGTTGCCTTGGTAAGTAATGGGGTCAAGGTTCATCGGTCAATTATTAAAGAGCTGAATTGGACATACGAATCAAGAAGGTCACAGCCTTCATTTTTTCTGAAGTCCACTTGTAATTATTGGAAACTTTTGAGGTTGAAAAACAAAAATTTGATATTGAGTTTTTAGGTCAAGGTTCAAAGGTCATTTGAGAAAGTGCAGAATTAAAAAAGCTATCTTTTTGACATATGAATATAGGATGCATCCTTTGTTTTATCCAAGATGATATTTCACTTTATAATTGTTGGATAAGTTTGTGGTTGAAAGAAATTCATCTCTTGATTATCAATCAAGATGTTGAGGGTTATTATTCCATCCTGGTCTTCATGCCCTCTAGCAAGAGAGTAAAACCGTTCACAAAAATAATAATAACTCATTTTCTGTGAATTCTCTCTGCAGCCGACAACCCCTGTGACAGCAGTCCTTGCCAGAATGGAGGAATCTGTAGCCACGACACCCGTACCAGTGGATACATCTGCGCCTGCCAGGAACGCTTCAGCGGAAAGATGTGCGATGAAGGTCAGGAAAAGGAAACTTTTCTAGCTAATTGCAAATCGATAAGGAATCAAGTTTTATACTTGTACTTGATTATACTTGTACAATATAAAGCGCATAAAAACGTAGTAAAACACATTACAAATTTGTCTATTATTATAATCACATTTCAGGTGTATCATTTACAACATTTCATGCATTATTAATTTCCCATTTTTTGTTCAAGTACCATATACAGTTTTGTCATGCATGGTAATTGTATTAATTTGGTTGTATGTTACCAAATTTTAAGAAGGTGGGTTTTTAGACCATTATTTTATTGCATGTGTACCTCATTGACAGTAATGTCATGTAATCATAGAGAAACGTACTAAAGTACAGTGTATTTTTTTTCTATGTATAGCAATGAATTTAAAAAAAATCATCAAGGGTTGTGATTTTTTTTTTTAGAACTAGATTTACATGTTAATTTGAGTTCCTCCGTGACTGGTATATTCTGCAGTGTTTTAGTTTCCACAAAAATCACAAAATTGTCTCGAGTAGTGAAAAAACCAACACAGATATAAAGGAAGTCTATGCATTCATGAAAATACTGCATACACAGTGTGTGTATATACCGGTATATAGACTCAGAGACTCGGCACTAAATAACATTAAAACCGGTCATAGTGAAGAAGAGATCTCTCTCAAAGAATTTTATTTCAATTTGTTTAATTATTATTTATATATATGAAGTCTATTTCACCAACAAACTTTTCTTTTCATTCTGGTTCAGAAATGGGAACCTGTGTCCTGTACCCGACGTCGTCCATCACCACATACGATGAGAAGAATTACTACTTCCCCGGCCAATGCGAGTACGTGGCATCCCAGACTTGCGATCAGACTGGACAGGACAGCTTCCAGGTCTTCGTTAATAACATCCCGTCTGAGGACCCCGCCTCCTTCATACAAAACAGGAGGGAGATCAGAGTAGTACTGGATGGAAAGGTTGGTTGAATTTTATTTTATTTTATTTTATTTGAATGCTTCTAAAGGGCACAAGCACGTTGACTTGGTTTCGAACCTGGAACCTCTTGGTAACGAGACCACTGCTCTACCACTGAGCCGTGTATTGCATGTACATATTGATTCTGTAGAACAAAGTAATGAATTCATATGTTACACCAAAAATTTGAAATTATTGAGAAAATTAATTTGATTATTACTGAGTTCCTAGATAGAGACTTTGATGCTTATTTTCTTTTCAACAATTCCTGGCATCATAGTTTGGATAATTATAGAGTGTAATATGATGATTCTTTATACATCTCTCTCTTTATTGTATTGCAAGATAAATGAAAACAACAAGCATCTCTGTGTTATTTTTATGATTTTCACAAATATTGAGAAAATTAATTGATTATTATTGACATAAACATATACAGTGTACTTTGAAACAAACATGTTGGGGTATGATGTGAAAATGTTGTTGGTGTCCTGGCCGACAGTAAACGTTTATTTCCTTAAAATGGTAGGAAAATTTCTTGATATGGCCATTGACAAATGGATTATTGTGATATGACTGGATCTTATAGATAATAACCAGACACTTTTTTGTGGCTAGAAAATTATCCTGGATTGACATTGAAACAGGATTAACTCTGAATAAACTTCAAACTTATACTATTGATACTGGAACTTATTATACACAGAATTGCCCTAAGCCAGAGTCTGACAGACATGAGTGCTATACATTATTATTATTATTACTATTATTCTTTGCACATCTCTCTCTTGATAGTAATGCAAGATAAAATGGAAACAGGAAGCCTTCAATCATTGTGCTAATTATCTCTTTGATTTCCACAGACATACGAGCTGAAAGGAGAGAAAGAGTTCTACCTGGACGGACAACGCATCGCCTTTCCTTACATCAGAAATAATGTACAAGTCATCCTTGCGGGCAACAACTTCCCAGTAAGAAGACGATCTTATTAATTAAGCCTCATTCAGATATGAAGCAGCAAAACTGTGGTAGTTTTTAAAATTTAAGATGATGTAAAATGTAATTTGCTTCACATATCTGTATCTTATTATACAGAGCTCATTGAAGGACCATTGTTGCATACAAATCGTTTATTTATAAATACAAGACCACAAAGTTTTGTTTTTTCTTGGTAGTTTTAATACCGCGTCACACCTGAACAAGCCTTTATAGAGTTTGTATGGCAGTTGATAACTCCTTTGACCATTACTCTGGGTTCAGTTTTTCTTAACGAAGTAAATTCCTAATTTTAACCCGGGATCCAACACTGTGAAAACAATTTTTTGAAAAAGAATTTTAAAGATTTTTTTAATGAGGGAGGAGGGATGGGGAGGAAAAGCAAAAAATGTAGTTAAAGCAATTATTTTTGTGATTTAATTTATTCAGGTGTTGAAGACAGACTTTGGCCATGATGGGGTGGATGATTGAGTTGGTATCAAGGTTTCGTCGGGGGGTCATGAATGTGCAAATGAACTGCCTTATTGTAAATTATTCTATCCAGGTGGTAAAGATGGACATTGTCCTGTGAGTGTAGTCGGGGGTCGGCGCAATTTCGAAATAGAAGGATTCCCGGGAATAGTGAAGGGGGCTGTTCTATCTATCCCTCAAATACCAGATAGTTAACATGAAAATTATTGTGATGTAATTCATCCAGGTATTGAAGACAGACTTTGGCCTGCGAGTGTGGTGGGATGGTCGGCGCACCGTCAAGATTGAGGTTCCAAGCCATCTTCAGGACAAGATGTGTGGGCTCTGCGGGAACTTCAACGATGACCAAACGGACGACTTCAGAATGCAAGCCGGATCTGTGGTCAGTAGATTATTATTATTATTATCATGAAGTATTTGGCGTCACCTGTGGCCATTTAGGAGGGGGAACACAAACTGAATTACTGTAACTCTTGGCTTTCTCCTCCTGGGGGGTGTTTCACAAAACTTGTCATCAGTGACAAATGACAGATAAGCTACTGAAATCCTTGCTTCTGATTGGTTATCAGCAGATTTGTCATTTGTCATTGAAAAAGGGCTTTGTGAAACGGGTCCCTAGTATATCAGCTAGGGATTTGCTGGGTGGCCACTTCATTGAGAAGTTCCCCTACATATATTTGAATAGTGCAATGGGTTCTTAACAGGCAAAGGTGTTGACTCCTTGACGCAATTAAGGGGATTCCATTTAACATCTTATCCAAGGGACAGGGTGTTTCCCTTGTAACCTACGGTAGCCATTTTTCCTTCACTTCTTTTTTGTCTATAGAAATACATTGTTGGCCATTTTTTTCTTCTTGAAATGGTCTGGAGCTTTCTCTCTGGACCGTTTCTCATCTTCCACATGGCTCCACCAAGTCCGTAGAATCCAATTTTAAAAAAATGCACTGCACACAGGATTGGCTATATCGGACTACACAAACATGTGACATGAAAGTTTGGTCCAAACATTTTAGCTGTTTCTCTTGATATTTCAAATATGAGAGCATTGAAAAACAGTACATTTTAGGGGAGATTTCTTTCATGATATTCTTCCAAACCGACATAATGAGAGTAAGACATTCACAGTAATTTTACACCGTTACCGGACCTCAACTTTTTTGTTTAAATTTTATACGTGGGCAGGTGGCTAGTGCCCTTCCGTTTGCCTTTAGCTGGGCGTCGACCGGACAGCAGTGCACAGCAACATGTCCATTCTGCAACGAGGTACCTTCCTGTGTCAACAATGTTGCCAAGCTATCTGCAGAAACAATTTGCTCCGAAATGAACAGTAAGAGATTTTGTAGTTTTCACGATGATAATGATAGTAGTAGCAAAGACCAGACATTTGTTATGGCTGTGAATCAAACATTGTCTAGCCAAACCACAAAATTTGGACTGATTGTTGCGAAAGGGTTTAGTAAAAGATCAAAACACTTTACTATGTATTATATACCACAACCATAGGATTGAATACGGTTGATTCACAATCCACAGCGCCATCTAGCGACATCAGTGTTCAGTCAATTTCACGTGATGCATTATGGGAAAAGGTCAACAAATATATTAGCTGTGGCATTGTTATATACCCTAGGAGATAAGGGGATTTAATCAGAATTTTTGGTGGGGAAAGTTTGAATAGCTTATTTTGGGTAAAGTTTGGTGCTGATTCTAAAAAATATCAGTTTTATTGACCCTACCCACAAAATTTGGGGCACTTTGGTCAGTGTTTTGCTGCGCTACACTGGTTTAAAGACGTTGAACCGCGAGCTGAAAAATTGGCCTGTAGCAGTTTGCCAGTGGGGGCTCTGATAATTGTGAATCCATATTATTTAGTCACGTTGATGTATGCTAGAAAGTGTTTTTAAATGCATCATTGTTAGAAGCAAACTCATTTAAGGGTCGGGTTAAAACTTTACAAAACAGTACAAATAGCTGAATGTGTGACCAACTCTCAGCCAATCATTTGATGAGTATTCACAAAAACCTGACGTTTCAATGTTAACGACTTTTCCTCTTCCTTTTTTCATTGTTGTGTACATGTAGCTCCTTTTGCCACCTGTCTTGCCGCTATGCCCGGCAACAGTTACATTACATGAGTGATTGTATCTCAGGCGTATATGCCACTGAAAAGGACAGTGACCTCTTTTGTGAGATACTTTAATTCCCCCTCCTTTTTCCATTGTTGTGTACATGTAGCTCCTTTTGCCACCTGCCTTGCTGCTATGCCAGGCAACAGCTACATGAGTGATTGTACCTCAGGCGTATGTGCCACTGATAGTGACAGCGACCTCTTCTGTGAGATGCTTGTCAACCTGGCCAGCGAGTGCGAGGTGATGGGCCTGTCCGTAGGACGCTGGAGAGATGTCATCACCAGATGTGGTAAGTTTTTATCAGGAACTTCTTGTTTTGATTGTTTGTTGTTGACCTGACTGCTAAGAAAGGATTTACGATTTTATACGATTTAGTGGTGGTTATTTTATCTGACTGCTAAGAAAGCATAAATGCTTGTTAGTAAGCAACCAGACGGCCGACGGCTTTAGGTCCTCTCCGAGAGACCTGGTAATGAGGATTAATGCCTTACCAAAGGGCACTAGCGCATCGCCTTGGTTTTGAGCCCGGGTCACTGGATTACGAGACCACTGCTCTACCGACTGCTTGTCGGGTAAAGTACCAGTGGACCGACTGTCCTCTCCGAGGGGCTAGGTAATGTGGATGAATGCCTTACAAAAAGGGCACTAGCACATGGGTGTAGCTTTGAACTCAGGATCTCCTCTCAAGACCATTGATCTTCCCACTGAGCCATAGCAGAAATACTTTGAATGATTGATGATCTATCATCCATGAATGCATAGAAAAAAGAAGTTATATTCCTGCAGGTGAGGAACCGGGCTGGGGGACCTCCAATGTATGTCTTTTTTTTCTTTCATCGTTTGATACAGATTAATACAAATGTCTGTACAAATTTATAGCTTTCAGCATAAATCTTGTGAAATATCAATATGCAGGGCCCTGTAATTTAGGAAATTAAAAATGTGCAGCTGGTTTTTTATGAGATATTGATATTTTTTAAAGGAGGATTGTCATGATTCCAGCTTCTAAATAAGGCATTTTGTCAACAGTAATGTTGTGGAACATGTCAAAATATGGTCATAATATTAAAGGGCACAGAGATTCTAAACGGCTGGATGACATACCAACACTCTGTACCCAGTGCTTTTGATGGTGTCCTTTTCCTCTAAACTTATCCTTGCACAGCCCCTACTCCACCGCCAGGCACCATGTACGAGTCTTGCCTCTCTCCGTGCACCCCTACCTGCGGCTATCCAAACACCGCCGAGAAGTGCGACCTGATGACCTGCGTGGAAGGCTACGCATGCTCCCCTGGTCTAGTCTTCAATATGGAGACCTGTGTGGCCGAGAGAGAGTGTGGATGCCTTGTAGAGGGAATGAGCTACGATGTATGTCAAATTTTTATGTCACATTTATTTATTTTATTTATTTATTTCTAATCTTTTGTCAGGGTAACTCATTCACTAATAAGTAGTGGTCTTCCATGGGTCCCTGAATAAACATAAACATATTTACATATAAAAGCATAACATTTATACAGAACAGTTAAAATAAAATTCCATAGTACATTTAGAAAGATATAACACAGCAATAATAGACGTGGCACAAATGAATACTCGTTTGCAAAATAATCATATATCATAAACCTAGTTGAACTGTAATGTCAATAGAAGAATATTGACTAAGTCGCAATTATGTGAATAAATCATGCTAATATTACAGAACATGCACGTAGTGTATGTTTGGCTGAGCTATTTGATAATGTAGAGTGCTGCTATGTCAAATTAATTAGTGAGTTTTTAAGAAATTTGCCCTGACAGTTAACGTTGCCTAGACAGTTTCACTTTCTTCTGTTCCTACCACTTGTTCAAGTCCCATCTTCAATCCTGGGTCCGACGGTGTCCTTAAACCTATCCTTAACCCATATGCAACTAATACCCTGTTTGAACCAGCTTGTAAATCCTTCCTGGGAGGGTGCTGTACGAATTACGGATTAAATGTGGTTACTACAGTTGGGGGTGGCTAGGCACATCAATTTGTCAGATGAATATATATATATATATATCTGTTACTGTTAAATGGCCAATGGCATATGTTACCTGACTTCCTGACTGATCGTTAGGATAGTAAACTATCCCTATCATTTGTGATTCGTATTTCTGTTTTTCTCTCTTGCATAATGAAAAGAAGCAAAGAAGTCTTGATGAAAAGCTGTAATATCTTTCTCTATAAATATTGGCTTTGTACCAAATAGTCTTTGCTTCCATCTCTTGGCAACAGATTGGAGAGTCTTATCTGGTCAATGACTGCACAGAGCAGTGCGTATGTCGTGAAGGAGGCAACATGGAATGCAAGGCTGTAGAATGCCATGACGACGCCACCTGTGCTGTGAAGGACAGTGGAATGGAGTGTAATTGTAAAGAAGGCTTCGCAGGTCAAGGACTGCAAAGCTGCTTCGGTAAGTCCCACATTTATTTTCATGTTCAGGGCTTTAAAGGCCATCTGTACTAGTTTGGCCAAGAGGGATTAGACCACACAGCGTGTGACAGTGTGACAGGTGGCTATCTCATCAACTCAGCTCTCAATTAACATAAGAAAAAGAGGATCATGTGGGACCAACAGTCACCGATTAGGCATTGTTTTCATATAGAGAGAACAAGTAGCTACAAGTAGTACAGTGGGGCTTTAAGTTTACTTTGAAAGTATAATAATAATATTACGGTAATGTTCAATTCTTATATAGTGCATATTACATAATTGTCTCTATGCGGTAAGATACAAGAGAGAAAAGGAAAGTCATGACAAATATTTAGCTTTCACCATTTATTACTTACAATCATCAAATCAACTACAAAATATACATGTTTACTTTATGATTTAAGACTGGCATGATCGAAACAGAAATATTTTTAAAGTCAGATTTAAAGTTTACTGCTACATCATTTCGTACTTTTCGTTGGCTGCCCTCATGAAGGCTGTTGCTGCCTTTGGGAATCGTAGTCCTTACGTCCTGCTCGTAGGCGGCTGACGATTTATAGATATATTGTCCTTGCTGTCTTGAATACTTTCACACCGAACACGTAGAGGTGTTATGGTATTGTAGTTCATCGTTTGGCAAGATGTCGATCTGCGTAATATATCTACAATCTCTACCTAAGTGTGCATTAATGAATTTTCCATTCCATAATACCCGGGGTATTAGCTGGAGCACCTTGAGTGTCACTGTGCGACAGGAATGAGTCCTAAGCAATACATCACAGTTTTTATATTGTTATTAAGTATGTCTTATCATTCCAGGTTTGGTATTTCATTTTATATTGTTCTCTGGTTTTCTACATGTACATTTATATGTAAATACATTTTATATGCGGGTAGTCCTTGATAGCCTCAATTACACCATCTAGTTTTAGAAACTGATTATAAAGAAAATGTCACCAGCAGAGCTAACATTCCTCATGTGCCAACTCTCACTCTCAAAATAATCATGTGTCTATCATTTCGTATTTTCTACACCCAGCCGTCAACCAGGCCACAACCACCACTGTGTGCGAAAACGAAGCTATTACATTGACGTGCGATACTGGTTTGATCGATGTCATATCTGCCTACTATGGTCAGGACGGTCAACTCAGTGCCTGTCCTACAAGTGGTTTCCTCTTGAGCACTTGTGCCGCTGAGGGAACTCTTCTGGCGGTTCAGAACCGCTGCCAGGGCAAGGCATCTTGCACGTTCATGGCTAACTTGGATGTCTTTGGCGTGCCCTGCAGCGCCGCAAAGTACGTACGCGTGGAGCACCACTGCACCCCCGAAGCTCTGGGTAGCGAGGTCCCTCAGACTCCTGTCAGGAGGAACACCCCACAGGCTTCTACCATGAACCTGCAGTGCCCAGAAGGCACCTTCTTGGACGTCCAGCGTGTCCGGTTCGGTCGACCCGACCGGGAGGAGTCATGCTTCTCACCGTCTGCGGAAGCGATCATCACAATGGCTTGCCAGGGACAGACCCAGTGTGAAGTGCAGGCAACGGTAGACAACCTGGGCGAGACCTGTGAGCCAACTAACAACATGTTAGAGGTATGTAGATTGAAGATTGAATACTTGGATGTCATTACATGATTGTTAGCTGGACATTCAAAGATTTTCAACATTCTCTTTTAGTGCTGTTTGTGACTTTTTTTTCTGTCTATGATTATTGTCCATCATAAGAAAAATTACCAGCAATTTTGACTTGACACCCTGCAATGTACACTTTCTTTTTTTATGCCTCCGCCACCGAAGGTGGTGCCGGAGGCATCATGTTTTCGGGTTGTCCGTCCGTACGTCCGTACGTCCGAACGTCCGTCCCGTTTGACCGTTATCACAATATCTCAAGAACCATTTAAGATTTAAACTTAAGACTCGGGAATAGTATTTATCATCATAGGAAGACGATCTGATTAGATTTTGGAGTACGTAGGTCAAAGGTCACAGGTCACAGAGGTCAACTTATGAAATTCCTTGTATTGAGTTTGTTAGCGCGATATCTCAAGAACCATTTGAGATTTAATCTTCAAACTTAAGGATAGTATGTATCACCATAGGAAGACGATCTGATTAGATTTTGGAGCACGTATGTCAAAGGTCAAGGGTCACAGAGGTCAACTTATGAAATTCCATACATTGAGATTGTTATCATGATATCTCAAGAACCACTGGAGATTTAAACTTCAAACTTAGTGATAGTGTGTATCACTATAGGAAAACAATCTGATTACATTTTGGAGCACGTAGGTCAAAGGTCAAGGGTCATAGAGGTCAACTTATGAAATTCCATACATTGAGATTGTTATCATGATATCTCAAGAACCACTGGAGATGTAAAAACTTCAAACTTAAGGATAGTATGTATCACCATAGGAAGACGATCTGATTAGATTTTGGAGCACGTAGGTCAAAGGTCAAGGGTCACAGATGTCAACTTATGAAATTCCATACATTGAGATTGTTATCATAATATCTCAAGAACCACTGGAGATTTAAACTTCAAACTTAGTGATAGTGTGTATCACTATAGGAAAACAATCTGATTACATTTTGGAGTACGTAGGTCAAAGGTCAAGGGTCATAGAGGTCAACTTATGAAATTCCATACATTGAGATTGTTATCATGATATCTCAAGAACCACTGGAGATGTAAAAACTTCAAACTTAAGGATAGTATGTATCACCATAGGAAGACGATCTGATTAGATTTTGGAGCACGTAGGTCAAAGGTCAAGGGTCACAGAGGTCAACTTATGAAATTCCATACATTGAGATTGTTATCATAATATCTCAAGAACCACTGGAGATTTAAACTTCAAACTTAATGATAGTGTGTATCACCATAGGAAGACAATCTGATTAGATTTTGGAGCACGTAGGTCAAAGGTCAAGGGTCACAGAGGTCAACTTATGAAATTCCATACATTGAGATCGTTATCGCGATATCTCAAGAACCACTGGAGAATTTTCACTTCAAACTTAATGATAGTATGTATCACCATATCATAATATCTCAAGAACCACTGGAGATTTAAACTTCAAACTTAATGATAGTGTGTATCACCATAGGAAGACAATCTGATTAGATTTTGGAGCACGTAGGTCAAAGGTCAAGGGTCACAGAGGTCAACTTATGAAATTCCATACATTGAGATTGTTATCATGATATCTCAAGAACCACTGGAGATTTAAACTCCAAACTTGATGATAGTACATGTATGTTTAATATATGTTTTTATGCCTCCGTTACGAAGTAGCCGGAAGCATTATGTTTTCGGGGTGTCCGTACGTACGTACGTCTGTACGTACGTCCCGTTCTCGTGATCGCGTTATCTGAAGAACCAATCGATGGATTCCTGCCAAACTTTGGTCATGTATGTATCTTGCAAAGCCAAAGAACTGATTAGATTTTGGGGTCACCAGGTTAAAGGTCAAAGGTCACAGGGCTCATTATGTATGCAAAAACAGCTTGTGATCGCGTTATCTCAAGAACCAATTGATGGATTGCTGCCAAACTTAGGTCATGTATGTTACTTGCAGAGCCAATGAACTGATTAGTTTTTGGGGTCACGAGGTCAAAGGTCAAAGGCCACAGCGCACATTATGTATGCAAAAACAGCTTGTGATCACGTTATCTCAAGAACCGATTGATGGATTCCTGCCAAAATTAGGTCATGTATGTTACTTGCAGGGCCAATGAACTGAGTTGATTCTTGGTTCATAAGGTCAAAGGTCATGGGCTCATTATGTATGCAAAAATAGCTTGTGAACGCATTCTCATTAGAACTGACAGATGGATTACTATTTAACTCAGGACATCTTGCTGAGCCAATGAACTGAGTAGATTTTAGGGTCATGAATGAGGTCAAAGATCAAAGGGTCATATATGTATATGAGAAATTGCTTGTAATCACGATATTCTGAGAACCTGTTAATGGATTACAATTGAACTTGAAATCGAAAAATTTCTTCTGTTTTGGTTTGTAAAATTGCTCTATGACGGAGGCATCATTTTTGACTGCGCGCAGTCAAATTCCATCTAGTTTATTTATGTGAACAATGTACACTTTCTTGCAATGTTCCAGTAAGTGTAAGTACATGTATGTAAAACATAGATTATATATTTATAGCCCAATACTACATGTATACATCGTCTTGTTATCATTTCTGTCATTTAATTTGGGGTTGAAATCGTAACATCAGAGATGCATGTACATTTACGTTCTTGAAATTTGGCATTTTGCCCGTATAACAGTTGATCTTTCTCTACTATTTTCATGACTCCATGAAATTAAAAAGTGATCGATACATAATCGGAATACTGTACATGATTTTTATCTCATCCATCCAGGTGAGTTTTGAGTGCTCCGAGCAGCCCGTGGATCGCAGCACCATCATGGGTCACCCTTGCAACTTCAATCCCTGTGTCAACGGCAACTGCATAGCCACTAGCACTCCCAAAGGGTACCAGTGCTGCTGTGAGAAGGGCTACACCGGACCATTGTGTGATAAAAGTGAGGAGAGACGTTTGTGTGTGGATGTTTTTAAAAGTGTACTGATCTGGGGAGTGTTTCACAAAGTCTAAGATCGAGTTTAAGTTGGACTGAACCATGGCAGGCCGTTCACGCCACTAGTTCGTCTAACCATTCCTGGCATTGGTTTATCAAGGGACATTCAAAGCATGGTCACAAATCTTCAGAGTTTACCTTTTTTGATAGTTCATTATTGAAGAAAAAAATATAATCTAAAGATCATAATTGAGAGACCAATAATGAGAGCAACCAGTGACATGAATAGCTTGCCATAGTTAAGTCTAATTTAAAGTCGATCTTAGTCTTTGTGAAACATTCCCCAGATCTGATAACTGTATAAGCCAATATTTTCGAGTAAAGATATTTTCACAGATCAAGGGTTCAAGGACAAATTCGTAATTTGTTAAATTCATGTAAAGCCACAACCACTACCAATTACTAATACCAGTAATGATCATTCTATTTCTGTGGATCATGAACTTATTACTGAGTATCCTAATCACCATAATATAAGAAATATTCAGCAGAAATGAATAAAAATAATCTATTACTGTCAAACCTGCTTTAGTGACCACCTGTCTACGAAGACCACATTTCTTGTTTCCCTTGAAATTGGTTTCTCATTTAAACATGTACAATGTACTAAAGGAACCTGTCTACAAAGACCACTTTTTGTGTTTCCCTTGGGTGGTCGCTATAGACAGGTTTGACTGTACTTGGTGATAATGAGATATGATTTTATTTGCTGGAAATATTTTCATGTGTTGTTAAATTTGCAATCAATGAGTGATTGGCGAAAAATAAAACTCCATCATAAAATATTGTTGATACAGTATTTTTATTCTTGGACCGAGTGTTAATGTCACCATCAGAAAGGGTCGTTGAATAGGCAGACGGGAGAGTTGACCCCTTTTAATACTACATGTAACTTACATCTTCTTATTAGGGTACTACATGTTCATGATACTAATAGAATAGCGTTCTGAGTTGAAATTCGCTTATTAGACAAATTTGGCATTATCTGAAGCCCACAAGATGTTGTTAGAGTTGGTTGGAAACTTTCAAAAGTGTGGTAATTCCATCTAATGCACAGTTTGATTTGAGAGGTTTAAATTATCAGATTTGTTAATTGATGAGGTTTGGGTCCCTGTTTTGTATATACATAGGCTTATTCTCAACACCTAACCTTTCCTTTGTACAGTCGAGGGAGAGTGCCGAGTATTTGGCGGTTCCCAGATCATCACGTTCGACAAGAACCTCTACCAGTTTCACGGGGATTGCCTGTACACCCTCTTCAAGGACTGTTCTGCCAGGGACAACGGGCGTACTCCCATTGAGGTCTCGGTCCGAGGCCAGGTGTACAAGTTTGTGAGGAGCATCTCCTTCATCAGAGAGGTCCACATCAAGCTGGGAACCAGGGTGAGTTCAAAGGTCATGGCCAGGGGGTGTTTCACAAAGATCCTAAGTTGAACTTATCTCTAAGTTGGACTTAAAGGGATCGTTTAACAATGTTAAATCTGAGATACACGGCCCTATGTGCTATCAGTGTCTGTGATATGGTATTATATTGAAGCCCTCAAAAACTTGCGCTTCAAAATGATCAAGAAGTGTCTCAAAAAAGTAAAAACCTTTGAGTGACCGGTTTTACCATACTCGTTTTCCTCAATAGACTGTAGTGTTATGAAAACCGTTTGGCAAACGCAAAATTTGATTTCAATTTTCAATCATAAATATTTTGATAATCAGACAGGCTTGTAAAAGTCCGGGATTCCTGACTGACCTAAAGGTTTATAATTATCATTGCAGCATGAGCTAAATCAAGAATCTAAGACAAAGTTACCGGATCCCTTTAACAATTATGGAAAGCCGTTAGCATCTTTGAAAATATTTTGTATTTTTTTTTTTTAAAGGCATAAAATGTTGATTCAAATCATTCATATTTTCTATTATCAAGGAGATTTCATGTTCTTGATGTGGAATTTATGAAAAATCTAAAATACTTGAATTTTCGCTTTTGAATATATTTTATTTTAAGGCTACAAATGGCTCTGCATAAATTTAAAATCCAACTTAGAGTTAAGTTGTGAAACACCCCCCTGACATCCCCTTGGGATTTGAAAGGAAGGACCCATGTACAGGATAGTCTCTGGCAATGCCTATGTATGTCGAGAACATAGTGTACTCTTTTGTTGGTACACTGTTTCCGAAAATTGGAAAAATACACCCAAATGTGAGAAAAATGGCATTTTTCATGGTTAAAAAAAAAATTAAACGTAATGTTTTTTTCATACTGGTACTCTCATTACTAATCATTTCTATTTTGTCAATTAAGTTAATACTTTTGCAAAATATTTATATTTACTTGTAAAATGCAAAACATTATTCCACTATTTCATTCTTTTCTACAAGCTCTTTAACATACAATTGCTTTCAAGAAAAATTGCCTTGATCTTCGAATGGCAATTTTGTTGATGCTCTAACTAGTACATTATATTTTACTATATATTCTTTTTCTTTATGAACATGTCATTATCATGTACATGTATGAGAATTGCTTTAATAAATTTCTAAACAAAACAAAAAATACTGATATAATTCTCTATCTATAACCATTACAGGAGGTCATCCTAGGTCGGGACAACCTTCATGAGGTAGATGATTATGAGCTGGAGGCGCCCTTTACTGTTTCTACAGGCGAGGCCATGCTGACTGTCAGGCAAGCTGGCAACACTATGGTGAGTCTTTGGCTCTTTATCTACTCCATCTTATCTCCAAGTTGTTTTAAGAAATCAAATGTCAATGATGAACTTCAAGTGATAAAATTTGACTCCTAATCCCCATATAGTATAGTCACTATCGTATGTTTCCCTCACCCGAAGACTCTCCAGGAGACTAGGAGGTATTTCTTGATAGGCCTAAGGTTTGCTGTGTGCGAGACGTGTACACCGATTAATGGTATTTCCACCAAGTCTGGTGTCATTAAATTATGGCCTTCTGCACATTGAAACTGACGACCCTTGACCCTTTAACTTTTATCCATTCTTGCAGGTTGTTGAAACTAGCGCAGGCGTTTCCATCGAGTGGAACGGTAAAGGTCAAGTATCGATCAAGATCCCCAAGGGCTTCAATGGAACATGCGGCATGTGTGGAGACTTTGATGGGGATGCGACCAACGACTTCAAGAACAAAGAAGGACAAACAGTAAAGTCTAAACTTATTAGTACCAAAACTATTTAAAATATGGGGCACTACAATTTTGTTTGCATATCTATTCTGTTACTATAACAGAGAGAGACAACTGGTAAATTCCAAACTTATTTGTACCGAAATTATCAGGGAGCAAATCCAATTACCATAGCGTAACTAATCAATGGCGATTTTATCCCTATTTAGGTGTACAATTTTAAAAGTATCTAATTGAATAGCGACACAAATATGGATAACAGATGCTCTGACATGTGCTGTGTTTACATTTTCTCCAGGCTTGATTTTAATTGTCACAGATATAGGGATAGGGTTTGGTTTGTGATTTGAATTGCTGTAGGATAGACTTAGTATTACATGTCGGTGTAATGTTGAGTCCAGTCTGTGGTTAGGAGCCGACCATCGGGCAGTTGCAGCAAAAGCATTCATCAAATAATCAGAGAAAAAAAATCGTCTGATAAACAAATCAAAGCCAGAAAGGTTTTACCTGTGTTTTAAAGTTTATGAGTTAACGCCCTTCTGGCTCTTAAAGGGATCCTGTAACTTTGTCTTAGATCCTTTAGAAATAATCCTTGATTTAGCTCATGCTGCAATGATAATTATAAACCTTTAGGTCATTCAGGAACTCCATGACTTTTACAAGCCTGTCTGATTATCAAGATATTAATGATTGGAATTACAAATTTTGAAAACCGTTCACTGAACGGTTTTCATAACACTACAGTCTATTTGGGAAAACGATTATGGTAAAACCGGTCACTCAAAGATTTTTACTTTTTTGAAGCGCGATTTTTTTTTTTAGGGCTTCAATTTTAAACCATATCACAGACACTGGTAACATGTACGTAGGACCGTGTATCTCAGATTTAACGTTGTTAAACGATCCCTTTAAGAGATGAATTACTGGTCTTGTGTCGCTGATTAGAATTTCTTTCATTTCACTGTTGCGTCTTTAGCTGACAGGTACCACCGGACTTGCCAGAGCTTGGGCCCACAGCACCACGGACTGCACCATCTGCCAAGGATGCCAGAACATCGATGCCTGCACCAGGAGACCGCTGTATCGAGCAGATGCAACCAAGATGTGCGCTATCATCAAGGATGACAATGGTATGCCCTTGATAAAAAATCCAACCTTAAAGGGAGTGTATCATGACGAGACTATGTGTCTTTCCCGTGGCCCTACTAAGAGCCAATCGGGTATAATACGACTACGGACAACGCGACCGCAGCATTCACGTGCGTGCAACATACGCGAAACCGAAGTGTGAGGAGAACTTCGGTCTGTTTCGCGAACGCTTGCGCGCTGACCCAGTTAATCAAGTTCATTCGTTAACGTGCAGTTGTCCAAAAGAAGACGTAGATGTTGTAACCAGTATTTGCCATGATACACTCCCTTTAATAGCAAATTGCACTGACAGAAAGCAGAACAATCAGAGAAGCAGACTCGTGAAAGATTGAATAAATTGGACAAAAAATAAGTTGTCAATTATTCAAGTTGTAATGGCTATACATATGGGAGCTTCAAATTAGCTGAATTGGTACTGTCACTGTGACGTAGTGCCAGGCATCTTCCTAATGACTAATATGTCAATTTTTCAAAATGTATGACACAGGATAGTCTTTCTTAAGACCTAAATTAGTATTCAAATCTAGACATCAATAAACTAAATCGGAAATGCACTGTTATCATCATGCTTGACATTTTTCCTTCAGATTTTTCCAATTAACTTCTTTACTTTTCGACTATGTTGAATTTGCAATTTTTGTGGGAAAAATTTTGCAACACGTTAATTATTTTTAATCATCGTACTGCATCAGCAATAGTTCCAACTACGACAAAGTCCAAAGACGCTTACAGCACGCAAGTGAAAGCTCAACAAAACATGTCATTTTTCTTCTGATTGTGAAGGAAGAACTGGGCCCGTCTTACAAAGACTAACGATTGATCCAAATCAATCGCAAGTTTGCAGTCTCCTATCTCTTATGTACATGTACATAGTTGCGATTGATATCAATCACAAATAAGTTGCAATTCTTTGTAAGACGGGGGCCCTGATTTTCAAATCACTGCTGTTCTTTTTCCAGGACCGTTTGCCGATTGCTTCGATGAGGTTGACCCCGAGTTCTACTACAACGCTTGCCTGGAGGACCAGTGTGCTCTGCTTCCCAAGCAGGATCTCAAGTGTGCCCATTACGAGGCATACGCAGATGCCTGCCAGGCCAAGGGCGTCCAGCTGCCTGGCTGGAGAGACGCCACAAGCTGTGGTGAGTCATTCAAGAGCTGATTGCAATGTTTAACCCATAAATCATATATACTTCTTATTTAAGCATTCTTTTTCACTTCATATATTTATTAGACCATTTGGAATAATAATACAACAACAAAATTGGAAGAGCCAGGTTATTCCTTATGTTATTTTATTTAATTGTTTTTGTTGTTTTATTTCATTTCTAACTACAATTCAACTATTTTGACACCAAAACAAACACCTAAACTTTAATCTAGACCAAATAACCAATGTTTTATCTCTTTTCAGGAAAAATGATATTTCCATATGTTTTGTACATAAATCACAAAAATTAGCAATTTTCGGGCTGACATGCAAACACAAAAGGTCACGTGACTTTGTAACTATACGTCCAATTTTCAAAAAAATTGTTTTAAAAGATGCGTAAGACTCAATAAGACTCCACACACAGTAGTCGCTAAATTACTACAGGGGGTCTGACCCCCCCCCCCCCCGGTTAAAATAGGGTTAAATAAAGTTTCCCTCAATTCTCTTGGCAGGTTTCATGTGTCCGTTGGGCAAGGTCTACTCCGCCTGCTCCGAAGGCCTCACCAGCCACTGTGGTGTGACCGAGCTGGAGGCATCCTGCAGCAAGCGCTGCTATGAGGTCTGTGAATGTCCACAGGGCAAGGTGTTGTCAAGCAGAGGCATGTGTGTCACCCCGGAGGAGTGTGGCTGCTTGAACGAGCACGGGATCGACACCTACTATGTGCCGGTGAGTTAATGTGGGCCGGTGGGTGGTACAGTTCTGCGCTCTAATAAATACAAAATCAGAGTTGTTCTCATCAACAATTGCCGGAGCATCATCTTCCCCTCAATAGCTTACCCCAATATGTAGGAATAAGGCCTTATCCCGTCAGGCCAATGTTTCTGATGTTGCTATGGTGTCTGGAAATCAAGAGTAGTTTTGATGAAGAGTGGGTTATATAATAATTTCATTAGCGTCTTTGGCTGCTTCTGTGTTGCAAATTATTCATTTTTTTACTCAAAATTACGGCAGCACGTTTTTTCTTCACCAAATGCCCTCAAATGGTGATCACTACTTCAGTAGAGATTTATGATTTACAAGAATGAAACGCCGATAATACCAAAAAATAAACAAACAAGTGCAAGGGTCTGCATTGGAAGTGTGTCGCGCGTGGTTGTATAAGTTTCATTTTAAAAAATCCACTTTTTTTGCTTGAATTTTTGTTGTTGTTGCCATCATGGTTCCTTTTTTTGGTTGCACAAGGTTGGCAGCTCTGGGTATTCTGCAGTTGTTTTCAAAGATTATCTCCCTTCCATTTCCCTTCCAGCCCGGCACCACCTACACCAGATACGGCTGTGATATGCAGTGCACCTGTGACAAAGGAGGACTGAGTAGCTGTAACGCCTACTCCTGCCACGAGCACGCCACTTGCCTCGCAGGGATGGATGGGGTCTACGGCTGCCACTGCAGGGCTGGGTACTCAGGAAATGGACATACGTGCCACAGTAAGAACTCAAAGAATCAAAGAACTTATCTCTAAGCCGTTAGCATCTATGAAAATATTTTGAAAAAGTCATTTTAAAAAGGATAAAATGTTGATTCAAACAATTCATATTTTCTATTATCAAGGAGATTTCATGTTCTTGATGTTGAATTCATATAAAGTTTAAAATACTTGAATTTTCGCTGTTGAATATATTCAATTTGAAACCTACAAAAGACTCTCCATAATTTTGAAGTCCAACTTAGAGTTAAGTTCGACTTAGGAACTTTGAAAAACACCCCCAGCAGATGCTCAAGGCGCCTGTAAAGTAATGTTGAAATCATTCAAGGAATAAATTCCTACTAGGTACTATTTTACTACACCTGGGTGGAGAGTGGCAGATGTAGATTAATGTTTTGCTGAAAAAGACCATAGTGCGCCAGGGAATGTTTAGTCCTGTCTGTCATCATCCGCATGGTATCCTCAACCGTAAATTTTCTGGGGCTGCCCAGACTTGCAGGTTTATGCATATGCATCGAGGGGTCAGTGACACAAAGACGTAACTCCATTTTGGCCATTTTGAGAAAAAGTGGTTGATGTGTCACTGAGCACTTGGGCCTTAATAAGTCTATGTTTCACTAGCCATTGACTTCAATGGGGTGTTCCGTGGCGTTAAATCTTTGTGTTTCCGGAAAAGCCTACATTTTTCTTAACATTTTGATATCAAATACTTATTTTGGCAAAATGTGGATTTACGTCTTTGTGTCACTGAACCCTCAATGTAAAGGTTGACTCTATGGAGTATGACCTAAACGTAATCTTTTCAGTGTTTTAATAATCTTCTGATTTGTTTGTGCCTCTCGCAGTGGAGGTCATGGAGTATCCCAGGATGCACGCAGTGGTGACCGAGGGTCAGGTGATGAACCTGGATTGCGGAGACTACATGCTGGACATCCTGGACGTCGGCTACGGCAGTCTGGACACGGTCTGCGAAGGAGGAGAGGACCAGGACCCGGTCTGCGAGTCCTACAGCTCCTACGCCATGGCCCTGGGAATGTGCCAAGGATACAAGAGATGCAAGGTAAGGTGGAGATGGTGCACATGAAACCCGAAATGGAAGGGGCATTTTTTTTTTTGCAGAATTCTGTAGAAGGTGTCCCCCTCCCTTTCTCTCTCAGCAGGATGCTTGTACCGTTTCCTTTGCCTGGCAAAGAGATATTGCAGTGTTAATTTATTCTCAGTACAAGGTAGACTTAGTGATGCACAAGTATATGCACTTGCATAGAAATAGTGCACGTGAAACCTGAGTCGGACATGGGTTCTGTACTTGACGCTTTACGATATCCTTTATTTACTTTGTCAAGCTACACGTAGCGTAGCAGTTAAAGGTAAAGACCAGTATTGGAAACGCCCCAATTTCAAAAAATGAAATGGAAGCTCTCATTACCAATCATGTGAAAGAATATGTTTTGACTAATACATGATGATAAAAAAATTGCCGGGAAACCGCCTACTAATTCATATATTTGGTAAATTTGTTTCTCTCATGGTCGTGTGAGAGATATAGGGTAGTCCCATATACATCTTTCTGTGTATAGTGCTTGTAACTTTACGAAGAATGGGCCAAATTTCTTATCATTTTGATGATTCCAGAACCTTGCAGATGCTAGATGCTAGATGATCAACCTTTTCTGATCGATTCCACAACGTTTCTTTCACAATGCAATCGCATGACCATTACTGGTCTTTACCTTTAACCTATAGAATGCCAGGTACAGTATTTTTAGGTTGATTTTATATTATCTAGCTATACACAACTACCCGCTGGAGAAAGAGGGATTGGTCGACCACTTCTTTGCTACAAGGACATGGTCAACCGGAATCGTAAGCGGACGCAAATCGAAATCAAGACTTGGACAACTGCTGCAGGCCAGCGAGCTGTATGGAGAACAGCTTTTAAATGAAATTGAAGGCGGTCATTGTTGCTTTGGGACGGACAGCTACTACTACTAGCTATACAGAAATTATCTGTTTAGGTGATTGGTGCACTTCAAGTAAACTCTCTTCTTGTTCTTTCCCCCCCCCCCTGCCTCTAGATCCCGGCCTGTGACCGTCTCTTTGGTGACCCCTGCTTCACCAAGCGCCACTACCTGTCCGTCTACTACACCTGCTCCCACAACCCTGTGGTCAAGCACCCCAAGATGCCCTTCAAGAAGATCATCTGCCAGGACAACCCCGTCGTGCTCAACTGCAAGGGGAGCTTCATCAACGTCCTCTCCGCCAGCTACGGACGCTCCACCGGACGCGATGTAAGAACCTTGACAGAGAGATACTGTCATATCTTGATACCTTAACCTTAAAGGGGAAGTCCACCCTGATATTAAGTTGGTTTTAAAAGAAGCAGAAAAATGGGACAGAAACGGTTAAAAAAGGAATGAAAAATAAGAAAGTTATGAATTTTTGAAGGTGCGATCAAACATGAGTTGGCAAATCTCCCATTTGCCCTGTACTAAAATCTTTAAAAATATTATATTTTCCATTGAAGAAAATTTTCAGTCATACATTCAGCCTAAATATAATATTGTAAATTCAACCCCTGTATGAAACAAGTCTATTCCATCATCAATAACTAAGAAAATAACAAGATTATGACATTTCCTGTATAGAGCTAATTCAAGAGGAGCTCTATCATACTATTGCCAATTTTGTTTTCACTGATGACAATTAACTTTAAAAATTCATAACTTTCCTATTTTTTAATCGGATATTGCTCAGACTTCTACTCCTTTTTTTCTTTAATTTTTCTTCTTTTATTAAACCCCAAAGTAATATTCAGGTGGACTTCCCCTTTAATGATATTGACTTTCATTTCACTCCGTTTCCAATGAGCTTGAAGAAACTGGGCCCTGTTATGTTAATACTTGATCCATGTTCACCCATGTTGTGAAACATGTGACTCCCCCTGCCTCCCCTCCCCCTCCTCCCCCCCCCCCTCCCCCTTCAACACTATAATGCCCTCTGAAAGGCTGTATTCATGCTACACTACTTTTATTTATTTATTTATTTATTTATTCCGTTTTATTTTAACAGGGTAGCCCCGTCAGTAATCAAAGTACTGTTTTCCAGGGGGCCCTGTACATAAATGAACATATATGAAGAAACAAACTACTTGAACAATATAAACATCATGGAAAACATCAATACATAGCAACATATAACAGAAAGTGAGTAAAGAGTAAGAGTGAATAATGAAACAAAGCCGTAGTAAGAATGATAAATTTCAATGAGCAATTTCAAATCGATAACAATATACTCTGATTATTATCAATGATCTGTTCAGATTATAACATTATTATTATATTGAGAAATTTATGTAAATATTCATGAAAGAAATAAATAAAGAAAGAAAGGCAAATTTATCTTTAAGATCGCTGCTTAAAATAGAGAGAACAAAAATTATTCTTGGTCGGGGCATTTCGAACTGAGTGGGGTAGGCTATTCCACTGAAGAGCACCATCAACTGAGAAGGCACGTTTTCCACATTCTGTTTTAATTCTTGGAATAATGACGCCCAAATTGTCAGCATTCCTTGTTGAGTATCTATGAGTATGGGCGGACAGGGTGAACATATCATATAAATATGATGGGGCACTATTATTCATAACATCATACATTAATTTACTTTTATTGAACTCCCATCTTTTTTCCATGTCGATCCATCTTAGGGTACTAAACATTTCAGATGTGGGAATCAAAGTATTTATTTTCAGGACAATTCTTGCCATCTGCTTGTGTTGCTTAATCAAGATATCTTTTGTTCTTTTATTACAAGTACTCCATGAAACACTACAATAGTCATAGTAAGGAAGGATAAGGGAATTGGCAAGTAGTTTGGCACTATCGATTGTGAGATATTTCCTGACTCTACGAAGTAGGGCCAACCTAGAGGCAATTTTATTTGAAGTGTATTTCACATGATCCTGCCACGTCATGTGCTGGTCTAGACAAACTCCCAGATATTTTACACTTTGAACTTGCTTGATTGGTACATTAGAAACTTTTATTGCGATTGGTGTGTATTGCAAGTTCAGCAATTTCTGCGGTGTTCCAAAAATCATGAAGCATGTCTTGTCCGTATTCAGGGTAAGTTGGTTTCTTTCTAACCACTTTCTCACACAATCCAAATCATGATTAAGACATGTTTCGATTTCCCTTGGATTTGAAGAACTGTACATAAGGGCAGTGTCATCTGCATACATAATCACTTTACCGTGCTCGATGACTGATGGTAGATCGTTCATGAAAAGAGTGAAAAGGAGGGGCCCCAATATAGATCCCTGGGGGACTCCAGACTTTAACTTTAGCACGTCAGATTTTTTACCTAGCAAGGAGGTACACTGCGCCCGGTGTACAAGATATGATTCGAACCATGATAATGCTTGTCCCGTAATGCCATACAGTTTTAACTTAACTAGTAATAATCTATGATTAACAGAGTCGAATGCCTTTCGTATGTCAAGAAAGACTATTCCAGTTATTCTACCTTTATCCATGTTAGTCAACAAATAATTGCTCAAAAATGCAAGTACGGTGTTTGTTGAATAACCTTTCCTAAATCCAGATTGGTGAGGGGTTAGGAGATTATTATCTGACAGATAGTCTCGAAGTTGCACGTTAACTGCCTTTTCCAATATTTTCATAATCGACGGTATAACAGATATGGGACGATAGTTGCTAACATCGTCCCTATCCCCACCCTTGTGAATTGGGGTAACTTGTGCCTGCTTCCAGTCAGCTGGAATTTGGCTGGTTAGCAGAGAAAGATTAAACAGGTGAGTAATAGGTGTACAAATAACGGGTGTGGCCAACTTCAGGAGACGTGCACTAAGCCCTTCTAGGCCAGTTGCCTTATTAATCTGAATAGAGTGCAATTCTTTTCGTACAAAATCCTAAGAAATCAAATCAAATTCAAAGACAGATCGAATAGAGTCCTGAGATAATGACAAGATCACAGGTTCAACATAGGAATGACTGGCAGCAAGCAGACTACCAATAGATGTAAAATACTCATTAACACAATTTACATCAAGGTTCAAAGTATTGGGAACGCTTTTGGTGGAAGTAGGGGCAATTTGTTTAAGCATCTTCCAAAGTTCTGAAGGGTTCCTTTTGTTTTGAACTATTTGTTCATGACAAAAAGACTTTTTCAAAGTAACTCTTAGATTATTGACATGGTTACGGCAGGATCTGAAAAGACTCCAATCCCGTCGGTCCTTTGAATTTTCAGCTTTCTTCCTGAGTGCATCTCTATCATAGCACAATCGAGTGTACTCAGGCGTGACCCATTTTGTCTTCATACCCCTAACCCTCAGAGAAATCTTAGGGCAATGTTCATCACAAATACCAACAAACTTAGTCTTCCAGTTATTCCATTCAATTTCAATATCATTTCCTTCCATAAATTCCATTCTAGCATTTAATAATGCTTCACAAAATAACGTTACGTTTAACCGTCTATAAGCTCTTGTATGTATAATCCTAGCTGGAGTTTTCGGTTTAACATGTTTGCTAACAACATACACTAGTCTATGATCACTCAGACCATGAATGACAACATTTTTATCAAGTACATTGTTTGGTCGATTAGTTAGAATTAAATCTAACAATGTAGAACTACTCTCAGTAACTCGGGTAGGATCGTCAATTATCTGTTTCAGGTTATACTGATTACACCAAGTTTTAACATTTCTTGATTCTCTCTTATTATACATGTTATAGTTAAAGTCGCCGAGAATATAACATTCCATGCCACCATTCACAATCTTGGAAATTGATGTGTCCATCAATTCGGAATAGGAAGTGTTGGAGTTTGGGGGACGATAAAACACACCGACCATCAATGGGCTACTGTGTACTAATTTAACTTCGATCCATATGTTTTCAATGTCAAAATACTCAAACTCCGTAGTACGTTTGTATATAATGCTGTTCCTAGTGTAAATGGCCACTCCTCCCCCTTGACGGTTTCGGTCCCTTCTCTCAAGAGAATAACCCTCAATATGAATTTCTGCATTACCAATAGACTCATCCAAATGGGTCTCAGAGAAGGCTATTATGTCAAATGGGTAATTAGCCATTTTTTCTCTAATGTCAACAATCTTAGGATATAAGCTACATATATTTAGATGAGCTATTTTAAGTCCTTTTAATTTAATGTCAATGAAAAAACCATGTTCATCTGATTGATTACTATTATCAATATCATCAAAGTTGTTCTCTGGAGTGGTGGAAGAGCAAACAGTGTCATCTTGTGGTGATGCTGAGTTGAGGGTGCTTCCAGGAGCCTTGATCCCATGTTTTATCGGAGCTCTACGGCCTCGGTGGGTCCTCTTATTGCGTCTAATGCCAAGGTTGCAGATGTTCATCCATGCGTGGTGATTAATCAATTGATGTGGTCTGGTGTTGAGACTATGTAGAGTGTCCGCATCGTAGCAGAGCCGGGTTTGTCTGCGAGTGGCAGGCTCATCTTGGTTGTGTTGGTATCTGTTGTTCTCTTCCTGGGTGGGGCCTGGATTCGGATGGACGTCACCAGACAATAGGATAGCGAACTGGAAGCAGGCAGTGGAATTGCTGTAATAGGCAGTGGGTGCCCCTATGTACTTCACCTCATTTTCCCTCTTTTGGTGCTCTGAGGAAACAATGACTGTCTTCTCACTGCTAACAGAGGAATGTTCATTGCCAGGAGCTGAAAAATACCTGACAATCGAGAGCAATAATAGTAGGCGGAGGAGTTTAATCCACTCCATTGTATCATCATACTAAGTAGATTAGATCAAAAACCTCCAAGAAATTTTAGTTGTAGTCTGACTTTCCCCTTTCACAATAGGCAACAAAAGGCACAATTTGCAATAGAGGTTCACTATCTCTGCATGGGAAGTAATATGGTGGCACAGTGACTTCCAGTGGTGAATCCAAATCAAATATGTTATGGTAAACTGATGATTTAAAGCTGAGTTAGATGACTCCAAAAATTATCTAGTGGCATCACAAGAACTATATCATTCATACACTGGGCTTTGAAACAAGAATCCACTCCACAGAAAGGAGACAAACGTCACAGAACACAGAGCAGAGATTTGTGGCTACCTCTCAGGGCGCACTACAACCCCACTACTCCCCACATCTGCTCTGTAATGGGTATAACACAAAACATTTACAGTATCAACAAACCACAACCATTTCAAGACGTTCATCATTACCTCTTGCATATCTTTTCCCAGATCTGTGCCGCGGACAACATCGGTGACCAGTCGTGCCACGAGCCGACCTCCCTGGGCGTGGTGATGTCCAAGTGCCAGGGTCACGCCAAGTGTGAAGTCTGGGCCAACGGGGAATTCTTCCCCGACCCCTGCCCAGACACCTTCAAGTACCTGGAGGTGGAGTACGAGTGCCTCGCCAGCAAACTCCTCTACTTTAACGATTTCTAGAGCGTCGTAGAAAATGGCTTTGCTGCCTGGCCCTCTGTGCCTCAAAATGAGGGCACTGTAATCGTAATGAATTCTCAAGAAGATTCAGTTAAATTCTTTGTTTCACTTCTAAAATTTTGCGTGACCATATATCTCTCATAAGAATTAGCGTCACAATGCATTTACCCGTTTCTGTACTTTAATGATTTCTAGAGCATCGTAGAAAATGGCTTTACTGCCTGACTATCTGTGCCTCAAAATGAGTGCACCATAATCGTAAATGAATTCCCAAGAAGATTAGTTAAATTCTTTGTTTCACTGCTAAGATTTTGTGTGACAATTTATCTCTCATAGGAATTAGTGTCACAATGCATTTACCTGTTTCTGCTTTAATAGCATTCGCTGTATTTATTCAGTTATTTATTCATTCATTCATTTCTGCATGGTATTATCAACATGATTATTAAAAGACAATAGCAGTAGACATTAAAATGGAAATGTAGTCCACATTCGTTGTACAAGATTAAGATTCTTGGGCAGATCTATCGCCCAAGAGATGGAATGGGTTAAAAACCTTCCTCGTATTTAAAATTTCAAAAATGAAAATGTTATATTTTAATTGGTTCATAGGGCAGTATTTAACAACTTATCCTTGTTACTTTAACTTCATTGGTTTATCAAAATTTTCACAAGTACAGCAATTCTGTTGGATAAAATTCAAACTTGTCAATATGTTGTGATATTTATAAGTGCAATATTCTTTCAAATAAACTCCAGTGCAATACTGAAACATTCCCAGTGGTAAAATACATTCTGCAGTATTATAATACTTTATAAAAGCTCCAGAGAACTTTAAGATTACTTATCGCTCTGTAAAGATGTGCAATACATACATGTGCCTTCAAATATTATTTATGTTACATGTATTCATCCATTCTTGGAGTGCAAGTTTTACATATTTTATTTTCTCACAGTTCTAACAAACTTATCAAAAGAAACCTATATTTACCTGTGCAATATTTCCCAGATCGGAAAAATAACCAGAGTGCAATAAAACCACATTTAATCATACTACTCAACCCTGTTTGTTTGTGTATTTTGTTTGTGCCCATTTTGTTGAGCATATTACACTGTCGAACTATGAGTATGAGGACCAGAATAAGAGTATTGAATTGTTACATCTACCCAGTACTGATGTATGGTAGTGAAGCATGGACTTTAGCCTCTGATACTAAAAAGCGTTTGGAAAGTTGTGAAATGTGGTTTTTAAGAAGAATGATGAAAATCCCCTGGACTGACAAAGTTAGTAATGAGGAAGTTCTTACATGAGCTGGAGTGCAAAGGAAAATGATACGTGAGATCATGGGTGTTGATCCCGGGGGGGATATATCCCCCCCAATATTTCAGGTGGGGGGGATGGCCTGTACAATCATCCCCCCCAATAATTCACCATAAAAACAAAATCAAGAGAAAAATTAATGATGAGAGCCCGATGAGAGAAGTTAATGGTTATTACTCGCAAGATGACCATCAAATTACACATTTTGCTATCTCATTCTCATAATACATACATATATACGAAGTAAATGAGACAACCGTATATGAGACAAGAATAAACTGAATTCTCGCTCATACGGCTCCATCAGGAATTGATGAATTTATTCAATTTTTTCAATCAACAGCATCATAGAAATGCAGTGCGCCAAATGCAAAGACGCAGCGTTAAAAAGCAACGAGCTAGTGTTAAGCGCAAAGCGCAAAAGTAGCAATCTGCAATGCACATCAGACAATCCTGAACAGTGTAAACATAGATGAACTCTGTGACGAATTCGTGATGAGATCGGAGACAAGGAGAAAGCTTCCGCGCTTAGCGCGGGAGCGGGGAAACTAAATTCAGACAAGGATTTAGAGTCGAGAACGGTACAACAAATCGTCTTCTTTCTCTAATAATTTAAAGAAGAGGAGGGGGGGGGGGGACTGAATTCAGACAAGGATTAAGAGTCGAGAATGGTACAGCGAATCGTTTTCTTTCTTTAATAATCTAATGAAACGTCAAAGCTTCCGCGGTTCGCGCGGGACGGGGGAGGGGGGGGGAACTGAAATTAGACACGGATTAAGAGTCGAGAATGGTACATCGAATCGTCTTCTTTCTTTAAAAATCTAATGAAACGTCAGAGCTTCCGCGCTACTCGCGGAGGAAGGGGAACTTGATTCAAACATTAAGGAATAAGAGTCGAGAATGGTAC
The DNA here is from genome assembly GCA_035222895.1 of Strongylocentrotus droebachiensis. NCBI lineage: Eukaryota > Metazoa > Echinodermata > Echinoidea > Camarodonta > Strongylocentrotidae > Strongylocentrotus > Strongylocentrotus droebachiensis. The sequence goes on from JAVYIG010000490.1 coordinate 153,273, forward strand.
ATCGAATCGTCTTCTTTCTTTAATAATCTAATGAAACGTCAGAGCTTCCGCGCTGCGCGCGGAGGAAGGGGAACTTGATTCAAACATTAAGGATTAAGAGTCGAGAACGGTCCAACGAATCGTCTTCTCCCCTCCCTGCACCCAACCCCCTAGGGAGCGCGCTTCGCGTGCTCACTACCACCCACCCTAACATGAAATCCTGGCTACGCGCTTGGGGAGGAGGTGCAACCTGCCACACGCTTCTACCTCTTGGTTGCTTTGATCCATTGCCGAAAATATTTTGGCACCTATCATCCCCCCCCCCCCCCCCAACCACGGATACAAATCGACACGTACCCTTGCGTGAGATGTTGATTAGGCAGTTGAAGTTCATGGGTCACATTATACGTACAGAAGGTCTAGAAAATCTTGCTTTGCCAGGGAAAATTGTGGGAAGAAGGAGGATAATTTGAATGGACAGTCTGTAGAAATTGTTGGAAGAGAGAGGAGTGAAAGAACTGGGAGTGGTACTAATACAGAAGGCTATGAGCCGAGGGTTGTGGAACAGCATGGTTGCCGAAGTCAAACGATATGGCACTTAGAGAGAGAGAGATTACACTGTCCCGATAGATTTTGAAGAAAGGCTCATATTCATAAAGACCATAAGCAGATCCGAGTTTTTCAAAGCTCTAGGTAAATCAGTATTTCCTCCTCAAATTGGCAACAATTATTTGTATTTTCCACTTTTTTGTAGTAAAAAGAAAGGAAAATGTTAAATTCCGACGGCATTTGAAAAACAATACTAATTTAGAACTTCCCTCAAAACGAAAAGGCTTGAAATGGCTTTTAGTGGGAAAATAACGACTATTAGTTGTCGAATCGACTTAAGTGATTGCAATCGCATATGTAATAGTCTGATTTTTAGACCCATTTACCTAATAGTCATACATTTTGTGCTGCACATAGATTCAATCAGGTTAATTTTGGCCATTACAAGTAGTGCGTTATTGATTATAGACAAATGCTTGTGTACCCTTTACAGCTCATTTTATATAAAGTAGGCTTGCGGGTGCACCATGTGAGAGAGAGAGAGTGAGGATTGAGAAGTCCTGAAAAGGACTCTCGGTTATCTTTCTTGAGGGTGTGTTAGTCCTGAAAAGGACTGTTGGTATAGTCTTGAAAAAGACTGTTGGTTATCTTTCTTAGCTTATAGTTCTAAGGAGAACTATAGCGCTTGGAGAAGATGAGTGGCGGGAGAGGCTCAACGTTTCGAACAGGTTGACTATCCGTCGTCAGGAGTGACAAGCCTACTTTATATCTACATCACCATGCAAGCCGATAGAAAAAAAGGAAGTCGGTCAGTCACTCAATAATGTCTGACAGTGAAATCTAGAAAGTTAACAGGCTTCCTTGCATAATTTGAATACTAGGACACTGCTATCGTTTAAATTTCACAGAGAGGATATACGTGACATGTTCATAATTCCTGCAAAGTTTTACAGAATTTGATGTTGGCTGCAAATGGGACATTGAACATCTAAGATATGACAAAATACATACAATAGGTTCGATATCAACTCTTCACTTCATCGTTTTCAAGTTTTACGTAATTTTGCAAATATAATCAGGGCTGTCAACCCTCCCGCATTTGGAGGGAGTCTCACGCCACCACGCTCATTCTCCCACCGTCCAAACAGCTCGTAGCGGGAGACTGCCACCACCACCCACGCCCTTCCTCCCGCTCTCCCGCAATCTCCCGGTTTATGAAAAAACCTTCCGCCAAATGTGTGAAATGAACCAGCGTACTCGTATCGTATGGATTCTTTTTGCTCAACGGGGGGGGGGGGGGGGGGGGGGGGGGGAATGGACAAAGAGGGAACAAGCATATGCGTACCCTAAATAACACTGAGTGGGGGGGGGGGGGGGGGCGGGGGATGGGGGTAGTGAGCACTTCGATTTTTTAATTAGTACTCAACACCCTCCCCCCCTTCTCTGTTGAGCCCCAAATAAATTGCATACGATCTCCCTCGAAGCAGTTCCCCAAAGTTGACAGCCCTGTATAATCGAACCTGAGACATCGCGGTCAGAAACTTTAGAAACTTTAGTGGAAGTTACTATCTCTGCGCTTCGATATGCAGCATGTTACATAGCCCTTATCCCCAACTTTACTAGCTGACTAAAAGTGATAGAATTTTAGACGTTAGCATGTTTAGATCAGTGATAAAATATTGAGCCTGGAGTCCTTCAAAAATAACACTTGCCCATTTTAGAATTGTTTATTTTCCGCCATGAGTTGCCATTTCCAAAGAACTTTAAAGTGGCTTGTTATGTTTTAAGGTGGAAAAGAGAAAAAGAGGCAAAACAAATTCATGCAAAATAAAATATAATGAAAAAAATAGGGAAATATTAAACCCCCTCCACCTGCTCTAACCTCTCTCTCTCTCTCTCTTTCTCTCTCTCTCTCTCTCTCTCTCTCTTTGTAATAAAGATTGCTGGAGGTTTTGTTTTTATAGGTTTTTTGGTTTTTCACATTCACATTCATATACGTGTGTACATGTAACTATATACAGGCGCGTTTTATGTGTGTGTTTTGGAGGAACCCCCACCCCCCATTTATTTATTTTTTTGTGCAAAAGGGGGACCTAGAAAAAAAGACCTTACCCTCCCCGCCCCCCCCCCCCCCTTGACTGAACGAAATATCGGTCGGCCAAATTTTCAAATTTTCGGGACAAAACAAAAAGTGCTCTTACCATCCCCACCCCCTCCCCCCCCCCCCCCCCCCTCGAAAAAATCATGCGTACGCCCCTGGTGACATGACATGGTGACAATACTCTGATATCATCTCGGGTTCAATTCTTATTTTATTTCAAGGAAACGATCAAATCTCCACTGACTATGAATACTATGCGTACTCTAAAAAAAATGATTCTTTTATGACAACTTTGACGTCATAATAGATGCGCGCAAATGATATAGCATGCACTGCACAGTCCACTACGCATGCATAGATACCATCATCTCAGTCACTTCATTACATACGGTACATGGCGAAAGTCAAACAATATCAAGGAACGAAAGACGATGCAGCGCGAAGGATTATCCTTTATACTTATTCGTTTAAAAATAAGAATAGGTCGGAATGGAACAGGACAGTAGCGAAGTTGAACCAAGGGGTATGTACTGTTTCAAAAAAATTCCTCGTTAATTTTTTGTTCTTTTACTATCTGTGTATTCTATTCATTTTTACTATAGCCTTTCTGATAAATGAACAAATGCAACAAGGGTTTCACTGGTTAACTTCCTTTAGGTTCATATATGGAATTACAACCAAACAGATGAACATCTTCAAGGATTCCTTTAATTAAGTTCCCTGTCAAAATTGCGTATGAGTAAAACAAGATATCAAACTGTGCTCAAGGTAAGAAAAACAGCATTCCTGCCTTATTATTCACGTGCAGAAACTATTAGATAGAAGAAGAAAAAAAAGCGTAATATAATAATATCGTCGTGGAAACATATCAAAGAATCATTTTTGAGAAGAAAAAAATAGGGATAATCTTATTTTTCTGCTCAATTTCTGAATATATCGCAATATATTTGCCTGTTGACTGCTATAGTATACATTTTTGAGAATCATTTTTTTTTGGATAATCTTATTTTTCTGCTCAATTTCTGAATATATCACAATATATTTGCCTGTTAACTGCTATATTATATACCTTTCCACACTTTGACAGGGGAAATCCCCTCTGAATCTGAGTTTGCCCGTCTGCTGTGCGACAAGACTTTTGTTGATTACTTTAACGTCTTCCTCTCCTTACCGGTAAGTAGCCTACACCGATATTTTCTCATCCCCTCTTTTTTCATTTCTTTTTCATTAAATCCACTCGAATTATAATCAGTAACGCTTAAAGATAAAGACCAGTTGTGGTCATGCGATTGCATTATGAAAGAAACGTTGTGGAATCGATCAGAAAAGGTTGATCATCTAGCATATAAGTGTGTACTGCAAGGTTCTGCAATCATCAAAATGATAAAAAATTTGGCCCAGTCTTGGTAAAGTTACAAGCACTGTACACAGAAAGATGTAATGGGACTACGCGACACGTGCACGATATCTATCAGGTCCAAATATATATAATAATTTACCAAATATATCAATTAGTAGGCGGTTTCTCGGCAAAATTTGTATCATTACGTATTAGTCAAAACATATTCTTTCACATGATTGGTAATAAGAGCTTCCATTTCATTTTTGAGGGGGGGGGGGCGTTTCCAAAACTGGTCTTTACCTTTAATGAATCGCCAAATGATAAAGCAGAGGAAAAGTTTCTAATTCAGTTATCTTGCATTTCTTCAGGATTAAACATTCAGAAACACAAAAAAGTTTATTACGTAATTATAAACAAGATAAAAGTGCAGAATACACCATTCCGGTTTGATTTACTCACTGTATTAGGACGACCTTCAGTGATTTCTTACATATAAGTTGTTTTGTTTTTGGTTTTCTTTTACTATCTCTCTCTCTCTCTCTCTCTGATCTCTTTCTCTCTTTCAGGTATTTTCTCAGAGACTGCTGTTTAAATGTTCAGACCAAAGCTTTGAACTTGATCCGCCCTTAAAAAGAAACCAATATGTAAGTATGGTTTAATTCTTGATACCACTTACTGTTTGACAGTCGCATCATACCATGCAGATTATCAGTTTATATACAATTTTGACAAACACACGGTGTGCCACTGTGATTTGGTTCATTTGTGTTCGCGCGGTAGCGATTGTGAAGTAGAAGCGATTAAGTGTGCTAAATTTGGAATGTACATTTATATTCGCATAACTTGTGGACGCTTTCGTGTAAACATATACTAACAGAACTACATGTATCTTCTTTATAAAAATAAGATTTCTCACTTTAATATCATGACATTTCGTTTACTTTCCATGAAATAGTACTTAACGTTCATATAATAATAATAATAATAATAATAGGCATTTCTATAGCGCCGTCTATCTTATAGATAATTCTATTCCGAGGCGCATTTATTATTCCCCCAACTTTAGCCTAGCTGCCGTTTATACAGCGCTCCAGCATTACAATTTCAATTTAAAGTAATTAATTCCTGCCAGGACCCCATTTACATTTACATCGCCTGGGTTGAGTGTGGCAAATGTAGATCAATGTCTAGCCAAAGGACTTTAGTGCCGCGGACCATGTGATCGACAGTCCGGCGACGTATACAATCGACCACGACACCTCTACAAGCACTTCTATATCAGCTTCACGTCATAAAGCATGTGTGATGGTGTGTCACATTACTTGAAATTTAATACCCCACTCTAGTACTAGCTACAAGAATCGAACCAAAAATTACAGTACCCTTGCCTATGGGCCGCCATTAGTGCCAATATTAATAACCACAAAAAACAGACAAAGATGCATTCAAAGTTTAGATATAATTATTTTTTCTTGATAGAGATTTAATATTGATTGTGCACTCGTCAGTTCGTTCGCATGCATGACCGAGATTCGTCGGTTTGGAATAAGAATCCTTTGAAAGTATCACGTATTCACGTACTAGGTATTAATCTTATATCAGGATAATCATCATGATCATATTCAGTTTATGATTTCGTATTTCAACGTTCATGTAATCCCCAAGCAACTGCTCTCACTTTCTTTCAATCATTTATCCTTTAATTCAAGCGTGTCGATCGAATTAAGTCGATGAGATGGGTACGAACAAAGAGAGCTCCGTTTTTCTTCAAGAGCGACCTCTACCTCGAGTACGTACTATGCAAGCAACTTCAGAAAAGTCAGTTACATCTGGTTTTCAACTATGGACCCGACGCTACAAGTAAGTTTTAAAAAGGCAGAATAACATATCTATACTTATTAATTGTTCAAAGCAGGACTATTCTGAAATGCAAAGATGGAAAAGATGAAGAAAGTTTCCATCTTGATTGAAACAAATTTGGGATAATGCCGCGCCTTTAACGAGTACTACAATGAATGGGTAATACTCGCCCGAGAAAATGGTTTATGTTGCAAATAGTCTCTAATCTACTGACGGACGGACGAGCGAAGGCACATAATATTTTGGCATAAATGTGCATGTCAAACACAACAATAGTGTTGGCAACAATCGCAGAAGAATCGATTGAAATCTGCTTATAGTTAAGTACAAACTATTTTCTTTACCTGTATAATAGCTGTTGCATAATATTCTACATTTCATTGTGCCTAACCTGAAGGAAGATGCAATTTTATCAGTCTTACGTCTCTTTATATGTTTTTTTTTAAAGTTCGGTAGTTGTCCGACGCCTGGTCTTTTCATAAAAAATCCTTCAAATGTTGTAATAAGTTTGTTCAATTCTCATTCGTCACGCCGTCTGCGCAGGCGCAAAGGAGAAAATGATGGACCACTGTTTGATGACGCGCTGGTTAAAGAGAGCGTCAGGCATGCGCAGATTTCGCTGCTTCATCTCCAAGACTGTTGGGGAAAACGCTGTGCAGTTTTGGTTGGACACAGAAAAGCTCCGCAGGGTAGCGAAACAAGGCGAGGAGCAATGGGCGCTGTTCTACCGTAAGGTGGAAACCAAGTACTTCAAGAGTCGTAATGTCAAATTACCTCCAGCCGCACAGATGTCTCCGCTTCAGTTATATCGTAAGTTTCATGAAATGTTTCATGTAGCTCGTAGCACCGATGATCAGAAAGGTGTTATATTTAGTTCTCAACTCATGTTCAGATAAATTATATATAGATATACTTGTGTTTCTTTTTACAATAACCGAAACAGACTTAGCAAATATATTTGTCTAAAATGTGCGAAGTTTATATAAACCAAAATTGTACCAATAATACAATAAATAAATGCATTACAAACTGAATAGTTAGTACAAGAATGCGATCATCATGTATTGCTTAAGGAAATCTGAATGTGATTTTTAACTGCAGAATCGAGCCTAAGCAGTTCTTCGGATACAGAAACGACCGATGGTAGCACACTGCAGACGATGACCCGAGATACGTGCCTCGCTATCCAGGGTTTCATTCTTAAATCTCTACAGGTTTGACATCTTCATTTATAATTCATAAACTTCTCTTAAATATGTCTTGCTTATGGATCACCTCTTGAAGAATAATTATACACATGCTTCCTTTAATGGTATAGCTTGAAAGAGACTGAACAATCGCGTATTGATTTGAAACAAGGTCATGAATGATTTATTTTCTTTACTATACTCATTTCAAATCATTTATGATTTATTTAAAAAAAAAAACTAATATATTTGGATATATTGTACAAGGCTGATGTGCCCGACAGTTTCTTCTTCCTTTTCTAAAGATTCTCTTTTCGGTATACGTCATACTTGCCAGGCCTAATACTTGCTTCTCATATTCTGCAAATTGATCCTATCAGCCTATTTATTTTCATGTAAAAGCATGCCTCATTTAAGAAGAAGAAGAAAAAAGGATCGAGCCTAAAGAATGGATAGAAATGAATCGTAACATGTTATAAGAATCAAATCAACAAACCCCAACCGTAATTTGTAATGTTATTTGAAAATTGGTTGATATTTTGTTTAATTCTCAAATTCTTATAATGCCTTGAAGAACCTAGAAGCATATACCGAATTATCAATCAATCCAACCAATCTGATTACATTATAGAACTACTGGGTGCCACGCTACCTCATCCATTGTAAACAACGCTTTACCAAGTACTCCCAAATAACCACCTTCAAGGTGTATCGACCCAACTGTTACGCCATCAGAGTTCGGAGCCTTTCCGAGATCACAGTCGAAGGCGATGGCGAAGAAAATGGAGAGACGCCATCCGATGTTCGGTCTCATCACTGTACTCGCAAACAACAGCTCCTGAGACAGAGCGTCGGAAACCTCATGTCCATGTTCAGCTCGAACCAAGTCAGACGGTCACAGCTTTCGACGCTTCTTCAGGTAGAGGACACTGGTGAGACGGTTCGTGCGGGATCCTCTGAAAGTGCAGATCTTAGGGAGGAGAGCGGAGAGATGAAGTCCAAGGGATATGACTGGTTGACGGATGAGTTCCCACTGCCAGCCATATCAGAAGAGAGTGCAAGTTACGAACGCAGTCGCAGCGCATCACCAGTCAAGGGCACCCCAAGCATTCATCTAAGTTCCACATCCACTGATGGTCGTAGCGAAAGTGATCAGGGTGATGACGAGGGTAAGTTGGCCTGATCCATCTTTAAAGGCAGTTCTCAAAACTCAATTCATCACTTATGTCTAGGAAAAAGACATCAAGGAAAAAGATATTAGTTGTTGTTGTTGTTGAAAGATTCTATGCATAAATTATACAAATGTTTTACTTTGCCAGACTACATTGTATCACGATGTTATTTCACTGTTGTTATTGATAAAAGTTGCCCTACCTATTATTAGCCATTACATTATTTTCATAATTTCAAAATACATTATTGATGGAGGAACTACAAATATGTTTTTATTGATGAGAACACAATCCCATCATTGAATATTGTTTTCGGTTGCCTTTTGTTTGCTAGAATCCACGCTCCTCTTCAGTGGAAAAACATCTAAGATGTCAAAGCATTCTTCTCGCCGGTCTTCAGGATGTTGCAGTGCATCTCCTCGAAGAAGTGCTATGGCGGGTGATGCTTTGGATTTCCAAAGACCAGCATCTGCGAGGAGGTTATCATCTGGACGAAGGTCAAGGAGAGGATCGGCTAGAAGGGGTTCTTCAAAAAGTGGATCCTCAAGCATTGGATCTTCAAAGAAAGAATACGGCAAGCATGGAACTTCGGATGAGGAAGAGGCATCTTCAAGTTCAAGCAGTAGTGATGAATCGGACCAAGGTCACACAAAGTCCCCGAAACCACCCATCCCGGCTGCACGAACCATTTCGACAGAAGGATCAGAAACCGACAAAACTGATTTAACTTATGCTACCGATACTACGAAAAAAAAACAATCAGCAGAAATGGCGACAGATAAGGATGTGCATAAACCAGATCAGGATGAGCATAAACCAGATCAGGATGAGCATAAACCAGATCAGGATGAGCATAAACCAGATCAGAATGAGCATAAACCAGATCAGGATGAGCATAAACCAGATCAGAATGAGCATAAACCAGATCAGGATGAGCATAAACCAGATCAGGATGAGCATAAACTAGATCAGGATGAGCATAAACCAGATCAGAATGAGCATAAACCAGATCAGGATGAGCATAAACCAGATCAGGATAAGCATAAAACAGAACAAGGTGAGGGAAAACGTCGTGGAACCATCGCTGATCTCAATAAATATCGCAGAAACTCCGATTCATCAAGATCATCAAGCAGAGACTCAAGCTCAACTTCCGTAGGACACGCTTCCGTTTCGTCGGGATCAATGATCTCTCTTTCGAAGCGTAAACTATTGGCAACAGCCACAGGTATAGTTCCACGTGCACCGGCAATGCCTAAGCATCCAGGGGCCCGTCGACCACAGTCTCAATCTGTTGAATTCCGTCTCGTAGACTTTTCTGTCTTCATCGACAAAGAGGAAAACGATTCTACTAAAAAGAAAAGTTCTAAAACCGGGTCAGATAAAGATATCAAGCTAGAAGCTGATCTTGTTGCTCTTAAGGGTATAAAGAAAGAACGAGAGAAGAAGAAGAGAGAACTTTTAAAGAAGCAGAAAGCTCTGAAGAGAAAAAGAGCAAGACAGAAGCAAGCACATTCAAGTGATAGTGCAGTTCCTGATCTAGGTACCTTACAAGGTGGCGACGATGACATATTCAGCACTCTTAAAAACCTAGCAATGAGAAGAAGTCGAAGGGTGGCTCCGATTTCTAACATTAATAAAACAGCTCTAAAAAAACTGGAGCGGCTGCACTCTATTTCCCTAGGTGAAAAAGAAGGGCACGAGAAAATCAACGATGGGATGATGACCAGTCGACAGGGGAAGCGGGTGGCGTACTCTCTTCTCCCATTTGAAGACAAACTCTCTGAAGATGACAGAAGGTTGATGCTTGTTTGCAATCTTCCAGAGGCGCTTGAGGTAATGGAAGAAGGAATAGATATGATGGATTCACTGGTTCCGAGACGTACACAAATGCTTCCTGCTATAAAAGCTCCACGACCTTATGCTCTAAATATCACCAAACCATTCTTGTCTGGATACAATCTGGGAGAAGCTGACTTCCGCTCGAAGAATAGGTTGCTAGTGAGTGCTATCTTGTCCGACAAGTTTGCGGGTTGGCCTTGGATGAAATTTCTGGTGCGGTACGGCTACTCCAAGCAGCAACGGTATCTGAGATTCTGGCACGCTGCCCAGGAGTATCTGGATGCTGCTCACCCGATCGCTGAGATGCGACAAGATCTAATGAGACATAAACTGGCCGGTGAACTCATCACTAATTTTCTCCAACCTACAGGTGACGCCCTAAGCTTTTTCTTCTTACACACTATAATGTTAAACCCTAAGCGTTAACTATTAGAGATAACGTCCATAAGAATATCTGATGTTGTCTTGTTATAAGATGATTTTACTGGAAGTAAACGTAATGATACTGAATTATATTCTGTGATGATGATAACAACAAAACAACAAAAATGCACTTAGTAGTTATAATGCTGGTTATGATGATAATGATGACGATGATAATCATAATAATAATAGTTACACAAGTTAAAGATTAAGATTAAAAGATAGAAAGAAAACAAGTACTATATGATTATAATGTCTCTATGAATTTTTGAGTCCAACAGGGCTCTAGCTGTTGGTGGTCCAATGTTGTTTTCAATCATCAATATGCAGTGGACATGAATCACCGCCATTTCAAACAAGAATTAAACCCATGACTTAATTATTTTCGAATGATCAACAGATGATCGCAAAGTACGCATCGGTCGTCTGCTCACCGCAGAGCTCAGGATCCAACTCGGGGCTGGCAACGGTGACGAGCTGCTTCTACACGCACAGGATCTCGCCTGTGAGGCTCTGCGGGAGGTCTGGGCAGACTTCCAGAAGCACGACGTGGACAGCTTCATCAGTAGGACGGTGAGTGAAGGAGGGAGGACGAGAAAGCTAGTGAGTGATGGAGGAGAGAGGGGACTCAGGGGAGTATATGAGGGAGAGACGAGAAAGAGAGATTGGGGGTGGAAGAAGAAAGGGAGAGAGACACAGTCGGAGAGGGAGCTCTATGAAACAGAATTTGAAGAAAAAAATAACTTGTGTGACGAATTTATGTTTCATCGTCCAGTTTTATGGAAGAAGAGGAAAAGTCAGTCTCAATGGCCCGAATTCACAAAGCCGAGGTTTGTCGACAAACCGAGGTTTATGTACGCCATGACGCGTTTTGACTCGTTTTTTACAAACCAACGCGTCGAAACGCGTCATATGACGCATGAAAACTAAGGTTTGCCGACAAACCTCCTTTGTGAATTCGAGCCAATAAGTGCAACGATGTACTTTAGCGCAATGTACATTAATTATTTATTGGTCATTTCAGTAACATATTGAAAACAGTTATTTAACAATGCAAAGGACCATCCAATGACAAAATAAACCGCGTTTTACAGAGCGAGAGGAAGAATGCTCAACAGCGTGCCTATCCACTCTACACCAGCCGAACCCTAAACTTGATGAACAATCGCATGGCAAAAACAACCCCTTCGGACGTCCCCGGGAAAGCTGCCCCTAAGACGCTCGCCCAGGTACTCGCCGATGCACGCAAGACGAGCTCGGAAAAGAGTCTCGAATGTGCCACATCATCGGCAAAGGCGCAGGAGTGCGGCGACCAGATAAACTCGGTAGCGCCGTACAGAATGATAAGAGCTGTAAAGATCTCTTCGGGGTTGCCTTTAACAGGTTTGTCCATTCAATTCAACCATAATGGTTTTTGTCAAGTAACAAAGTACAACATAAATGATGATGATAATAATAATAATTAAATGTTTTTGTATAGCGAGTAGCACATATGCATACTTTAAATACATGTTTAGTATGCGCTTTGCAGAATAGAATCCAGGAAACCTTTCGATTATCTCCCGTGTTAGGATATCTTATCAGTGTCTTTATAAAACAAAGGAAACGGAAGTATGGATTATTAATTTATAGCGTGTTGTACAATCCTTGAATTTGATATTCAACAATGAAAACAAAACAGAGAAATTAACATAAGACATTGGTAGCTAGAAATATGTACAGCTAAATCAAACAAAATTAAACAAAATGTCAAACTAGTTTGACTGACACATTTGTGTTCATGATCTTTACTCATGCAGGCTTGCCAGATGCCGAGGTCAGTGACCCAAGTGACCCAGATGAAGAATCTGACGATGAAGGGAGTCTGCGCAGAAAGAACATGATCGTCCTGAGAAAACGTATCAAATTACTATATGTACTTGTTTTTGTAACTGTCTCGTTGACATATTAAATAAATATAAAATAGACACTATTGATTTAGCCGGGAAGGGTTATAATTAGGCCTGAAGGAAACCTTTACTCCATTTTATTAAGAATAACAAGAGACGGAAGAAAACGGGTGATTGAACAAAATATTTTGTGTGTCTCTTTACAAACCTACCAAACATTGAGGTACCAAATAAGACACTAACTTAGAGATTGAGTCGCTATATTATTTTAGATATACCGGTATATGTTCTAAAATTATGGTTCTATGAGCATTTCGTTGAAATCTTTTAAGTGAATTCATTCATTGAATGTATACATTGAATGATATACTACTATAAACTAACATAAAGAACGGGGGAAATGAACAAGGTGTTGCATATTAACACTAACGGTAGCTGTGCACATTTAGGCCCGAATTCACAAAGGAGGTTTGTCGACAAACCGAGGTTTATGTGCGTCATACGACGCATTTCGACGCGTTTTTACAAACCTTGGTTTGTAAAAAACAAAAGAAGGTTTGTCGACAAACCTCCTTTGTGAATTCGGGCCTTTATGTCTAAATAAAATATTACGAACAGCCTGACGTCATGCAGGATCACCACAACAGTCACAATAACGTCAAATTTAGATTGAAACAATGAAAACAATCCTATTGCAGATTTCCGTTCTACGTTCCTGTCACTATGAACATGACGGACAAAGAAAGAGGACAAAATATACAGTCCTCATTCTACCCTCAACAATTGCTGTGGTAGACAAAGGAACATCCCTTCACTGCTATTATGTAAAAATGTGTAGAACAGGTGTCACATGCATATTCACCTGTTCTACACATGTTTACATAATAACAGTGAAGGGATGTTCCTTTGTCTACCACAGCAATTGTTGAGGGTAGAATGAGGAACTGTATATTTTGTCCTCTTTCTTTGCCCGTCATGTTCATAGTGTGTGTATATTTGATACCTGAGTAGAGATGGGACGACGTTCTGTATCTAAACCTAATGTTTTTGTATTTTTGTTTGTTCTTGTTCTCATAATCTGCTTTACACAGGTAAAATCAAGAGTCCACCACCGCGGGAAAGAAACGGGCAAGGCGGTAAAGACACCCAGCAGCAGACCGAAGCACATTCTCTTGCTATGATGAGAAGTAGCCATGGTTACCAATCACAAAGCACATTAGAGAGAGATCAAGAGACGACCAAAGGCGGTATCTGCCGAGCCATTAGGAAAGGAGGCAAAACTATCTTCCGACCATCAAGACCAAGGTATACGTTATGCCTCGGTCACAAATGCCATTACGAACTGCTACGAACGCCGTACGAACGATTTTCAGACAATGGAAATACGGGAAGACAATGTTAAAACAGGGAGATTCGTACGAAATTATCGTTCGTACGAACCTTTTTGACCGTAGCATAATGAAGAGGTCTCGATCTATAAACTGTATCTCTGTTCGAATCGGCAACCCGGTACTTTCAATCTTAGGCAGTAATTGAAAAGTTATCCGTCGGAGACTTTTCACTGTGATATACCAAAGAGCTAAATGCAATATAGGTTCACTGACATCTCAAATAATATTCTCTATATTAAACAGTTAGTGATTGGCTATCTTTTTTTGTTTTGCATGATTAATTCTTACCCCTACATTCATTTGATATTATGTAATTATGATTCTTGAGAGTCCAAGCCTAAGAGTACTCGAGGTTGAAACCATTTTCCCTCCAGGATTCCTTATTTTCTAAATTCCTATATTTTCTATATAGAAAGCACAGGTATTCTATCAGTTTCTTTTGTCGTATTATTCTCATGTGCTTCGTTTAACTGTTCTACTTTCATTTGTCATATTGAGTTGCGAAAAATAAATCAAGAGAATCTGATTGTGCTTCAGATGTGCTTCTGGAAAAAAAATACACGTAGTCATGGTACTGTCTTACCTGAAAATACAATATGCCTGTATAATGAATATTTGATCCTTGACTCAATTCTAACCTTTTTATAATGCAGGAGCTTCATGGAGGTGCTACACGATCAGAGCCACTTTGAGTTCTTCCGTCGCTACCTCCAAGTGGAGATCGGAAACGAGCTTCCGCTCGCCTTCTGGCAATCGGTGGAGCAGCTCCGCACAGGAAACTGCCGGGATCCTAAGGTTCGGCAGGCCAAGGCTCAGGCCATCATCAAGAAATACTTTAATAAATCCACGAACTACGGTAAGGAACAAAATGATGTTGATTAACATTAAAGTGGTGTTTGGAATACACTATTGCATCCTTCAATCAAACGAAGTTCAAATAAGCCAGTTCATAGTTGCAGTCTGAGCATGAGCAGATAAAGGTCATTGCAGACCAAAATTGTGAAATACACAGAGACAAAATACTGGATACGTGCTCATGAAATTTATGTTATTAATTTGCATGAATGTACAAGCAGTGCACTCCATGATACACAGGTGGAAGTATTATTTGAAAAGGGGAAACAAAGGCTATTTATGTAGCACCTCCATCGCTGTAGGAGTGATTATTCCAAATGTACGAAGTGGGACCTCTTCATGTCTTAAAGATCTGTGGATATTTGGGGTCATTTTGGACACGTGCTTATTGTGAACTGGTATATTAACCATACATTCTTTTCTTTCCTGATATCATTTGGAATTTAGTGATATGTTAGAATTTGTTGTTTGGTTATATCATTTATTTAATTCAAACTTCAAACTTGTGTAAGAAATGAAAACATATGAAAGATGAAAGAAAGGTAGCATACTTATATCATCAAAAAGGCATGAAATATCGGAGCATGGATGAAATGACTGTCTACATGTCAGGCACGTAGCCACGGGGGGGGGGGGGGCACGTGCCCCCCCTAAAATTTCAAAGATCGGTTGAACTTTTTTAGACCCCTTTTTTTTACCTCGATCGATAACATGTATGTGCCCCCCCCCAAAAAAAAAAAAAAAAAACATCGAACTCTGGCTACGTGCCTGCTACATGTATGGCGAGTCACTACCAAACTTTTAATCTGAGTTAAATATAAAATTCATACCTGTATTTGTGTTTTTGATGTGAGACTTAGGCCTACTCTCAGATATGAATCATGACCATTTCTTGTTGCCGGAGTCTACAAAACTTGATAAAAGGAGGGAAATCAGGAGGCTGTTAAGTAATTGGGCAATGTAATGTCTCTAGGCAGTGGTAGATTTAGCGGAAACAACTCGCCCATACCCACACCCTTTTGTGAAACCCTGTCAGCACAACGAAACTAACTTTGCCCTCAATAATCGTGTAATTTTTCGGAACGGTGCCCCCTTCCCCCCTTTTTACCTGATCTTGGATCCACCCCTGATTCTAGGTGCCGATCTGGCCACGGATGCTGACATCATCGCTGATCTTCCAAATATGGAGAAGGTCACGCCCCAGATGTTGCTGTCTGCGCAGACCTGTGTCGCAAAGAGCATGGAGGAGAAATGGTATGTAAACTTACATTTATTTGTTCAATTAGGTAATATATACAAGGAGTTATTTGGTACGTTTATGGTTTGACCAGATCAAGCAGTGGGCAGGACTTTGATAGGGAGAGGTCAAAACAAGAACTGACGATCGAATAAGATGGAGGTGCATAGATGCCTCAGCGTGCACTCTTTTTTTAGTGGCGGCTGTGGGTATCCAATGGTAACTTAATGAAAACTATTCATTTACGAGTCTCAACTCCCTTGCTTTATCGCCAGTCTCCCCTATCCATTCCGTAATTCTAGAGTACACACCAATTTAGGCCTACTTCATTATACTTCCCCTATGAATCTATTTCACCGTAAATAGTAAATACGTATTCAAATGCTAGAATTCATCCCTGGACTAATTAATTTTTCAGGTATACTGACTACAAGGAATCGTATCCCGATGAGTCAACTGACGATGCCAGTGAGGCCCCTGTACAGGCACAGTTTGGACTAGAAGGCAGAACGGTAAATTAATTAATTCAAGAGTCAAAATAAATTGGCGACGATATGATGATAATAATTAATGATGCGGAGGAGGAGAAGCGGAAGCAAGAGTAGGAGGACAATAACGATCAAAATTATACTAATGATGCTGATGATGATGATGATGAGGCCAATGACGACGTCGACGATGATAGTGATGATGGTGATGGCAGTGATGATAACCGTGAATGTAATAACTATAATGATCAGATTATTGTGGTTATGATGTTGACGACGACGATGCTATTGGTCATGATAACAATACATATGATTTTGTATAATTTATTTTTATTTCAACTCGTCTTACAGCATGGGCACATTCAAGCCAATAATAAATTATACTGATCTCATTACATCATAATAAACAGAACATGGTGTGCAATCTTTTCCTCTGTTGACAGAAATACCTGTGGAACATGTTTATATCGAATGTGTGTCAATTCAGACGAGGCTTAATGACACCCTGGCTCTTATCCCTCTTCAAGGAATACCTTGGCAAAGAGGTCCATCGAGAAGTGGAAAGTGAGTTTATTTTTAATGAAAAGACTATGCATGCTCAGATTTGTTTTTGGTCACCAGTAATTTTTAAAAATCGAAATGTTTCATCATGCATTGGCATGGTTACATAATTATTTGTTGAAAATATGAAAAATTGTTTCTTCCAAGTGTATACTGATCGACCAATAATGATAACGACCAATAGCTAAGTCCCAGTCATACACATAAAGAAAATGCCCTTTTTTCCAAAAATGCATTGTTTTCTGAAACATTTTCGCTAAAATTTTATCATAAAAGTTTGCTCATATGACTAGTAAATTCGTCTTGCCTGAGGCAGTAGTGACTCGAATTTGACTATGATGAAAAATTATTTCTTCCATGTGTATATACTGTATGCTGATCGACCAATAAAGATAACGACCAAGAACTAAATCCCAGTCATACACATAAAGAAAATGCCCTTTTTTCCAAAAATGCATTGTTTTCTGAAACAGTTTCGCTAAAATTCTATCATGAAAGTTTGCCCAAATGACTAGTAAATTCGTCTTGCCTGAGGCAGTAGTGACTTGAATTAGACTATGATGTTGCTTTCTTTTTAAATACTTTTCATTGTCACAGAACATAGAGTGACGGGGATAATCACCAGGAGGATTATCGGCGGGAGGGTCGTTTGTGTCGACAGACTCCAGAATGATCTTTGTTTCTGGGGTGAAGTCGAAAGGTATTAAAGATAAACTTGAGTTCTGGTAAAAAAAGAAAATGAATTCTCACAGAATCTAACGAAACTTACACTGAATGTTCAAGATTACAAATAAATGTCATGTGCCAAACAATTTTGGAAGAAAATGTATACTGGCTGAGTAATGAGCATAGAAAGATAAGGAAATCAGGGTAGTACTAGCCCCGACACCATGTGTGTTGTCCCATATACATCTTTCTGTGTAAGTGATTGTTACTTTACCAAGACTCTGCCGAATTTATGATGATTTTAATGACTCCAGAACCTTGCATTACACACCATTACTTACATGCTATATGATCAACTTTTTGTGATCCATTCCACACCTTTTCTTTCACAATGCAATCGCATTACCAGAACTCAAGTTTATCTTTAAGGGGCTAAATTCATTATTCAACACGAAACGCCTTTGTATTTTTGGTATGGTATACATAACTATGTTCAATGTCCATTCAATAAGTACACGAAAAGCTTTTGTATTTTGGCATGGTATAGTGATCATGATTATGTTCAATGTCCATTCAATGAAAACACGAAAAGCTTTTGTATTTTGGCATGGTATACATAACTATGTTCGATGTCCATTCAATAAGAACACGAAATGCTTTTGTTTATTGGCATGGTATACATGATTATGTTCAATGTCCATTCAATAAGAACACGACACGCTTTTGTATTTTGGCATGGTATACATGATTATGTTTAATGTCCATTCAATAAGAACACGAAACGCTTTTGTATTTTGGCATGGTATACAAAACTATGTTCAATGTCCATTCAATAAGAACACGAAACGCTTTTGTATTTTGGCATGGTATACATGATTATGTTCAATGTCCATTCAATAAGAACACGACACGCTTTTGTATTTTGGCATGGTATACATGATTATGTTTAATGTCCATTCAATAAGAACACGAAACGCTTTTGTATTTTGGCATGGTATACATAATTAATTATGTTCAATGTCCATTCAATAAGAACACGAAACGCTTTTGTATTTTGGCATGGTATACATAACTATGTTCAATGTCCATTCAATGAAAACACGAAACGCTTTTGTATTTTGGCATGGTATACAACTATGTCCAATGTTCATTCAATAAGAACACGAAACGCTTTTGTATTTTGGCATGGTATACATGATTATGTTCGATGTCCATTCAATAAGAACGTCATTATATTTATAAGAAGAATGCCCAAATGCTATAACTATATGAAGATCTTTTTTTTTTAATTGCCATATCAAATCATTTTGCATTTTGTTTAAATTCACACGGAGGTTGATAGGGTGATCAAGAGCACTGACGGACACGAAGGCACAGTTATCAATATTTTTACAATTCTGTTATTAATATCTCCTTGTCATTACACTTTCGATGCTAGATACAAGCAACTAGCCGACAACGCTGCCCGTGCCGCAGCAGCCGGAACATACACGATCGCGGATGAGGAATATGTACAGCAGAAGGCAAACGCAATCATTGATGTCTTTCTCGCTTCATTCGTCCCGCCGAAGGTGCAGGTAATCAAACAGTATTTACCAATCACTCTGATGATGATGAAGATGATGATGACGACGACGATGATGATGATGAAGATGATGATGATGATGATGATGATGAAGATGATGATGATGATGAAGATGATGATGATGATGATGAAGAAGATGATGATGATGATGATGATGATGGTGATGATGATGGTGATGATGATGATGATGATGGTGATGATGATGATGATGATGAAGATGATGATGATGATGATGATGATGAAGATGATGATGATGATGATGATGATGATGGTGATGATGGTGATGGTGATGATGATGATGAAGATGATGATGATGATGATGATGATGATAATGATGACCCACCGAGTGTACAGGTTATTATATATTAGAGTTAATCTCTCTGATGATGATGACGATGTGGTTGAGAATGATTTTGACTATACGACAAACATTCAAGGAACGTTTAATTCAAATTAAGATTGCTTATTATTTTTATTTTTTTTAAAGACAAAAACGAATCATGATTATCAAACAAGTGAAATATCAGGACAAATGGGAACCCAGACAAACTATCATATGCCTTTAAATAATCGCTGTAAAAGTATTGGATTGTCGAGAAAATTATGTTTTTATATATTTATTTATTTATTTATTCATACATATTTATACAGGTACACAAGATCAGAAATAAATCTGTTTTGCATCTTGGACCTGGTATTAAAAGCATATAGTATAAAAAGTAGTAACAATGACAATTCAGTATTCAGAATTTAAGTATAACAAAGTAAAATACAAAATAGATACAAAGTAATACAAAATATGGTAACATAAAAATTCAGGTCCTTAACATAAATGATTATAAATATGAATGGTGGCTACATATAACAATATCAAGTAGAAGTTAAAAGAACATGTATATATTAACAACACTTCGCTGTTTTGTTCTTGTTTTCTTTTAATATTGATTGTAAATAAGCATCTATTTTGATATTTTATTTTACCAAGGCATTTTTCACGATTTTATCACAATTTGTTGGCGCAGATTAATATACCTCCAGATACTGCAGAGGACATCATTAATAACAGTCAACATGGAATCGTTGAACGCGGTTTGTTTCATGATGCCGCTCTTCATACCTTCACTATTCTCCTCTACTGCTGGAAAAAGTAATTTTCTTTTCTTTCTTGTTTGTAGGGGTTGGGACATGTAATAGCACTTTTTATGTTAAGGATTATCTGCGTCTATAATACCAACCGAACCCCGCCCCCTAAAAATGACAAATAAAATGAATAAATAAACTAAAACAAAATAACAAATAATTACAAAAATAAATAAATAGATAAAAATGCATTTCTGTGGTAGTAGTGCCATCCTATGATGTTTTGTTATTAAAGGCAGTTACACCGTTTTCCACTGGTACCTAATGCACAGTAAGTCATTATTTGAAGGCGCGGTATATTTTAACCATGTAGATATGTCGTCTTTCTAGAATGGTATTACAGCATTTAAAGGCCCACTGCACTACTGGTAGCTACTTGCTCCCTCTATATAACAAACAATGCCTAATCGGTGACCATTGGTCCCCCATGATCCTCTTTTTCTTATGTTAACTGAGAGCTGAGTTGATGAGATAACCACCTGTCCAGTGACCTTGCAGAGCGGTCTAATCCCTCCTGTAAACTACGGCAGATAAGCTTTAAAAGGAAACAGGAATTGCGGCCACTATAGTCAAGTGACCTTTGTAGAGAGGTGGCCAATATAGGACAGGTTTTTAGCGTACGTCGTTGTAATATTCCCGTTCATAATTGATTGGGGTTTCCTATTAGGCCTATATTAGATAATATATATTTTAAATTTCTCTATTTATTTATCAAATTCACTAAATGTATTTAGACATCGATTTTTTTATATTTTTGTATCTATTTATTTATTTATTTGTTCATCAATTTACTCATTAATTTGTTTATTTCTTTATTTCTTCGTTTTTGTTGTTGTAATAATACCTACCTTACAGTCCATCAATTTATTAATCTATTTATTTATTTATTTATACGTAAGTCATCTCTCTTTCAGTAGAAGGGGATATTTATTTATTCGTTCGTTAATTGATATACTCAGATTTACACGAGAAAGATTAGCCTACAAGTCGTCGCCCATGATTGAGGAAACCACTATCTCAGCTCCTCGGCCTCAACCCAAGATCATTAAGCATCTCGTCCCTGGAGAATTCGGCCCTCCCAGTGGCCCCCCTCCACTCAAGAAGAAGCCTAAAATAAAGAAGAGAACCTCCACGCCCAACGTTTGTGGGGTCAAGATCAAGACAATCATCGGAACTTCCAGTAAGTTAGGATGGAATACTTATACAGTCAGACCTGCTTTAGTGACCACCTGTCTACAAAGACCACCTGTCTACAAAGGCCAAATGTGTTGTTTCCCTTGAAAATGGTTTCTCATTGAATCATGTACTGGAGAAACCTGTCTACAAAGACCACCTGTCTACAAAGGCCACTTTTGTGTTTCCCTTGGGCAGTCGCTATAGACAGGTTTGACAGTATAAGCGGGTGAACATGTTGGTTTAAATGACAAACACTTTCTCCGGACGTTTTGCAAAGTTGTATGATAATGTACACAACCCCATCGTAAATTTGTTTAACCTCGTATAGTGGGTCTTTTGACCTCACTCGGGGTGGGGTAGCCCGGTTCTCATTAGTCGAAGGCTAGCTATTAAAGTTTTGGTTCTGTATTCGTGTTTTTTTAATAAATAAAACAAAACTTTTATTGAAAATGATGTGCATTTAATTTTACCAAGTTATAGTCCTACCCCTTGGTAATTCTGCGCATGGATAGTTATCTTTAAATGATTCCTTACATTAATGTAAAAGGCCTACTAATTAGGTATCAAGCGATGTTCGGCCGTGCTGCTGGGCCTACATATTCTCAAATATATTGATTCAGTTTGGGTTTCGGTGTAGCTTTATTTCTTATCACATGTCAAATCATAGTAAATCATGTAAAATGAATGTATATTCTATGAATTATATAATATATACCTAATAATTAATTGTACATAATTATTATGATGTGCAATGTGACGTAAAAGAAACAAAACATGTAGAGAGATTGAAATGATGTAATCCGTTTAAATTAACAAAAGACCAGATTTTGGATGGAATACGTGGTTATCATAGCAACCGGGCTTCTTAGATTATCTTAGTAATGAAGAGGACGGAGACAGTCTTTACATTAAGAAATAATCTTAAAAAGAAGGAGAAATTATTTTTCAAAATGGAAAAGGATGGACAAAATCAAAACATACAATATGGGCACTGATGATGGGAAAAGATGCGATAAATTCTTGATGATTCTTTTCTTCTCTTTCTCGACCAGCTGATGACAATCCACGGATGTCTTACACAATCGAAAACGGCGTCCAGCTCATCCTCCCTCCAAAACCCCAACCCGAGCACGAATCGAAGGAACTTTATCTCAATCTCATGCAATCCCTCATCGAATCTGGACATGAGGAGAGCCTGTTACAGCTCTTTCAGCAGCCCGCAGCTCTCGGTTTAGGGCCGGCGCAACAGCGGAGGCTCAGCCGGACACTCGCCATTCAGCTACCAGCTCTACTCAAACAAAACGCCCATTGACATTCGGTTTTTAGATTCATGCTATCTACAGATAAAAGGACATTTTCTTATTTCTTTAGAACGGTAGTGTTTTTAAACATGACAGAACAAAAACACACCATCCAACAAAGGGAAATGGTGCGGATATGGAACCGCGGTCATGAATCTTATTTATGCGTACTGACTTAAAATAGACATTTTCTAATGTCAGCTTAGATATTAATTGTTCATTGACTACCTTTCAATTGAAGATGTATTTAAGATCAGGTAAAACATCATTTCCTTATTTTACATTCACTTACAAAACATAACATATTGCTATTCTTTTCTACAACCGACGATTTATATCGTTGAAAATGATGACCGATTTAATCAATCAATCAGATGAAAGATGATTTAACGCAGGGACAAATACAGAGTGACGTATTTAATGATAATACTAGCCTATAGGAATTAAAGCAATTGCACTAACAACTTTAAAAACCTTTTTTGTTGTTGTTAATCTCACTTAATCCATGAAAAAAATTCATTCAATGAAAGTAAAAATGTGAAGGCCTGAATAAAACTTATGCAATTTAATAAACTAAATACCATGATAAACTCCAGCAAGAGCTTCTTGTTTTCGGGTGTTGAGTATTTCTTTGTTGTTATAAGAACCTTTTTGTGCCCTGTCATCTAAAGTGTTGAGATTGATCGTAAACATCCAAATTAACTCCCGTCACTTTAGTAAAGAGCTAGACGTAGATAATGATATGACGGGGCCCAGAATCTTCTATATAAAGATATTGATTTATTATTTAAAGGGATAGTTGAGTTCTGTTGCAGAGGGCGCTACACAAAATAATTTTTGGTGAGATAATGAAAAACTGAGTGCCAAATTTGGAAGAACATACAATTTAAATGACAAAATCATCTTTTGATCGAAATCGGTTAAGAGACGGCTGAAATATATCCATAAATATAACGATTTCTAATACTTGTGTACCACCATAAAATAATAGATAATTTGAAAAGGCCGGTGAAAAAAAGAAATAGCGCCTTTTACGTCGTCTTTCAGCCAATGCCGATGTTGGCTCTTTTTGTTGGCATTTTCGTGTTGGTTATATTACGCACAGCCAGCCGGCCCATGTATTGTTATTTTTAATTAAATAATTAATTAACGGTCACCGTATTTTTTGAAAAGTGGAGCTGAATTGGTACCCGTATTGGCTAAATTCCACGCAATTTTAGGTTCTAACAGGGCACTGGAAATGTCACAGATAAGAATAAGAGGAATAACCATGCACTTTGAAGGCATTTCCGGTCTTCAATTTGTTTAAATAATTAAAAAAAAGAAAATAATAATATTGGTAGGCATTATTTTCAAGTTCAGGGACAAAAATAAAATATGTGCTCTTACCCCCCCCCCCCGCTTATTCACCGGCCTGCTGATTCGTTGCGAAGGTTTTCCTCAAAAATTGGACTTTAAAAAAAAATGCCCTTACCCCCCACCCCCCCCCCCCCCCCTGTACAATCTCTATGAGAGGGAACTCTTTTGGAGCTTCATGAAATGACTGACTAATCAGAAGCAACTTCCGGTGGCGTAACTATCTCTCTCAAGTAGCTACGACCAATTTGGAACTGTGCAGAGCAGTACATACTTCATTCTAGGAATAGAGTTTCCAAGTTTTGGACTTGATAAACGGTTTTCTACTCGCTTCTTCCTGAATAGGAGTGAAATCAATGAAGACCTTGGTATAATGCAATCAAGTAATTTAGCAAGGCATCTAAAAAATTATCATATATTTATAAACTTTTTAGTTTATCCATTATATTCTATAACGGGGAAAACAGCACGTAACAAAAGACCAGCCGTGAAACTTACAGAGACCGAAGCAACGATATTTATAAACTATAACATCCTATATTGGGGCACGAAATTACGAGATAATGAATCAACATATTCGAGGGATCGAAGCGAATAAGCATAGAAATTTTTCTCACTTTAAACCCTAAAACAAAACAAAAAAATAGTCTGCGGATTAGGGCAGACATGAGCCTTATGGATCATAATTTTTTTCCTTTTTTGTTCTTTATTTCTGTTTGGTTTTGCTCATTCCAAGTGCCGCCGGGACACGTGCCCTCTTTCCCCTGCCTCCGGAAATACAAAACTCTTTCACACTCTGAGGCTCCGACTATGACACTCAATGAAGAACTCCTTTTTTTTAAATTTTAAATCATTTCTATTGTTTTAATATTTTAACATTTTATAGTATGAAAATGGAATGAGAGATAATCTATATACAAATATATACAATGTACATTTACGAATTAATATTCAAAAAGCATTAAATATTGAGATGAAATGAACATAACTCACACTCCAACCATAAAATTGTAAGCATAGGATGTTAACTCTAGAAAGAAAGCATGAGCCATATTAAAGGAGTTTTCAACCAAGTAATACTTGATGTTAGTCGATTAAATCTCATAAAATTGAAAACATAAGATGTAAGCTCTAGAAGAATTTGTATCATCTTTGAACATGTGCTATACTAAAGGAGTTTTCAACCAAGTATACTTGATGTTAGTCAATTAAACATGTTGCATTTTCATTCTATCGAAAGTTCAGTACCCCCCCCCCCCCCCCCCCCTACTCCTCCCTTTTCCTACCGCCCCACCTAATGGCACAAGTGGCCCTTGCTCTACTACGTAACAATCAATGAAAGATGAGTACGGAATATACATAGGCCAGCCCTGCAAATAAAACAAACTCATTTCATCTGTTGTCATAGTACAAGTCATGACCTGTTCTATGTATTCAAAATCAACACAAATAAACTGCTTTTGACTAAAATGTCTACTATACTTAGTGCATGATTGAATTCATTAGATGCATAATCTACAATAATTTATCAATATTAGTAACCAATCATTTCTTTACAAGTATGTAATAATACGATTGGTCCTTTCATAAGGCACAAGTTTGAATCGGAGACATGATAGATAAATTGCATAGCATAAAGTTCTTAAAAGATACATGTTTTATATAGTCACTGCATGCAGTTTATTGAAGCACGAACAGCAACAAATAACACGCACATCGAGTATTAATACTGAATAACAGTAGAACACAATTTACCAGTACATAGCTATAGCTATAAAGAAATAATGATTTAAATAATTTGTAAAGGTTTTTTTTTCTTCATAGATTGGTATCCTTTACAATGGAAACAAAAATATTTTGACAAATTTGAGACCAAGTTTGCGGCTCGCTATTTGTTCGTTTACTCTTTAATACCTGTAATTCCTTTTTCTAGATTTTTATATTTTTGAAATGAATCATGATATATTTCTGAAACATAACAGATATGAAACAAAATGAGATTTAAAAAAAAAAAATATTATTATGTGAAATATAAAAGTTTGTCAATGCAATATTTTGAATATGCTTCAAAGATGATTTTGGGGAAAATATATTGAATTTCACACCTTACTTTCTTATTGAAATATGAATAAATATCTTAAAATTTGCATTTAATTTCCATAAATTGTACTGACTTATTTCAAAACAATTTTTGTTAAACAAAATAAAAAGCAGTTTCTCAAACCACACGTATATCAATGACCATGTACAATTTCGAGGGCATTCCTTGGCTGAAAGCTGAAGAGGGACAAATTGACCCCAAGGCTTTAAAACTTGCTCTTAAAAGGTCCACTGCACTACTTGTAGCTACTCACGCCCTCTATATAACAAACAATGCCTAATCGGTGACCATTGGTCCCCCATGATCCTCTTTTTCTTATGTTGACTGAGAGCTGAGTTGATGAGATAACCACCTGTCCAGTGACCTTGCAGGGCGATCTAATCCCTCCTGTAAACTACGGCAGATAAGCTTTAAAAGGTCCAGTTAGAAAAGGATTAAAGTTAATCTTGTGCTATGGAATGATGAGAATTGTATGTCGAGAGAACATGGCTATAATTCATTCTGGATTGTCTATCCCCTGCAGTAGATTGATTGTTTGAACCAGTAAAATATAAAAGAAACTCACAAAAACTTGCTGTATAATTATCATCTTCAATAAAAACCAAGACCCTCATATGCATAAAGTGACCAGGTAGCCTATCGGGCCTACTAGAACCTTGATTCCCTTAATACCTTTCTCAGATATGCTCATTACTCAGCCCCTTTACATTTTCTACCAAAATCGTTCGGCAAATGTTAATAATTTGTTATCTTGAACATTCAGTGTAAGATTTGATGGATTCTGTGAGATTATTCTCTATCATTACCAGAACCCAAGCTTTTCTTTAAAGCCTGTCTGCACTAGTTTGGCCAGGAGGGATTAGACCTCCCCTGCATGGTCACTGACAGGTGGTTATCTCATCAAATCAGCTCTCAATTAACATAAGAAAAAGGGAACCATGGGGAACCAATGGTCACCGCTTAGGCATTGTTGGCTGTATAGACGGCGCAAGAAGCTACAAGTAGGTAGTGCCATTGATTAGGAGAGTTTGGCCAACCCGGTTCGAGTTGGTCACAATATGGCGACTACTGCTTTGTTGGGCAAGCACAAAACAAAAGAATATACGCCATGTTGTGACCCAGTGAAACCAAGATGGCCAAACTCTGTATAAAGATGGCTCTGCAGAGCCAACTATACACAGAGTTTGGGCAACCCGGTTCGAGTTGGACACAATATGGCGACTACTGCTATGTTGGGCAAGCACAAAACAAAAGAATATACGCAATGTTGTGACCCAGTGAAACCAAGTTGGCCAAACTCTGTGTATAGATGGCTCTGCAAGTAGGCAGAGCCAACTATACACAGAGTTTGGGCAACCCGGTTTGAGTTGGACACAATATGGCGACTACTGCTTTGTTGGGCAAGCACAAAACAAAAGAATATACGCAATGTTGTGACCCAGTGAAACCAAGTTGGCCAAACTCTGTGTATAGATGGCTCTGCAAGTAGGGCAGTCCCGCTTTAAAAAGATGAAAAGTACTTCAATACGAGCAGAACGTTGGTCTTCTGGAGATTTTGACCGGTCCAATGTTCGGTCGCACAGCCAGCGTGTAGAGAGCCTGTTCCATCACGTACTCCTCCCAGGATACAGAACTAAAAAGAAAAGGGAAAAATGATAATTATGAAAACGTATAAATCTGCTTTCAGTATTTCATTGCACGCAAGATGTATGATGATATACTTGGAGATACTAGAGAAGAAGTACGTTTTCGACATATTTTTAAAAATATATGAAAAAATGTGCTTTTTAAGCACAAAATAATGAAGGTGTTTGCATTTGGGAATTGTAGCAAGTTTTTACATGTTTTTATGCACGACAAATATAGCTGAATGTGTTGAAAGAAAATTTACTTCTGATATAATTGATATATTGTTTTTTTGTAAATGATTGTTAAAAACATGATTTTATATTCTGGAGAAATGTTCACTCGATGCTCCTGTGTTATGCTCTCCTTAACAATTTAGAATGATTTGGCTTCATGTGCCGATCGGATGTTGAGTGTAATAACCAAAAAAAATGGGAGAAAAAGGAAATAATAAGTAAACGGAGGTTGCGTAATAAACCCACACAATTAAAACCAATATATCGACACTAATGACTAAAGCCATGGGCATTAAATTAATGAAATGAAATAAAAAGATTTTTGTATACAACTTTTTTTTGCAATTACATTTAAAAGCACTATCCATATAAAGCGGATTTTCTGCTTCATTTCTATTAGACGTACAGCCAATTTTTTTCTATTTTCGTAATGTACACATTGTAACTTAATTACTTCCTCCCTCCCCTGCTTTTCCCTCACCCCCCCCCCCTCTCTCTCTTCCTGTCTCTTCCTGGTTTCTCTCTCTCGCCCTCTCTCTCTCTCTCTTTCTCTCTCTCTCACACACACACACACACACACACACTTCCCTCTCTCCCTATTATCTGAGAACAAGGCATGTTCATTAAATTTGAAGACATTTGTAAGCTAGTAAGGAGATATTAATTAGGCAAGACTAAATATCTCCTCCGAGAAAATCTTAATATCTTACCCTGATCGATCACTATCCGCCCCCATCAGTAGTCCAGTGTTTGTATTAACATGTGTAGCTAGCTCCGATGTCATTCTTAACGATGTCTGGCTACCGAGACGCCGTCTGCAACGAAAGTCAAAATAACATTTAGAATGTAGAAAACTTAGATTGTGGAGGTGTCATGGTATAGTGGTGCATTCACCCGACTCCCGATCCAAGTGTCGAGGGTTCGAGTCCCTGCCCGGTACTACTAGTAATATATTTGGTACGACCTTAATCCATATTTGCCACTCTCCACCCAGGTTATTCATTTTCATAACCATAACAAGTTTTGAAATTTGCCTTCCGATTGCACCCCTCCCCAAACTTAGTTCTCCACCGGGTTAGAATAGTCTTCTTGTCGGGAATTTCCGTACGCAAATAAAATAATTTGCTTTCTCATAAGAAGTTCTTAAATTTACCGTTTTGAGTAACTTTTAATATCTTAAAGCACCTCTGCACTATTTTGGCATGGAGGGATTAGACCTCCCTGCAATGTCACTGGCAGGTGGTTATCTCATCAAATCAGCTCTCAATTAACATAAGAAAAAGGGCATCATGGGGGATAAACGGGTACCGCTTAGGCATCGTTGGCTGTATGGGCGCAAGTAGCTATAAGTAGCGCAGTGGGGCTTTAAACTCCAAATTCTTACTGTGCACTTGGGGACATCTCGTAGGGGTCTTCGATGAACTTTGAGAACCAGCTTTTGAAGGCTCGTCTTGCCTCGTACTCCGTCACGCATCCGTCGCCGTCCGTATCGAAGACGACGAAGTTCGACCTCAGTGCCTGAATCTCCTTGGGTTTCAGCACTTGAACCAACTTTCTCTGAAAAATGTATAAATTCATTTTTATTAACTTGATTATTTATTTAGTCCATTATTTATCTATTAGCCTTAGATTTTAGGAAATCGATCTTCAGCTGGAGAGTTAGAGTCTCTGCCAATTCAAACCATGTATCTTATTTTGAGGAAATAATGAAATGGTGCCCGGAACAGACGTTGCAAGAATAAAATATTGGATCACCTATACAATTTGACTTTGACAGGATAAAAACAATAAGCCCAAGGCTGTGTTTTTTTCTTCATTGCAGTCTTGTAACATAAGAAAAATAGATCATACAGTAAACAAAAGAAAATCAAGCTAACGATATATTAGTATTACACTAATTATTTAAATAATAAACATAATATACATGTAGGATACAATTCAAGGAGTCGAGTTTGAAACGGTATACGATGAGAATAAATAATACAAAGTTGATTTTGCAATAAAGATGTTTCAATAAAGATTGATCAAAAAAGTTCTGAGAAAACATCAACTTTATCTTTATCTTTATCTTCCCGATGAAATCAAAAACAAAGGGTCTAGAAACACTTTTCGTAAACATCTCAACGATTACTTGATGAATAAGTGATTGAATTATGCAAGTACACATGTATATATTGTAAATAATCTCCATATTACATTTTTGTTGTTTTTTTTTTGTCAAAAAAATGCAATTTTTTGTATAAATAATCTGTAGATACATGTATCTATGACTTTTTAACCTGGTATATCCTCTTCATAATTATATTTGGAGTGTAGAAATTGTGCTACGGTATTACTCAACATGTATACTTCTACTGTCAAGTTTTATTTTTTGATAATGATATATTTATTTTTGCCAAGTGTGTGCTAAGAACAGGGGCCAGACTCGACTAGCACATGTGCTATTATTTGGCTCCTTTTCATCACCTTCTATATTCTATGAGAAAAGACATATGTCTAGCATATCAATACTTTGTTAGGTTTTTCTTTAATATGATCTATAATATTCATTTATGAACATGTACCATTCACGATGTATTCAAATGTTTAATCACTGATGTTATTGATGATGAATAAATAAAATCAAATCAAATCAAATCAAATCAGAATAAATCGTAATATCACAATCGTTACAGAGGTAAGAAAAGATTCCAACTTCATGGGCAACAGTTTACTAAGTATGATATGAATATAATTACGCAGAAAGCATTTCGTATGTGAGTAGAAAATAATTAATGTGCAGACACTCAGTAACCCCCTCCCCCTCCCCCTTTCTCTCTCTTTCGCTCTCTCTCTCTCTCTCTCTCTCTCTCTATCTCTCCAAAATCGTCGTATCAAGTATCAAGTTTATTTGTCTTCAAGAAATCGCGTGTAACAAAATATAATAGAGTATAATCATAACATTACAATGTAGAATAAAGAAAGACAAGGAGACCTTGGTTGAAGCACAGCTAGTTAAGTTAAGGCCCCTCAGATGATGTTACAAAGATAGCTGATTCGTGAATACAACAACTAATAATATAGGGAATTTATAAAGCTTTTTACAAAATACACTCCGAAAACAACTCCCCAACGATGCATCGACCACAACATGGCCTCACTGATTAGTAGGTCCATGACCACAACAAGTATACCCGAGTATTTGCTTTCCCTTCCTTCTACTTTCATTATACAATACCCTCCATCAGTACTTGAGTCAATAATAATCAATAATTCCAAAGTGTTCTCTAGTATACAATGCACAACTCAAAAGATACCAAGGCGCATTAAAAATTAGTCTCACGAACGAGGTCATGTGTTACGTAGACAAAGGGAGTCTTGTTCCAATTAATCAACTCGAGTAAAAGGAGAAGAAAAAAATCAATAATATGAATCAGCCCATTCCAGGAGTAGCGTATCCAGCATTGCTACGTTGCAGATTCATGACAAAATTAACATCTTTTTCTCAGTACATTCAGAAAAATGGTTAGATATTTCAAATTTCCGGGGGAAGCTTATTCCTCGATCACCGGGCGGGAGCAAATCAAAGCCGCCCATTTTTCTATTTGAATTTTGCCCCCTGTTCATTTCCCCCTTTTTTAAAGATATGCCACTGTTGAATAATTAATTAGAATAATTAATTTGTCATTTATTTTTGTTTAAATGAAGGGATCAGTCATAGATATATATATATATATATCCTGATTTAGTACATATAGAAAAGTTCAAGTCTGAAATTTGTCGTGGCTCGACGTCGGGCTCAACATCGAATCTTGGAAATTGACAACCTTTTGGAAAATTGTTTGGTTCCTCTGACGGCAATTTTGAAAATCTTACAACTCCGTAAACAAATCTGATTGTTTTGTTTTTGTCTTGTTGCTTAATGTTTTTGTATTTTTTTTTTAATTTCATTTTCGTTTTCTTTAGTTTGATGAAAAAATTGTTGCTGAATTGTCGGCAAAATTCGGTATGGACTCGATATAGACTCGGTATGTACTCGGTTTAGCGGTACGACTTTGCTATTAGTCAGAAATATTAATATTTTATTTAAGTTCGGAATTAAGATAAAATAATTAGCCAACTTAAGTATTCACTGTTCTATTCAGTTGATTTGTTTAGGGATGGGGGATACCGTCAGCGTGTGAAATAACTAAATTGAATGCCGGTCCAGAATCGAAGTATTTATAGAGGTGTCATGGTCGAGTGGATACGTCGCCGGACTGTCGAGCTCAAGATCCGTGGTTCGAGTCCTGCCGCGGCACTAATGTCCTTTGGCAAGACATTGATCTGCATTTGCCACACTCAACCCAGGTGATGTAAATGGGTACCTGGCAGGAATTAATTCCTTGAAATTCTAGAGTGCTGTAATGGCAACTAGGCTAAAGCCGGGGTAATAATAAATGCGCCTCGGAATAGAATCTCTAGATAGACGGCGCTAAAGACACTATGAATATAACGGACAAAGAAAGAGGACAAAATATACAGTTCCTCATTCTACCCTCAACAATTTCTGTGGTAGACAGAGGAACATCCCTTCACTGCTATTATGCTAAAAATTTGTAGAACAGGTGAATATGCATGTGACACCTGAGGAAGAATGGGGAACTGTATATGTTGTCCTTTTTCTTTGTCCGTCATATTCATAGTGAGAAATGCTTATTATTATTACTATTACTATTATTATTATTATTATTATTATGTCTCACCTTTGACCTTGTCGCTAGTCTTCTGATAGCTTCGTGGTTGAGAAACTCCCACCATGATAGATTCCCTGTGCGATCGGTGTCCATCGACTTGAAGTTGCGAGTCTCGTCCTCGATCTCGTCCTTGTTGAGAGCGCGGTTCTCGTGTTCTTTGATCACCAGTTGCCGGTACTCGATGAACTCCTCGAGCGAGATCGTTGCATCTGTTATGGATTGTGATGAGAGGAGGGAATCGAGATCGTTTCTAGATAGCCTGATTCTATTCATGAAGGTGAATTGGAGATCATTCAGTTATGGTTGATTTTGTTAAGGGGGAGAGGGGCAAAGGAAGCTGCAAGGGCAATCCAAAGCAAAGCAAGCAATTGAAATAAAACAGGACAATGGAGTATCCATCATTGGGGGAGGAGGCAGCGTTCTCTACCCCTCCCCGTTCACATACTCACAAAGCGATATCTATAGAAATGGTAGAAGGAAAATGCCTATATTTTTTTCATAGGGGTACATTACATAATCATCCTTAGATCCGTAGAACTCGTGCGCCTACCTCATGAGGCACTCCCTTTGGCAATCTGGGTACATATACATATCGCTCCTTGTTCATAACATTTGGATATACCCCTGGCTACACCACTTGCAAGGGCGTAGCGTGGTTCCAACCAGTAGGGGGAGGGGTGGGGCATCATTATCATGGAAGGGGGGGGGGGGCTGGTTTTATTCGATTGATGAAATGCGAGTGCCATTGCTTTGGTTAAGGGTGTGGGAATTAAGCGTCGTCTTCTCATGTTTCGTTTTCGCTCTCTCATTTCCCCTCTCCTTTAATCTACCACCCCCTCCCATGAAATTGGGGGGCACGTACCCCTGTCGCTACGCCACTGGCCCCTGGAGCTAAATTTCCTTACCTGAATCGACGTCGCATCTCTCGAAGATCTCCATCAGCTCAAACATCTCATCATCACTCAGGAGTTGCCCTAGATTCTCCTGAAAAACAAAGAAATATTTCGAAAGTCAGTCGACATCAAGTTCAACAGAAGTGACAGTACCATTTTGAAATCTTAGAGAAGGGGTACATTTCGCGGATATTTTATTATATCACGATAAGTAATAATTCAATTCAATTCAATTCATCTATTTTCCATTTTAAAACAATGTGAACACAAGGACAAAATATATCCCCCCCCCTAAAAAAAAAAAATATATATATATATATATATATATATATATATGTATATACATAAATATATCAAAAATGAATAAATAAATAAATACTTTTTTTTTTTTAATTATTAAAAAAACAAATTTAAAAAATCACAATACAAAATGGTGGGATCCCCTTATACGCAAATTGATTGTGCGCAGAGTCCCAGTTTTACAACGCTGTTCTAGCATACAAAACCAGCGATTTTAAAAAGGGGATATTAGGAAGTAGAGAATTAAATTATTCTTGAATTGGTCTAGTGGTTTAATAGACCAATAAAATCAACTGGAAAGGGGGAATATAACTTGCTGCTCTAGAGTTTAATTTGAATTAGTATCATCACCCGAAGCCGATTTGTTTCATCGATAACGGTCTTGCATTAGACAATCTTTAGATTTATCTAGTTTCGTTATTTTGTATCTTACAGGCTCTTTAGTATTTGTTAATTTTTGCTCTTATTAATATCCTCTTTCTGTCCTTCTCTTCATTCTCGATCTACTTTCCTCTAAACTCAGGGAGATTTTCTCCTCCTCCTCCTCCTACTTCTCCCTATCCTCAATTTTTCCCATTTCTACGTTTTCCCATCGATTTTTCAGTCTCCTTTTCCTGCTTCAAAGTCATCTCCAAATTTAGTTCAGATACAAACAACTGCTAGTGTCAATATTAACAGGTCGTTACTTCAACTCAAGTTACAACCTTTTCGCAAACATGAGTGTCACTTGACCAGTTTGCATGGGACAGAGGATTATGGCCACAAGTCAGTCAACATTTTTTCCAGTATACAAAGAAAGACTGAAAAGAGGAATCTCAGATTTTCAAATTTGCCGACAAGTTTTAAAAATGGTTGTTAGATTTCCATATTTGCCGATAAGATTCTTTAAATGGCTATACAAATGGCAAATTTCATAACAGGAAATTTTGAATGGGGGAGTTACACCTTGTCCGACACCCCTCCCCATCCATCAGCGCCACCAGGTTTTTTGTATTAAAATAAACACCCATGTAGTCAGTGTTGGTGTTAGTTCGGTGTAGCAGCAAACTTTCCGACAGAAGATTTTGAATGAGGCTGTTACACCTCCCCCCCCCCCCCCATATTCGCAAATTAACACTCATGACAGACCGATGTTGGTGTAGGCCTGGTGTAGAAGCAAATTTTCCTTGACAACAAATGTAATAAGGGCGTTATCCCTGCACCCCAACCACCATCAGTGCCGCCTCTATCTGCAATTTAACACTCAACGCATTTGTTGCATGACTGGTCAATGTTAATGATGGCTTGGCGTAGCGGTAGATTTGCCAACAGAAAATTCAAATACGTGCGTTACCTCTGCCCCCCCCCCCCCCCATATTACCTCCCCCCTTCTACTTCCTTATTCCCCATCACCCACCAGACCTGCCTCTTTCTGCAAGCAAATAAACACTCACGCATTCGTTGCATGACCAGCCGATATTGGTGTTTGCCTGACGTAGCGCCTTGACGGACTCGCTGTCGTGGAGTTGGCCCTTTCTTTTCATGCAGGGTTCGTGGAAGACGAGTGTGCATATGCGGCACGGGAATAGCTCGTGCCCTGTGTTGGTCTCGCAGAGGGTGCATTTCTGCTCTGATTCAATCTAATGCAGGAAAGAAAAGACAAGGACAAAAAGGGATCATAAATGACTGATCTAGGGACGCAAAGGGCATGTGCCCCACTTATTCTAAAAACCCTTTTTTTTTTTTTACAATAATAAATCATGTTTTAAAGGTACTATGTCCCTTTTGCAGCCAACCTCAAATGCTGTAGAACTTTGCAGGAATTATGAATATGTCATGTATGTCCTATCTGTGAAATTTAAACGTTAGCAGTGTCCTCATATTCAAATTATGCAAGGAAAACCGTTTACTTGCTAGACTTCACTGTCAGACACTATTGAGTGACTGACTGGCCTTTCTTCTTCTTTGGTAATAACATACATGAAAAGAGTTGTAAAGGGTACATGAGTATTTGTCTACATCAATAACCCACTTCTTGTGATGGCCAAGATTAAACTGATTGAATCTTTGCGCAGCATAAAACGTATAACCATTCGGTACAATTGTCTGAAAATCAAGACTATTACTTTTGGGCTCTATAGCCCTAAAGTCGATTTGACAACTAATAGTCGTTATTTTCCCACTTGAAGATATTTTCGAGCCCCACCTTTTTTAGGGAAGTTCTAAATTAGTATTATCTTTCAAATGCAGTTGGAATTTAACTTTTTCATTTTTTTGGCCTGCAAATGGGACATAGTCCCTTTAAGTGAAGAAATAAGGGGAAACGGTGCCATGATAAATTACATGTTTCCTTCCCTCCAAGAGAAAATCCACTTGTTTTTCTTGATATATGGGTTTCCCTAACGCTTTTTTCATTCTTTCTCTTCTTTTGTTGTTGTTGTTGTTGCATTTTATATTATGATAAATGAGACAATTGTTCAGACAGTAGAATAACATTGAAATACAATACATCGGATATAGAGTCATAAAGTACATGTAGTTCATTGCTGAATATTCCTGATGCAGGGCTGTGAAAGACTGCATAACCAAAATAGAAAATAATATTTATACATTTTATTACACTTCCTCTCACGTCAAGATTTAGTAACTGTATGTTTTCAATTAAGCCTTGCTTCAGTACAAGAAATTTTCCTCCTCATAGAAAATGAAAATAATGAAATAAAGTACACCTGGTTGAATGTAAAGAAATCCTGCGCTAAATGTTAAAGTGCCCTTCACTAAATTGCTCAGTTAGGCAGTCATGATTACGAATATACAACGAGAAGCACTCGCTTGAAATTTAAGAATGAAAATAGAAACGAAGGATAACACATCCAGGTGCATTGATAGTACTATTACAAACCTAGGGACAGCTACTAGGGATGGGGATGATAATTGTTATGATGATGATTTTATGATAGTAATCATGATAATACTTCTAATATAAAAAGTATAATAATGATAATAATAATAATAATGATAATAGCAATAATAACAACAGTTATAAGAACGGGTAGTGGCGGCTTAAAAAGAAGGAAAGGGGCAGTTTTTGCCAACAATCTTTTTCTCACACACCCTTAAAGCCCCTCTAAAATGTTGGGAGCACCACAAATTTGATGGCAAAATGTCCCTTAAATTGTATCATAATGTGAAAGAGGATGTCTTTTAAGATACATTTCTGGAAGAATTTCCAAAACAAATGTGTTGGAAGTCGAATGTTGATGACAAAATACAAAATGTTAGGTTTTCTGCGTACAACAGAAAACCCAAAATATGTATTCTTTTATCAATATTTGTCTTCAAACACATTTTTTTTTTTTTTTTTTTTTTTTTTTTTTTTTTGGGGGGGGGGGGGATTTTTGCAGAAAAGTTAAATGACATCCCCTTTCACCTTATTCCCCCTAGTTCCCCTAACAACATGCTCTTCCCTTACCCCATAACCGGACATGGCTACAGGTTATGGGAACACAGTAATTGTATTGATTTTATAAACTTGACATCAACTCGTGAACAGCTCTAGTCGATAAGTTATTCACGATGGATGTTCTCAAGTGTACCCCCAGTGTGAAACGCTAAAAGTGAACATTGTTATCCTTCAAAAAAATATACACCGTCAGTTGGCAAATTATTGTAGATCAATACCATTGATGTTTGAAGTGCAATGGGGGATGTAGTATTTTCAGATGGTTAAGAATCGTTTATTGCTAGCGTTCAAAACATTGATTGTTTTTCGATCTTAGAGTAGAGCTTTGCAACCTAACATTAGAGTCAGCTCAAAGGTATCTTTCAAAGATGTTCGAGTAAAAATAAAATGAATTAATTTGCACATAAATCGAACATGAAGTCCTGAAAATCGCTATAGAGAGAAACAAGAAAAGGATGACAGATTCATGTTTTAAAAGAGCACAGACTATGTCTCTCTGTATTTATTTTTGCAGAGTACTTTGGGTAAATGCATGGGGGATCAAAGTCTCATCTCTTGAGAGAATAAGTCATTTTACTCGCAGACCATTTATAAGTTATACATTATCAATACCATACAATAAACAATTACTCCATTGAATTACAATGGCATGGAAATAGACTAAACGCGTGTGAATAAAACCAAAATATATAAATTGAATGAAAGTACTATAGGAAAGCATATGCCATTATTTAATGTGCTCAGTGTATAGCCAACGCTTGATTTTAATTTCTCCCATATTCATACGATAGATAGATAGATACAAAAAAGCCACTCCGAAGATAGCACTTGTACAAACGGCCCTCAAACATCTACACAATTACACATGGAGTCGTCCCACTTTGTGCATTTTAGTATAATCACTGCAATAAAGTGATGGAGATGCTTTATGAATACCTTTTGTTTGCCCTTTTGAAAATGAAAATTTCCCCTGTGTATTAAATAGAATGTACATCGTGTGCATAAATGAATAATGATTACATAATTTTCATGAAAACATAATTTTATCCAGCAGACGTCTCGATGAGTTTTACAGTTTTGAACAAATGACCTTTGCCTGCCCATGCGCAGATAGTATCTCCGAAGAGGTTTTTACCATGGAGGTGATAGTACTTCGCAATGAAATTACACAGGGAAAAAAGCTTTCTAATATTATAACCCGTTCATATCTGTATACGCTTGGTATCACTCGATGTCGCGCCAGACAATTACAGTCTGATGTAAACGCGAGATGGCTTTCCTTTTGCCGTGCAATAAAAACACGGAAAGACGCGCTGGGCCCCCTTTTATGTAAGAACGCATGTCATGGGTGAACGCGAGGTACGTTACCATGGTAGCACGTCGCCATCCGTGAAACGCGCATTAATGTACCTCCTATCATTTGCATCAGTCGAATAACAGAAATCACGTATAGGTCTTACTAAAATATATATCTGTATGCTATTCAAACAAGGCGTTGTTGAATGTCAATCTATACCTTCAGCAAATTGACTTCACTGTCTACATTAATAGAGCAATGATGCGCGCTACAGAATGGGAGAGGGAGGGGGGGGGTCCGGTTTTTACCCCGCCAGCGTTTACATCTATACAACACACGAGATAAACGCAGATATAAACGCCTTAAACGGGGTATTCGTCAACTATTATTATATAATAATATATAATAGTAATAATAATCTGGATTTATATAGCGCTTATTACGGAATACCGTCTCTTAGCACTTTACAGACTGATATTAATTACCACAGGCATCGGATTAATTCACGCAAAATATGCACCATCTCCACTCCCCGGGGAGTATTTCTACCATATGGTCACCGTGAGGGCATAAGAAATTACTAACACAAATGATTTCGTCATCCTACCGGGCCCCCACTTGTTTCCTGGGTATGGAGTGGCAAACGTAGATAAATACCTTGCCAAAGGACATTAGTGCCGTGCCTGCAATGGGATCGAACCACGACCTTTGAATATTGTCAAGTCAAGTGCTTAAACAACTCCACATCTGTGGCAGACCAAAGGTTCACTAACGCTTGCCAGACAACAGTTACCATGACAACACTAAAGCAATGCGAAAATATCAGAGATGATGTTACTTCGGAAAATTTCTCTAGAAAAAATATGCTAGAACATAGTAATTGCTATTATATTGTAAAAGGTTTTGAGATAAAATTCGGGTGAAACAAATAGCATAGGCCTATATCTTTTTAAACGTAGGCCTACGTTTGAAATAAAGTAGGCCTACATATTATTTAAAAAAAAGATTATATTCACGAATCTAACCAATCGTGTACTTTCTTTGACCTCGATGAAAGTACAGTAAATATAAATAATCGGCCATGCCTTTGAAGCATGAGGGGTTTTACTGTCAATATTTAGTCAAACGTACTGAATTTCTCCAAGCTCCGATTTCAGCAATGTGTATTGCCATTTGTCAAGTGTCAACCTTTAGGTTTTGTTTTTAACAATCTCATATATATTTTCTGAGAGGTATCCTCCACATTCTACTCCCTAGTAGTCCCTACACTGCATGCCTCGAACAGCTATTAATCATAATCGACCAGTGATCATATCTTCATTAAACGCTCCGCATCGTTGCCGGGTAGCAGAACTATTTTGTATTTTGGAAAACACACAGTGACGACATCCATTAGTCTAATGAAATAGCGGTGTTTGGCTCCTGCTTGGTTGACATCTCACAATACACGTGCTCCCAATCAATCAATAGATCGTGAAACGTTTAGCGACAAAATAATACAATTGCAAAAAAAAATATCATATCGCGGCGTGCTTTCTCTCTACTGTCATCTCTTCTTTCCTCTTGCTCTCTCTCTTTCTCATCTCATCTCATCTTTCCTCTTGCTCTCTCTCTCTCTCTCTCTCTCGCTCTCCATCTCTCTCCTCTCTTCTTTCCTGTTGCTCTCTCTCTCGTCTCTTCTCTTTTTCCACTTCTCTCCCCCTCGCTCTCTCTTTGTCTCTTTTTATCGATCTCTGTTGTCTCTAACTACTATTTTCACCTTCATCTTGTTTTACATGTACTTTTTCTCTTTTTCTCTCTCTCTTTCTATCTCTCAATAATATTTCCTCTCCAACAATCAATCGCCCTCTCTTCCCCTCTCTCTCTCTCTCTCTCACTAATATTTCCTCTCCAACAATCAATCGCCCTCTCTTCCCCTCTCTCTTTCTCTCTCACTAATATTTCCTCTCCAACAATCAATCTCCCTCTCTCTCTCTCTCTCCCTATCCATTTTACCCATCTCACACCCACCTCTCCTCTTTCTCTCTCTCTCTCTCTTGCTCTCACCCCTCTCTCCTTCCTTTCTCCCCTTCTCCTTCTCTCTCTCCCTCCCTCTCTCCATTGTCCATCTTAATTGTCATCACTTAATTAAGCACTCTCCATCACTTCCCTGGGATTACACAAATGCAATGGCAACCCATCTCCACGATTCATCACTTTCAGAGCTTGTACGTATACATGCTTCATAGTACGTGTGCACTATATTACACCATGAATATACCAAGAGAACACATATTTTAAACAGCACTAAAACTATGACACCAACGAATATCTTCTTGAACCTGCATTTTATCATGTCAACAGATGTCATTAATTTTGTATTATGAAAACCAGTGCCTTTTCTCCTCCTTTCTTTCTCCTTCTATGCATGTAAATCTCTCTCTGTCTCTCTCCCTCTCTCTCTCTCTCCTCCTTTAATTTCCCTAGTTACGGCAGAAAGCTACATGTAAATCAGGATTCAGACTTTAGCTTTCCTATTGCATTTAACATGTCAACTTAATTGTCAATATGTCAATATACTTTATTAGAAATTGTATCAAATTCATATTCAAGCACATGGAAATTCGATCCGATGTCGTTGGTTCGTTTTCTTTTATTATATTATGGGTTTTTTCTCCAATATATCTTTAAGTAATAAAATGGATGTTTCCTTGCGTCTCCCTTTTTTAGACGTCATCATTGGAAAATGTTTATACAATCGCGATCTACACACGATACAAAATATTTATCATCAAGACAATTGTTACAATTATACCTACATGTAAAATACATGTATATCTGTATGTTTCTGTATCTTGTTTTTGCCTGGTTTGGATTTTAGTTTGTTTGTTTGTATGTTTGTTTGTTTTGTTTGATGTAATAGACGGCTTTGATGTTACTGATACAAACAGGACCATGTAAAGCTTTCTGAACCATCGCGAACACACAAGATGGAGTCACATTAAAACCCCAAATTCGCCCATAACCTACATCCTAATAGCATCATTTCCTAGCCTACTGCCGAAAAACTACTATTCTAAAAAATATCAAATTTCTTCATTTCACAATTTTGATAGGATCACCGACCTTTGCTCCACGGTTCAAACTCAGAACAGACAACATCTCAACGCGCGCCATTATTTTATGCTAATCCATCGCTGGCCCCATTCGGAGTTTGTTGTATCCCGTTGCCAGGCAACGAGACGCGGAAATTCCACGCGTGTATGTATTGTGTCTCGGACGGAGAGGAGACTGTGGATGTGGCGATTAGATGCATCTAATTGCTTCTTCGCGACATGTTTTTTTGTTTGTGTGTGTGTCTTTGTCAACTGCTCATGTGCAATGGAAATCTGACAACTTGTCGAATTCCAATTAGCCTCAATGTAGCCAAACGTTTGAAAATGATGAGTTTTAGAGCGTGACCGATTATGTTGAAAACGATTACGGAATAATATTGTATTAGCTTGTGATCGGTCCACTATTCTAATAGGGCAAATCCTGAGTATGTCTCATATGTCATCAAGTATTACTGATTGGAATTATGAACACGAATTGACATTTCAAAAAATATAAGTTCATTTGATGTTTTGTCTGATTCAAGCTCTAGTAGGACTATCAGCTCGGTATAGTCATCAGGGCCCTGTCTCACAAAGAGTTGCGATTGATCCAAATCAATCGCAAGTCCTCTTATCAACCATAAGTTTGCAGTCTCCTATCTCTTATGTACATAGTTACGATTGATATCAATCGCAAGTAAGTCGCGATTGATATCAACTCTTTGAAAGACGGGGCCCCGATGAATTAAAAGCTTGGAAGTGGTCGGTATAGATTGGAATTGCCAAATCTGTTTAATATGATTTAGGGATTTTCTTCCACAAGTCTGCGCAGTGAAATCATCAAAGGTACAAAGACAAAGTGATCCAAAGTAAAACCTCAAGAAAAATATGAACTTGAGCAGGTGACCCATGATGAGCTTGCAGGTAAAACAAAATGTAGGGGGGTTATTTAACAATTTCATGCATGCTTCTATTACTTTAACTATTGACTTTTCATCCATTACTCCTCTTGGTATATAGAACCCAATCCCTTCCTCTCTTCGCTAGATTGACAGCCTAGAACACTTCAAATCATGCCTCAAAACTTTTCCATTTCAGCAAATGTGAAAAGAATGACTCCATCAGAAGAGCGTGCACCTTTCAATGTTCGTTTTAACATAAATATGGCGTCATAATTATAAACGCCGTGAATCATTATCATCTGTATCCTCCAAGCCTTGGTTGAATGCAATAACTCATCACTATGTATTTCTATGTATCCTGTATTGTATATAGCTGTCATAAAGTGGAAGACATTTTTTTCAACTAGTCAATATATCGACCATTGTCGTCATGATTTTAATCAAATTTAATGCATACGTCTTTTTGAAGTGCCTCGTTACAAATTAGTCCATTCACCTGTGACAAATAATTAGTCAGAATGTGAATTGCATAAACATTAATTGTTGCTAGGTAGGACAACAAGTATGGCTTGCCTTACCTAACAACACGTAACGTATGTATTTTGCATTATGACTACTGAAAACAATTATTCATTGCAAAGTTCATGAATATTTGTATCAAGCACTTCACAAAGTCGTACGCAATTGATTTTGTTTCATTACGAAAATGGTCCATTGACCCGTTTTTAATGTTTTCAAATCTATATGTTAATTCTAAGAACCATTGGGCATCGTTTCACAAATTCGTCATAAGTAGAAGGTCGCTGACATCCCATTGAAACGCGTTTAATTTTATTGCACGTTGCACAATTACTAATGTACTTATACTTGAACTTAGGACGGTTTCATGAAACTATACCTAATTAAATGGTGATGAGTCAATGTTATTCAATTTCAGAGACTATTATTGTTAACAAAATCATGGCCTCTCCTACCTAACAACAAGGAATGTATGCATTTCACTTTCTGCTGATTAAAATACAATCCTTCGCAACAGGTTAATGTAATGTTGTATGGAGCAAAAACATGGCCAATAAGCAAGGCCATGGAAAATAGAATAACATCTTTTGAAATGTGGATTTACAGAATTAGAATGGTGAAAATATCCTGGAAACGAATGAAAATCAACAAAGATATATTGCACATGGCAGGGCTTTAACAAATTGCACTGGTAGGATTAGTTAAGGAGAGAAAAGTCAAATAGTTTGGTCATGTTAAAAGACACCAAAAGCTTCTTAAAGGATGTGTTGGAGAGATGAGTGGAAGGAACTAGACCGATAGGGAGACCCAGAATCAACTGGGAAGAGAATGTCAAGAACTGGAGTGAACTAAAACTGCAAGACTGCACCAGAATGGCAGAAGATAGAGTAAAATGGAGAGATGTTGCAATCAACCTCCGAACCTGGAGAAGATACTGAGATAGATAGAATGTAATAATTTGTAACAAAGCACTTCACAAAGACGTATGCATCATGGTTACATCAGGGAGTCAGAACGAACAAAAATGGTGTATTCACCAGCTATACCATTCATATGTTGGCAAGCCTCTGACAACCTTTCAGGAGCCAAGATAATGCTTATAATAATAAAAAGAGATGCAT
This sequence comes from Strongylocentrotus droebachiensis, assembly GCA_035222895.1. NCBI lineage: Eukaryota > Metazoa > Echinodermata > Echinoidea > Camarodonta > Strongylocentrotidae > Strongylocentrotus > Strongylocentrotus droebachiensis. The sequence goes on from JAVYIG010000490.1 coordinate 197,599, forward strand.
AATGCCTTATTTAAAAGGTCAAATTTAGAAACATTATTTTACGCACATTGAGTTTTTACATTACTACATCAGGAATAAGCCTTCCATTTCATATTCGCACCCGGTTTTAATTATACTGTCAATAATATCATGCACATGACTGTCCTGTCAACATGATCAATGCCGGGTGATTGGCTGTTGTATGTAACATTATTCATGTAGGCATGCTGTATCCTGTTCTCTTCTGCGCTGCGTTGTTGTAATGCCATGTTTGAAAGAGACTGACTGTATTGTGGAGCGTATACGAAGGTTACAGCGTTTAATTAACGTACGCAATTAATTAACGAGTGCATGCCTCCAAGCCCGGTCGTGTCACTATATTCAAATGGTTAGCGCATGATCGTTAGCCGAGTCGAAAATGATCACCCATTTTGCAGATTTTCAAGAATATTTTTCATAAATTGTGCCCCCTTTTCTGCCTAAACACAAGTACAAATTTACCTTTTTCGAGTTCAAAAAACTTCGAGCGTGTTTCATAATCAAGAATGTGCGTGCACCCACACCAGATTTTTGTCTTTTTTTTCTCTTATCCATTTTGCATCAAAAGTAAGACCCACTGGTGTGGAATAATCACATAGGAAAAATGTTCTCGCTACATCTATTGAAATCTTATAATCTTTACAAAGATTCGTATTTCCATCGAAAAGGAACCGTTTCTTGAAATACATTAATAACATTTTATGATATTTCCAATGCTTTGTATTTCTATCGACAGCTGGGAAAAGCTAGAATCTAATGACCAAATTGTTTTTAATCAAAATACGGAAGTGAAATTTTGTCGCATTAATTCAAATCAATTGAAATTTTACAGATTCATTCTATATATGGCGACATTTTATGCAAAATAGTTATGATTTATTACTAAATAGGTGGTTGCACAAAATGCATGTATGAATTACATACAAGCGTACGAGGAAAAACTACAACTATTATTACTACTACTACTACTAGTAGTACTATACTATTCTACTTCTACTGCTGCTGCTACTACTAATACTACTACTTCTACTACTAATATAGTGGTGGTGGGAGACTGGAGTCGGATTTTGGCATGACAATTTTTGAAGACCGGCAACAAAAACACTGGAAAAAACTGTTAAAACACAATACACGATCAGCGGCAAACTGAACTTTAAAAGCTCTTTTCTTTTTCTTTCTTCTGATATTAATTTCGTTCCCTAATTAGACCATACATACAGTGTCAATATATTTCATGTACTTTTCATCCAATTAAAGGAGGTGAGTCAATTTTCATGACAAATCACTTTTTTTGTAACGATCGTACTTATGTCGCGCCATCCTTAGGAATTGCGGAACGCAAGTAAATCAGAGGTATAGTATTAGTAAGTTAAGCATAACGAATAAATTCTTTTTTGTAACGACGATCGTTCTTAGGTGGGACCATCCTAAAGAATTGAGAAACGTACCGGTAAGTGAATCGGCATTCTTGAATAATTATGAACGCAAGTGAAACGGACGATGGATTTTTGTTTTTAAAAGCTTATATTTCCGCTTCTGATGTGACAGTTGGAACGAGATCTTGACAGTGCTTATAATGGCATGGTTCCTAGTATAGGTCAAATTTCCCATTTGTTCAGGTTCCGTCCGGCTCCCGGTATGACGAAAACAAATATTGCAAATTTTCTGGTCGGGTTCCGGTACAGGTGTTTCTCTCTAACTCCCAGCATTATATACCAATATTTCTACCATTGATAATAATAAAAATGATAATAATAATAATAATAATACAAATAATAATAGTAATAATTGCCTAAACATGATAACAATATTGATAAAAATGCTAATGATAAAGATAACAATCAGCGTGTTTCCACAGAAAAAAAGTGGAACCCGGATTATCTTTTCCGGATTGAAATACCGTGTCGCGGCGACACGGTATTAAACCAATCTGTTTCCACAGAGCGCAGCATTCCGATTCGCCCCGATTCCGTGTTCCAAGTCAGGAAAATGCCGTGTCAATCGGAAGTCAATCTACACAGGATTCCACGCTATTCTATTGTGACGTACATTTGCCATTGTTACGTACAGCGCGTATATAAACATATTATTGTACACGCGTATTTCAGAGTATTTTTCAACCAATCACGCTGCAGTGGTGATGCTCCGCCAGACACGGTTTGTCGCTGTGTGTTTCCACAGAGATTTTACAGGGAGTTCGTGGGGGTCGACACGTCAAGATCCACCTCCCAGAGGTGGATCTGATAATCCGCATCTCGGTCGACTCGACCCGACACGCTTGTGTTTCCACAGGAAAACTGACCCGGTATGACACGGTATGACACGGTATGACACGGAAAATACCGTGTCGCTGTTTTCTGTGGAAACACGCTGAATGATAATATTGATAATGATAATTGAATTGAATTGAATTGAATTGAAAATTTATTGTCCCTTACGGGAAATTCTTTTTTCACTGGTTTAACAGTCTTTGTACATATATACATAATACAGGAACAATACATAATACAATAATTATCAAATGTACATCGTTACAAACGTAGTTACATTTTGAAAGTGATTGTTGCAATGGAAACAGAACAAAACGAATACATGATTGCAGTATAACATAAACATGGCATTCCAGGTGAAAAATTCGAACATTAAGATCGCTGTTTATTTGAGAATATGGGTTAGTTGAGTATTATGAGCCCTAGCGAAAATTAAATTCAGAACAAAGTATAAGTTGAGACCAGTATTTACGTTTGAGTTCCAGACCTCCGGGCTTGTGCATTGAAGTGGTGAATGGCGTTGGGAACAAAAGATTGCCTGAAACGGGTTTTCTGTGTGCGCGGTGCGCACAAACGTATACCTGAACGGTTAAATTTAAAGTTCTCGTTGAGTGGGTGGGTGGGGTCCTGCATAACCTGTCTTAATTTAGATGAAACTCTCTCTTGGTACAGATTATCAAGTAGTGGCAAGTCTATCCCTAGTATACGTTGAACTATTTTCCTGGGTTTATTGAGCTTCTTCTGGTCAATTTTTGTAGCATTAGCAAAGTAGCAGACTAGGTTGTACGTCAGAACACTCTGGATTAGGGACTTGTAGAAAAGAACAATTAGTGTATTGTCTACCCTTAACTTTCTTAAGGTCCTTACAAAATATAGTCTCTGATTTGCCTTTTTTTGAGTTTGTTGAACGTTTTTTGACCAATCTAGTGAATTGCTTATGGTCGTACCCAAATACTTATATTCTTGTACTTGCTCCACATCTTCCCCATGAATGGAAATTGTTCTGTGTTCAGTAGCATTTCGTCGGAAATCTATTATCAGTTCCTTTGTTTTGGATATATTTAGTTTAAGGAAGTGATCATCACACCATTTTACAAAGTTATCTATCGTCGTAGTATATGGTTCGGTATTGTCAGATGCAATGTAACCGGTAATGACTGTGTCATCTGCATTAGTAATGATACTAATATGAATAATAATAATAATATGAATATTGATAATATTGATAATAATGATAATGAAAACAATGAATAAGGATGGTAATAACAATGATGATGATGATGGTGATGAAAACAGTAATAATAATAATAAAACAGGAATGGATAGCTAAATTAATGGAAAAAAAGAGTAAATAAAACAAATAAAACAGTAAAAGAATAACAAGTCTAGTCGCTGTTGCCCCGAGACAAGGTTTATGTTTTTTTGGAAGCACTAGAAGTTTGGAGGCACCCTCGACTAGAGTACATTGAACACCTATTTGTACGGTTTCCTTGACTGGATTTCTGTATTTGTTTATCCGGTTGTTTGTGGCCGTTAATCTGCCTGCGGGGTCTGGAAGCCTTTGTGAGCGTTCTAACGAGGTGTCCTGAATGGAATATGCTATTTACTTATATTATGTAATTCAAACAGACTTGTGTTACTTGTGTGTAGCACTGGTGTTGCTAATGATAAAATGCCTGAGTAAAGGTGACAAAATAAAGATGGAAGTGTCGAGTCATATTGCGTTGACGTTCTCATCAGCCTTCACTTTTCTTTCATATCAATTCTTCTATCTTTCTAAGAATATTATTCGTTTATTGATTGATTGATTGATTCATTCATTCCTTTATTTATTCATTCATTCATTCTTTCTTTTCTCTTATCTTAAACCCAACATTTTGTTGGTCATTCGATTGCCTTGGGTACTTAATGCCCCCATCATCCCCATGACAAATCACGTCATTGAGTTTGCGGTGCATACGAGTTTTCGTTGAAAATAAATAGAAACGACGGTCGGAAAAATTAAGGGAAAAAAATGTTATAAGGGCTATCACGCATGGTTCTCCTATTAGTATTATAATTCTTGTTCTTATATTTTCCCTTCTAACTATAACTATTACTACTACTATGACGACGACGATGAAGACTACTACTAATACTACTACTACTGCTACTGCTGCTGCTGTTGCTGCTGCTGTTGCTACTGTTGCTACTTCTTCTAACGATAACAATAGTAATAATAATATTAATTACAATAGCCAAAATTGAAAATGTCATATCAGGTGTGTTTTTTTAAATCATTTTTATTACAACATACATGTATGATGTATCTTCCACCTTCATTAGTTGGATAGATGCGGGGTGGCACTGGGGAAGGCTCTTGCCCCAATTGGCGTAAAAATATAAATAACGACAAAGACAAGAGAGAAAAAGAAGGAAGAGGGTGAAGAGGGTAAAGAGGGTAAATCTCTCTCTCGCTATGACCCTTTCTCTCGCATGACATTCATAATTAATTTAAAGTTGATAGTTAATTTTTACCTTCCTGGTTATTGTAATTTGGACATTTGTACTCAATTATCTATGTTACACTACAGTATAATTTAACTTTTGTTATCCGTTGTTATAAAAACATTGTTTGGACTATAATCATTAAAATTTAAATTTAATTGAAAATCGTTACGTGTCGAATGTTTATATCGACAAATTGGCAAACAAGCATGGTTACTTCTGACTCATGTATTGTTCAATTTGCCGTCGGTTCCATAAACCTCTTCAGCCCGGCTAGAATGTTATTCACTCATGGATTCGTGTTTACATTCGCTTTGTCCACATCTTGACTGGTTCTAAGTGGCTATACATTGTATTTACAAGAATGTGCCTCGCATCATTCTAAATATAGATGTTGATTTACTTCGAATGTATTGTTCTCCTCGCAGCACGAGTAGCATAATTTTGTCAAGGTGTCGACTGAAATCGATCGCATCTGGCTTTCATACACGGTGACGTTATTGTCGTTCGTGTTTAAAATAGAAACCATTTTATCCTTCATGACCCGGTCGCAAGCCAACAATGAACAAATATTTAAAGGAAAATAAACAGGTGAAAAATATCAGCGTTATCTAAAACGTTTCTTCTTATCAATTATTGGTTAAAGTTTCGTTATGATTGTATATGTTTACGATATATATATATATTTAAAAAACCAATTAAATAATGTCCATCATTCATTGTATTTATTAATTATCATTATTATGCATAACGTTTTTATTTTCAATAATTTTGAAGAATAAGAAATCCATGGAAGATGACAATTTGACTAAAATTTAATAAAAACGAGTTAATAGGCGGAATACTACAAAAGTCACGCTAATCCTACTGTTTCGCCATAATGACACTTCTAACTGATTTGAAGTTCCATTTCAAATAAGTCAAACAGGGTTTACCTGCCTTCATCGGCGTAAAAATGGGGGGGGGGGGACTGGGAGCTGCACACACCCCCCCCCCCTCGGAATTTTCAAAATGTGTATTTTCGGGCGATCGCCACCTCATACAAAGGCAGCGAGAAGCCAGATATCTTCACATTCCACCTGCACTTTTAAAGTCACATTGTACTGTTGTTCCTAAACAGTTAGCTTAAGCAAAAAAAAATCAAATTGCAGAGCACTTTCGAAAATTATTTTAGAAATATACGACAGTGTGAGAGAGTAGTATAATTTTTAAGGACTCAGAGGAACACAGGTCTAAAATCTTTCAGAAAAGTCCGCAAAAATTGTCGTTTTTTAGTCTGTTTAGCAATTCACGGGGCAACTCCCCCCCCCCCCCTCCTCGTACGCGTCCCCTGCCCGTTTACCTACGCATCCCTTATCTATTTATTAATGCAAAATACAATAAAAATATATAATCAATGATGATATGATTTGCAAAGGAAACCGTTTGAGCTATTTAGAAACGCCAAAATGTAGGGGTATAAAATATGAATGCCATGTGCGGTGTGCGGCATTAGAGGAAGGAGCAAAGACAAAACTATTGTGGAAAATAACTATGATAACGCCCCAGGAAAGCGAGTTTAGCGATATTTCCATTTCATAATTGGATCATGCATAATAAACGGATAGATCCCCCGTTGATGCTGCGGCCGAAGTGAATGGAATGTACATGTATCGTGCCATTACCATGGTTTGCCCGAATCTCCAGCCAATTATTGCGAGATGATGCACTTTTTCTCATCTATTCTGTAAATGATGAGCAATTGTATAGGCGAGCTACATAAGTGCCTTGGTCCCTCCAGCTCACGGTACAATTTTGGTTGTATAACTTGTATTCATTGATGTGGTATGCATAATGCATAATGTACTAATAACCATACAAACTCGAGGCAATTGAGAAGTGTGGTGATGAAACACGACAATATCGACACGAGTGAATTTGGATAATGAGGGGAAATAATATTCCTATCAGTATTCGGTGACAACGTTTGAGGTTTGGTGTTATTAATTTGACTAGATATCCTACCACTTAATAATAATAATTATAATATTCCGCTTTTATATAGCGCTTAATTCATCTACGATGTCTCTAAGCGTTTTAAAGATATACTGTTACCCCGGTCATTGGATCCAATACTTGCCCGCACACACTGTGTGCACAATCTCCACTCCCTGGGGAGCTTTCCAGCCAGGCGTTACTTGACGTTATTTAGAGCTCGACGATTGGAGCATAATTTAAAGAGGCTTTTATATAATAAAGAAAATTCCAAACTTGAGAGCAAATTCTTCTAAAATAAAGCAGAAAAATCAAAGAAGCAGACTGGTAAAAGTTTAAACGAAATCTGACAAAAAAATAAGAAAATTATGTATTTTGGAAAGTTGTAGTCACTAAAGGTATTGGCAATTCAAATTGGCTGAATCCGTAATATCACTGTGACATAGTGCCGGGCAACTTTCCCATTTGCCCTAACACACATAGTTACTAAGATGTCAATGTATATTTAATATCATAACAATCATATTGGACACCATGGAAGTACAGTCTTATCGCTATGGCTTGACTGAACTGGGTGTCCTTCCAACTTTATTATTGTCTTCTTCTTTTCTCTTTTACGTAGTATATCATTTATTATGTTTGTTTCAAATGTCTCTTTATAATATGTTGTAAATGTTCTGTATATACACTGTATATCGTGTATTTTAATGTGATTTCGGAGATTAAATAAATCAAATAAATCAAATCCTAAAAATATATGACTCATGCAGTAGGTTTTATTTTTAGAAGGACCTATAAAGAAAAAATAAATACAAATTTGAGTAGTGCCTCTAGGGAGAAAGGGTTAACGAGAAGTACAGACGTTAATGATTTTTTTTTGTACGCGACAAAACAAGAGGGTTGTCCGACTTGCTAATTTGTGATTCGCGCAGATGTAGTGATTTCATATTTTAAACATACATAACTTTCTTATTATTGGTCCGATTTATTTCAAACTTTCGTCAATCTCTTTCTCTTATTTACATATAATAATATATACAATGAAGTCATTATAAAGCTAATAATTCCTATTAAATTCAGCTATATAGACAGGGAGGCATTATCAACATTGAGTCTCGGCTAAACAATGGACAGTTGCTTGTACAACACGATAGCAACTATTTTCCAAAAATCAGTGTCGACACCGTAATGAATGTCGGATAGAAATCATGTTAGGATTACGTAATGCATGTATAATGTCCGCACCTTTCAGTTGGCGACGCACAAGGCTACTGAAATTGCATTATGATGATTTTTCGGAAGTATAGTTGCTATACATAATGGACATCCGTATTATCTCTTTAGTGGAAAGGCATTGTGTGTAGCTATAGGGGATTGTTGACCTAGACGTGCTAGATGTACGATGCTGCGATTAAAATTATAGGAATAATTAGTCTTCATGGAAATTTAGATGTCTCACAAAAGATGACATACACATTTATAGAGTTGGATATTTAAACGTGATAATATTATGGCTCGATATAATAGCGTCCCCATGCATTCTCTCTTTCTTTCTCTCCTCTTTCGTTTCTCTATCTCTCTCTCTCTCTCTCTCTCTCCCTTTCTCCCTCTCTCTTTTATCTCTCTCCATCGTCTTCCTCTCTCCCTTTCTCTATCTCCCTCCTCCTTATCCCAATCTCTCCGTCTCCTCCCAACCCCCCCTCTCTCTCTCTCACTCCCTCTCTCTGTCTTTCAAGACTTTTGACATGTTCAAATTCTCTTAATTTGGTAAAAAGGGATTATCAATTTTATATATAATTATTGTAGCCACATAAATGACAATGATGGCGATGGTGGTAAGGATGGTGATGGTAGTGATGATGATGATGAAAAAAAAATGATGATCGTGGTGGTGATTTTCTTTTGTTTTTTTGTTTTTGTGATGATGATAGTAATACGATCTGTATGGGAGAAGAGGGTTTACTGAGCAAGTTATAGACCCTGCAGGTATGATCGGCAAAATAAATATCATCATGATTTTAATTTAAAAAATACCTAGAATGTAATGGTTGTGGTAATATGTTGGCAATTGTTACATTAAGGGTTACTTAATATACAAACAAAAAGAACATTAGTTGAATAAAGTTCACCTTGCGAAGTGTATGTAATGTATCGTCATGATAAGCGATATGTTTTACAGGTTTTAAATAATATGTAAACAAAACTTTGACAATTAGAATTTGACCTAAAAACTTGCGGCAGAATATAACGATGTATGGGCCATTTAGGTTTTGTAATCAATACGTCTTCACCGAGTGACTGATATAATAATTCATTACGAAGAACAGTATTTCAACAGACATAACGCAAATGACTTATGTAAGTGTTAGGTGAAGCAGGGAATGTTTATCTGACCTAGCAACATGCATGCAATTTGCATTCCGACTATTGCTATAATGATATATACAAAAGGTTAATAAAATAGGAAATATATTTTTCAAATGATCCATTTGCTTTAAGAACGTCAGACAATTCCTTTCAAACCAATATAAGAGATCATTATCTTTTCTTTTAAAAGTAAAATTTACGGGTGCTTCTACATCGGGAGTTTCGGGACCCTAATGACGAACAATTGCATTACCTGTTACGAATTATCTTTGTTACTGCATCGGGGAATGTCGATATATGTAACCATTTTGGTAATGTAAAATTCATAAATTTATATTCATATGTGAACTGGTCTATATGCTCCTCTTGTACACGAGGCGTCCTTTCGATTGCGTTAATATCTGCGCTAATATCAAGCATGCATGAGAAGACTATAAGCCTATACGTCAATAATATACACGCAGCATGGGCATTCTTCTTCTTGCAATCATTGGTGTATCACCCACGCATGGCGCGTCAAAGAGTGCAACAGTCACTGACGCAGGGCTCTGTCAGGAAAAATGACGCAACGTGTTTATACTCGCGGGTATTTATGTTATATAGCTATTATGTATATGAAGTGAATTGTTTACCTTCTCTTTCCATCCGTCGGGTTCGACGCCATCCGAGAAAGGAATGATGAAATCATCATCCTTACTCGACGATAAAGGCTGTTCTCTGATACTCCCCAAATAGGTAGAATCGGTCCCGCTATCGAACTCGCCATCGCTCATGAGATGATGCGTCCCCGTTGCTCCGCGCGTTTTCTCCACCGTCTTGTACCCTCCAAGCGTACTTTCCACCACACTTATTTCAGTTTCGGGGATTTCCTCCATACTGTCCACGACTGTACCTGCCCTGAGCGCCGCCCAAGCGTCGGCAGTGTCCTTGTATACCAGGGTATGTCCTGTATCGTCCCCATCGTAGAACTGAGCGACGGAAGGTCTCCGATATGAGGTATGGTCATTCTTAGGCTGCAGAGTTAGATCTTCCCTGTGTCCATGAGAAGTTGAGGAATATGTCGGGACCGATGTCGGGACCGATGTCGGGACCGCGTCCCCGTTTTTCGATTCGCTCTTGAGCCGGGCCTGTCGGGCTAGGACCCCGATCTTTCCCACCCTTGTCGACACCTTCTTGAAATCCTGCAGGGGTTTACTAGTCCTTGTGTTAGTCCCCTCGTTCTTACTCACCGTCACCCCCATTTTGTTCGGGTGTCGGCTTCAACCAGCCTCACGGATTCCAAACGTTCACTCGTTTCCAATCAGCTTAATAAAGAGTTACGTCTGGATGTTAGTTATCCAGTGCTACCCTCCATTCAAATAATCAACTCATTCCATTATAACTAGGCGACGATTCTAAACGAAAGATTAAGCCGAAAAGGGTCAGAATCCTAGGCGAACTGAGTAACAATGCAGATAATAAGAGGATTAGTGGTGAGACGCGGCGATGTCCATCAACAGTGGTTATCAATTGGTATTAACAAGACTGGTTACAAAAGTGTCAAGTGTTGTCAGCAGCTTGTGGTCTATTCTTCAGTGGAAACAAGTCTCATGTACGTCATACCAGGAGAGTAAAGAAACAAAATTGAAGAAAAATACGAACCTCAAGTCTGGAGTAATTAAGGTCACAATCGCTCGACCTCAATGGACGCAGTTATCATGGTAATGATTCCAGAGTTCAAGAGAATAAGACCCTTAATTATCTCGTTTCCAAGTTGTAAAATTACCCGCGATCGGCTGTGCAAATTTGTTCAGTAATCAAACCACGATCTGATAGTGGGAGTAAGTGCGTTGACGATTTCCAATAACATCTCATCGAAATATCCCAGAATAATAATTGATCCAAATCACTAAAAGCTCCGCAGTGCGATGTAGTTGCTCCTACCCCACTGCGCTCCAAATGAGAGTGAAGCACCTTTAGTTCATATCATAGAAATCAGAATAAAATCCCCCGAACAATAACGCGCGTTCCTGACGTCACAATTTATACGGTCGTCTGCATGTCAACTTGCGTTGTCAAAAGGTTCGAGTCTTGAGGAGCAATGAAAGGCCTCATCAAACCTTTTGATCCCTGCTTTATTATCAGCTATGATGACATCCACAGACACTATATTTTCTTTTTAATTAACTCGTCACTTCACTGAGCAAAATCGATACCATCCTAGTATTCGAGGCAAGATGATACAGGTATACTTACGTAAGAGTTTTTGTTTGTGGTTCTCCGAGATGAACACGGGATGGTTTACTATTTGGGTTCGACAATCATGTCGTTGGAAGTTCAGTGTGAAAATCAATGAAGATATGTGTTAATGTGTTGAATCATAAGGGTGCTAATAAACAAAGATGGATTGCCACAGTGTTTCGAGACAAACAGTCAGCTACTCAGCATGGAAATTGGTGAAATAAAGTGACCCGGTAACTTGATAATATAACTTTGTACGTATTCACCTTCTTTACAATCCATGAGACATTGTACATGGATGTAGCGATTGTTAATAACAACATGGGCCTAACATTATTATGTCTCGGCAATATTGCACTCGACATGCTCAACAGTCCTTTTCAGGGTACTGGAACAACGTGTGCGACCGCCCAGCCCTTTATTCAACAGCCCCCAAACTAAAATATAAAAAACCTTTGTAAGTTCACGTCCTTTTCTTTTGAAATTAGATCAATAATGCACCTCTACAAAGGTAGTATTGATACCTCGGTCACACTGCCGAACCGCCTCCACAAAGACTCCCAACCGACCGATGCTTCAATTTCTTGGCCAATGGGGGGGGGGGGGGGGGGTAATGTATGATTTTGTTCGACCTGTTGTCGAACTGGGACCCGTTTCTCAAAGCCTTTTTTCAATGAAAAATGACAAAAATCAGTGACAAATCGGCTGATAATAATAATAATAATATCTAATTCTTATATAGCGCTTAATACAAAATGTCTCTAAGCGCTTTACAATATACTATTACCCCGGTCATTGGATTCAGTGCTTGCCCGCACACACTGTGTGCACAAACTCCACTCCCTGGGGAGCATTCCAGCCAATCAGAAGCAAGGATTTCACTAGCTTATAACAAAAACTGTCATTTGTCACTGGTGTATGATGTGTGATTTTGTTTGATCTTTTGTCGAACTTGGACCCGTTTCACAAAGCCTTTTTTCAATGAAAAATGACAAAAATCAGTGACAAATTTGCTGATAACCAATCAGAAGTGAGTATTTCATTAGCTTATAACAAAAACTGTCATTTGTCACTGATGACAGGTTTTGGGAAATGGGCCCTCGGTCCCGTTGGTGTGACTGAGAGTGTACCCTTAGAGCGTGTCTCATATTCTGCAATGAAAAAGGAATGAACAAATTCTTGTCTTATTGTAAATTCGAACTTTTTGTTGTTGGGGGGGGGGGGGGCAAAGACCCCGTTGAAATTGTATTGATATTTGTTAAACTAATCAAAGAAAAGAGATTTATTTTTTCTATCCACACGTCAATATCACGTATTATGAGTGCTAGTTATCATAATAAATCTGAAATTTCAAACGTTTATTACGCTCTTATCTTTTGCTTGAACTGTCCCTAATAGGTCTTTTTGATTTTGATGATGATTCTATGCAGATTACTAATTGATTGTGAGAGATTGCAAATCGGAATGGTAAAATATATAAGCAGTACCACAGCATTAATAACGGAATAACATAATATTTTAAAGCCCCACTGTCCTACTTGTAGATACTTGCTCCCTCTATATAGAAAACCCAGTCGGTGCCTGTTGGTCCCCCATGATCTTCTGTTTCTTATGTTAGTTGAGAGCTGAGTTAATGAGATAGCCACCTGTCAGTGACCTCGCTGTGTGGTCTAATCCATTCTGGTCCAGTAGTATTGACGGTCTTTAAGGGACAGTTTGAATAAAATCAAGCAAAGGATATAAGAGAGTAATTAACTTTTGAAATTTGAGATTTGGATATAGGATAAGGGTAAAGTTAGGATAAGGATTATAGAGTTAGAGTAAACGTAATAAGAAAAAGTGTGTATTACAGGATTGAAGTTTAGAATATGGTTGGTAAATGATTGCGGTGGGTTATTATGCTTCGAATTGAATATTAAACAAGGCGAATCCATTTCGATTATATTCAATTAATTCCATTCAATTCAAGTCCTGTCCACTGTGTCATATAACTACTCAGTGAAGAGATCAGTAAATACTATAGCTATTGGTGGCGCTGTTTGTCTGTCGGTGTTCAGAGCCATCGATTATGTTTTGCGCTCTGGTACGAAAAAATAATACGCAACCCGGTTCGAGTCGTGCACAATATGGCGATTTTTTGTTTGTTGTTGGCCAAGCACAAAACAAAGAATATACAATGTTGAGTCCAGCATCCTACAGCCAAATTACAAATTAAAGTATGAATAAAATCTGCTAGGCCTGTTATAATGAACAGGGTTAAGGGCCTGCACCCCCCCCCCCCCGTTCCGCGTCCCAGTGTTTATAGGTGAATTGCTATTTGACCCAGTAGAGGGGCGTCACAAAACAAACAAGTAAACAAAGGCAATCAGATTTTTGAGATTTGTCATTCTTTAAACAAAAATCTGATAAACGTAAAGCAGTTACCCAATAAGCAAATTCACATTTGAGTCCCTTGTTTTAAAAACAAAATTGAAAAGGTGTGTGCTGTAGAAACTCTTTATATTTGTCTAATATCCAGATTATGTATGCTATTTTGTAAAACATTGCTATTTTTGTGAAATGTACTCAAATAAAAATGCAGTTTTTCACGTTATTTATTTGCTGTTGTCAGGGTTTCACTTTGATAAGTTATTTATTTATGGTTATTCAATTAAAAAAATCATGGCAGTTGAACGCTGAAATAACCAAGGTGGTTTTACATTACACGAAACAGACAAAAAGACATATGAATAATCATTCAATAACCATTATTACTCAACTTGAATTTGTCATGATAGAAAACAAGAAGGTATGAATGAACATATAGCTTTAGGGCCTACACAATATGTTATATGAGAGTTTAAGAAATATATTATAGCACAGAGATCCACGGTACATTTTAAAAGTTTGCCACAATTTGAATGAGGGAGAGATTGAGAGAACTAGAGAGAGAGAGAAAAGACGAGGGCAGAACAGAAGAAATAAGAAAAGAGAAAGTAACAGAATAAGAAAATTAGAAAACAAAGAAAAAGAAGAAGAACAGAAGAAGAAGAAGAAGAAGAGAAGAAATGAGAAAGGGAGAGAGAGAGAGAGAGAGGGGGGGGGGAGAGTGTGTGTGCGTTAGTCTCATCAACCACACTCAAAATATATAAATGTAATGAAGTAATGAAGTAATTGAGAATATGCAGAGAATCAAGTCATTTATATTTCCCCATAAAAATAAATAATTTTTGCCGACAACAATAGAACAAATTTCCCGAAATGAAGACATAAAAATGATAATAGTGGCCTTTTCTGTAGCGCACTTGTCCATCACCACGTGATGCTGCTAGAGCTCCAAATTAATTAGTCCGGCCTATAATTATTAATTAAAGTCTTAAAGCATGCATATTTCACATTTTAACTCTTTCTCTACACCTTCTTTCAGTGCCGTCTTCTTCCTCTGTTTCTTGCTCTCCTCCCGTTTCTTCTTCTCCTCCGTCCTCCTTTTCTTTCTTTTCTCCTCCTCTTTTTCTCTTTCTCTCTGTTTTTTCTCTTCACCTCTCTTTTTTCCTTCTTCTTATTCCTTCTATCTCTTTCTCTTTTCTTCTTCTGACCTTATTTCTCTCTCTCCTTCTTTTCCTTTTTATCCTTCTTCTTCTTCTTTTCTTTTCCTTTTTCTTCTCCTTCCGCTTTCTATCATCTCTCTCGTTCCTTTTTCTTGTTATGCTTAATTCATCATTCAAACATGTTCAACAGCTTTTGTATAAATGTAAAAAGTGTTCAGACAAAATTTGTTTGTTTTTCCCTACGATGTTACTTACACATCAGTCACGTTTATTGTTTCTAAATTCAATATATACATTTCGCATTTATACATCTTCTGTTTGGAGCTACAATGGCATCGATCCATATTACTTTGACATGGAGTTAACGTCCTTGTGACCCCAAAAAGACGATGTGTTAAATTTGTCCGTTAATATTTATGTACCGTAACTATCACGTATATTCCATTACGAGTCAGGCGCGTACGCAGGGGGGGGGGGGTGTTTGGGGGGTTAAACCCCCCCCCCTTTGGTATTTTTATGTGTATAAACCCCCCCTAAAAAACCCCTAAAACCCCCCCCTTTGGGTTTTTTTTTTTTTTTTTTTTTTTTTTTTTTAATTATTATTTAAAAAAAAAAAAAAAAAAAAAAAAAATTCCCATGGATGACCTAAACAAGTGACCTCACCCCCCCCCCCCAACGGAGCAACATGTCAAATTTTCAAATTTCGAGACAAAAAAAAAAAAAAAAGTGTCCTCTTACCCCCCCCCCCCCCCCCCCCCCCCCCCCCCCCCCCCCCCCCCCCCCGCTTATTCAGCGGCTGGCTGAGTCGTTGCGAAATTTTCGGCCCGATTTATAAATGTTAAAACCCCCCCTTGAAAAAATCCTGCGTACGCGCCTGTTACGAGTAATTATGAATTATTCAAATCAATTCAAATGATTTTATTTATCATGCAAAACATAATACAATGAATAAGTGTATTTACACAAAATACAATGAAACAACAAATATAATAGAAAAAGCACAAGAATAGGGGAACTAACTAGAAGCAGAGCTTGTTGAAGTGTTAGTTCTTCAGATGCTGTTTTACAATATATCTTGAACAAAGTATACTTAGAAAATAAATAAATAAAAAAATATGTAGCAAAGAAATTATGGATTGGGGGGGGGGGGGGAAATGGAGGAAAATAGTAGAAGGCAAAAAGAAAGAAAGATAAAAAAAGGAAGTTTGATGTAATATCGTCTGTTTTGAGCCACAATGGCATTGATCCATATTACTTGGCTTTTTCTCTTTTCTTCTTGTTTATATTTATTTTTAACTATTTGTACAAGACAGTGTATCTATCTACATGTTTCAAGCTGTCTCTTTTTGGATCTTGGATCCGGAATTGAACTCGAGCCTGAACTTAATTGGGACACCTTTTGGTCCCATTGGGGCATATAACGTACGCGACAACCATATGCTGGTGATTGTACGTCATGGACAGATGTAGCCTTTTGACAAGGCATCGTGACTCTAAGCGGCTGAGATGAGTCTAGATACCCGGAGTGAACGCGCGACCGAGTGACGGAACGTCAACCTCGCTCTCGCGTTCACTTGGGTTTTCGCGATTAGTCTCGTTTTAGTCGCTCGGCGTCTATCAGACAAGTGGCCTTGTTTAAAGGCTAGGACAGATGCAGATCGATGCAGATATAAAGGCTTAAAGGAGCAAACAAATAAAAAGAAACGATTACAAAATCTACATTTACAGCATATTTACAAGGTATATACAATTGTCGCTAAGTTAACGACCCCGGGGGTTTTAAGGTTTTGGGACCATCGGCGATTACATTTTCCTTGACTTTGATGTGATTCCATGAAAGCTAAAAGGTCCGAAACAATGGGCAAATTTAGTTTAATTAATCAATTATTTCCAGAAATATAGGTTTGTGATATCATACATTCGTGTCTTTACACGTACCTTTATTTCATTTCTATGTCTCGAGTGGCGTTTGAATGATTATAGATTAACTATTCACATATCCGTGAAGTGACAATTTTGCATGGTGTACAGTACATAATTTATGGGGAAAATTTCGTTTTGGCAGCGCGGTGATTTTTGTTTACCCTAGTCAGTGACCAACTGACCATTGTACTCCTTGGTCAAACTTACCAAAAAGATAGGAGCAGAGTTGATTCTGCGTCCCCGGCGGTTCGGATTGACATGTCCAGCGGTCCGGACTTTGTGAATCCCTGGTCTAGAGCAACATGAAAAGTAATTTTTTGCTATTTCTTCCATCAACCGGTATACTGCACAAAAGCAAAACCAAGGTATTTCGCCATTTGGTGTATCATAATTTATGCATGACCACATTATGGATTTCTGAATATAAATTGACATCAGATGTGTTTGCCACTTCTATTTAGTCTGATCTAAGCTCCATTAGGGCTCTTAGCTAAATACATGAATCAGATTTACTAAATGTTGATATGTGGACAGTAATGTTAAGAATGGATCACACTATCCCGAAAATAAGTCAGACCGTTACTACTCATTTGGGATTAAGTCATTGGTTTTGAGATTAATAGTGAGACTGTTCACCAGTTTATTCCAGAAAAAATCGTGTCCTCTCACGTCCTTGGTCCAATGTAGGTAGGGTCTGCCGTCACTTAAATATAACCTTGCCAAAAATGGTATCTCCTCGTCAGGGATGTCTTCGAGAAAGACCACGACTACGAATTCGGTCTGGGTGTCGCTCACATGGTCCATAGCGGTGCGGAGTTTGAGCATGAACCAGCGATCGTGTACGGCGGCTCTGCTGAGTAGAATGATGGTTTTGTAACTATGGCTCACCACGTAGTCGACGGCGTCCAGATAGTGCATACCAAGGATGAGGTCTTGATCACCACAGACATTCCTCTGGAATTGCGGAAGCCGTTCTTCCAAAGCCGGTTGGAGTCGTTGACGAACCCATTCTTCGTCGTCGTCGTAGAAGATGATATTCAAGTCAAATTCGTAGTCGTTGTGGTCCCGGGCGTCTCTCATCTCTTTATATCCAATTACCATTAGTTTCAAGAGAAAGAGTTTTTTCCTAAATTGCCATCGGTTGTGATAAAGGACTACGACGATGACAACCAACATTAGGCCGGCGAAAGGAGTCAAGCATACAAGAGGAATGTTGAGTCCACAAAGTTTACTGGGATCAAAATCAAGCAAAGGTTTTCTGCGAAGAGGCCCTAAAGAGGCAGATGAACAGATGGTGCTGCTCTCGTCAATGACGTCAATATGTCCACTCATCCAATTACGGAACCATCGTAGATCGCAGTTACAAACGATAGGGTTCAATGAAAAATCGAAAGATAAAAGCGAAGATTCTATCGGTTCAAATGTCGTTTGGTCGAGACGGGTTAATTTATTGTTTGATAGCAAAATAGTAGTCAGTCTGGGATTGTTCGAGAATAGTTGTTCATCGAGGTATGCCAAAAGGTTGTCATTGAGATTGATAATTGTCACTTGATCTAACATTTTGAATATATCAAAATTAAGTTGTTGAATTGCGTTTCCACGTAAATTCAGCACCCGAAGCGATTCCAATCCCATAAAAGCTAAATGATGAAAGCATGAAATTTGACAGGCTTCTAAATTAAGGCTCTGAAGAGCAGAGAGTTGTTCGAAGACCCTAGCTGGGAACTCATCTGGTGTGCTAAAATCATTGTAGCTTAGATCCAAAGTAATCAGATTTGACAATCCGTCAAAAAGAGAGACATTCAGAGTTTTATCCCAGATAAATAATGTCATCAGCTCCGATTCACGGATTTCCAAATCTACAAGGCCTTGTGAATCTGTGAAGGTTATTCCATGTCGCGTAAAGCCATTTAGATTGTTCATGTTATTCAGGAAAAGAGTTGTTAGGTTCGGTGCTACCGGTTGAAATTCAAAAATACTGGTATAGTTCAAGGCGATGGTTTGAATTCCCGTCAATTTCGAAAACGACGTGATTTCCAAAACAATAAGGGCTTCGTTGGAGCTCAGATCTAACAGCGTTAGATTTCGCAAACCGACAAATGCGAATTCTGAGATTGTTGTCAAAGAATTGCGACTTAAGTGCAACTCATTTAAGTCCAATACCCATACATCAGTATTTGGGTTTATATATTTTATTTCATTTGAGTTCAATTTCAAAACTTTTAGCTCCTGCATGCCTTGAAAGAATACCGGTTCAATAGTGACGATTTTGTTGTACGATATATCAAGTTCCACGAGTCTTGTCAAGTTAGAGAACACGTATGGAGAGAGGAATTGGATTTCGTTGCGCCCTAGATCAAGTTCCACGAGTCTTGTCAAGTTTGAGAACACGTATGGAGAGAGGAATTGGATTTCGTTGTGCGATAGATCAAGTTCCACGAGTCTTGTCAAGTTTGAGAACACGTGCGAAGAGAGAGATTGTATCTTGTTGAAGTTGAATCGAAGCACGGAAAGAGAGCAATTACCCAAAATACCAAAGGAATCTCGTGGCAATACTTTAAAATTGGAGTAAGTTATAGCGAGCTCCACTATTTCAGAAAGACAGATCCCGCTAAATGTATCCTTTATTATCTCAAGTGTCGAAGGGTATGGGCCAAGGACCAGTGATCGGACACGCAACGATGCAATAACATTTGGGTCTACTGATTTAATATGATTCCCTCCCAAATCCACAATATCACTTTGACATCCAAAGATGAAAGATTCTGCCGTGAGATGCTCGATTTTATTAAAACCCAATTCAACATTCTTTGCTCTGCCACAAAGGCTCATGTTAACGAAAGTCAGTTTGTTGTTTCTAATGTTTATAGACTCTACAGACGGGCTCCATTTCAGAGTGTCGTTTGGAAGCAGTTGCAGATTCAAACCAGACATTTCCAGGATGGACAGTTTCATAGACCACCTGAACAGGTCTGTAGTTGGGAGAACAATTAGATTAGGGTTGAACGATAGGCTTAAGTGATTTAATTCCTTTAGAGGGTGAAAAGATGCAGATTCTATCATTGTCATGTTGTTTGATTCAAGATTCAAGACCTGGATCAAAGGGTATCTCTTGAAAGAAGAACTCAAGATGAAAGTGATTTTGTTTAACCTGACGTCCAGTTCTTTAATATCTTGTGGAAGATTCTGAGGGATGGATTCCAACCCACGAAAATGGCAATCAGCTTTCTTCTGCTCGGCCTCATAATAACATATAGAAGGAGTAAACAGCGCATCTTGGTGTATGGTTTGGATGAGCGTCGGTGTTATAATACATACTACGACCAATGATAGACAGCGTAGAAGAGGTGCTCGTCGTATGAATGCCATAATAACAGATTCTTGCCGAGTCTGACAAATTAAATAGAAGATAATAACAAATAAAAACTAGACATGCAATCGTGTCACAACGATGTGCGTGCAATGACGCACGTGTTTCTACGGTTCAAACGAAAGAGCTTCTCTCAGACTATCCAGAGCAATTTGTAAGAAGCATGTAGCTTCTGTGATAGCAGAGATATAGGTAGCATATTTGTTTTGTTTTAAATGATATTTTATTTCCTTCCTCATAATTTCACATAACAAGAAATTCACATAACAAGAAATTATCAAAATAGGCAATATAAAACAAGATCTTTGATACAAGACACTTCATGAGTTACATCAATCAATCTCAGATTCTGCATGATTGTACATTTTTTCTTGCATGTAACAGTGTAAATCAAAATAACAGTAGAGGAAGGTTTAAAGTTACATAGTACCATCCTGTCACACATTCTCACACCAACAAACTCATGACACCCCCCCCCCTCTAGCCCACCCACACCACACCCCCTTTCACACACATAAACACACGATACAACACACACACACACACACACACACTGCATGCAACCAGTTCCGGAGATTTCCTTCCTCATAAAATTCACATTACAAAATAATTATCACAGTATTTAATACAAAGCAAGATCTACGTACGATACAAAAACATTTCATGAATTACAATGAATATAGAAAAATCTCAGATCATACATGTTTGTTTAATTATCTGATATCAATGATAGTTAAAAGATATGGAAAATGTTCTTGTATTTTATATTTAGCAAAGCAATCTCGCATACAAAATAACTATCAAGTGTCGTCTGATCCGCCGATTGCCGTCTGCTATAATACGTTCAAGTCACATTTATCTGTGGACTGTGATGTAGACAGTTTACTCGTCATTGTAGATTTATGATTAGCCATCTGTCATTAGTCTTTAATTGTTGACACACATACAATTACCACACACACACACGAACACTCTCACTTCCCCTCCCCAACACACCATTTCCACACACCCGGTTCACCCAATGGCATATACACCCTGCAACATAGTGGAACATTCTAGTTTGGTGGTTCCGTCGAACTAGCTACGTACGTTTGTGCTGGCAATGGTTCAGCGAGCGAAAATGAGACAACCGGAGTTTACGGCCCGAAACGGACAAAATGGCGCCTGGACGGTCACGCATGAGGGTGATTAATTACTATAAAGTTCTACATAATTTGACGATGGCTGCAAAAGGGATACAGTACCTTTAAAGGTGAAATTCAAAGAAGATCACAAATATTTCAACTAATGTATTACTAGAAACTGGTAAGCTAACAGATGGCCATCGTACAAATTTAGGTCAACTACATATCGGGTGATTTATAAAAATACAAATACAACCACCTCCATAGCAGCTGGGATATACGAGAGATTCGCTGGAAAAATAACGATGTTTTAATGACGTCACTATATGGACCAACACTGCCCAAGCAGACGACATCCCATAGAGAATGAACATAATTGCAAGGCTATTATTTCTCAAATTATAATGAGTTTAGTGTATATAAATGTAATGGCATGTCAAACCATTCAGAAGGGGATATGACCTGATTCTGACAACTAAAATCTTTTGCTTGTAAATACACAGGATAGGGGTTAATAACAATCAAAGAAACCAGACTTTCAAATTGAAAAACCCCCGGAATGATATTAAGGACGGCATTTGTTCCCTCTTGAAACGCCGAACATACCCTGGTGTGTGCAGCTGAATATACAATGGCGTCTTATTTTGTTTACAAGCGACAGATTCCTTTATTTTTGTATCGCCGCATTTTTCATCAAAATAAAACCATGCGCGGGGTTTAAAGTGAGGCAATAGATAAAACATTTAGCCTGACGGTAGTGAAGTAAGAGAAAGAACTCGAGAGAAGATGAAAACACAGGCACTGAAAATGTGTGAGATGTCATGGGACATCGTCTGCTTGTGCAAGTCATGTCTATACTGTGATCTCACATATCTCAGCAGCGTTCGGAGAGCTCTTCAGGTGCTATGCCGGGGCTGTATTTAAGCGTTTTGTAATTTATAATAATCATTATACTTCGAATGTTTTCAAGCATTGAATTGTGATAAACTTGTCGAATCGAAGTTTCAACTTTGCAATAATGAAAATAAAGTTAGTTTTTAAAATCAATGAATATCTACTTTAACATACTGAAAAGTGCGAAAATGGCAAATGTCGTAATACCTGCTCCGTACGTGATTTCTCTGGGATATACGTGTACAACAGGGTATTGAAATCGCTCTTAAATTGATTTCTAAAGTCTTTGCGATCGTGTTCGATGCACTGTTAAACATCACAATATGGATGTATACTGTGATATTGAGGGGGATAAATGTTTAGTTCCGACAAAGGGGAGGGGGCAAATGTAGTAATGAGAAAGTTTTGTTTAAATAAGAAATAACAGCCCATTTGAAAGACTTCGCGTATTATTTTGTTGTTGGCCTACACCATCCAGATTTATAGGTATATATCAGTCAGTGAAAGTAGTCCAAGTACTTCACTCGAAATCGTTGAAGAAAAAAAATAGCTTATTGGCTAGAAAGAAATTCGTAATTAAAAAAAAATACATATTGAGTTAATGCACAATGACTGTGTAAATTTACACAAACATTGTGCGGTGATATAATAATTTTAAGTAGAGGTACTGTACGATAAATTTAAAAGTCCATAACCCTTGTGTAATTCCACGTCGTTTTGTCATTCACATACATCAAAGTAAGAAACAATTGTAAGAAAATAAGATTCAATCTTCAATTTTATATTTTCAGAGTTCACTTCACTTTTATATTTACCTTAGCTGTAAGAAAGATCAATAAAATATTCCCAAAAAGGTCTTCTGCGGACTCAGAGCATCTAGCAATAACGGCTGACTTGGTTTGGAGAAGAATCAATCTATACCTCTGTGAGAAAAGCTTCAATAAGGCACATTAGTTATACGCCCTGCTAAAACCATCTTTGCTGAATGCTCCAGTTTCGGTTTGAGAGCAAAACAAGAATATTTTAATCCAGGCAGCACATTTCCTGCTATGCAATCAAAACATCTTATTTCTGCTGGAAAGTGAAACTGTATACCTTACTTTATTAAATGCTTAGTCGTATTATTTGCCTAGTATAGTCTGAAATATTAGGTAGTTGAAAAGGAAAGGAGATCAATATCAACTCGAACTCAAGGAAATGCTTATTTCCAGCAAAATTTATGATACTTTCTTAAAGATAAACTCGAGTTCTGGTAAACGAAACTTACACTGAATGTTCAAGATTACAAATAAATGTCATGTGCCAAACAATTTTGGAAGAAAATGTATATTGGCTGAGTAATGAGCATTATAGTGTAAGGGGTTAGGAAATTACCCTGTGACCTGTAGAGGGCGGAGTGCTGAGACAAGCCGGCACTCTTTGCTTGGCCCTCTCACAGGTGAGTTGACCAAACTTGAACCACTGTTATGTTTAGTAAATATTAATATTGTTATGCTAAATATGTGTTATGTACATATGTGTATTGTGTTAGAACGATTTGAGTGATTATTTTGATGTATCATATGGGTTGATATGATTATATTGGAAACGAGGATTTAATGTTAAACTGTGTGATGCTTATAGCGCTTTGATTTGTTATATGCATTTACATTGTAGTACATGGTTATGTACACTAATAAGTTGAACGCGCGGTACCAAAATTGGGTGTAGTGCGTGCGCGCTAATGTTGTGCCTGGTCCCAGGACCAGGACCAGGGTACGCTTTAATTGATGTGATGAGTATAAGTCTTGGTTTAGGAATGAGGTCAGTAAGAACGGTAGGGAGCATAGAAAAGAAGTGCTTATAATAGAAGTTGAGTGTTTAAAAGTATTGCATGTTGTTTGTATTTTGGTTGCTAAGCTAGGGGATATTAATTATGGCACTTCAAACAGTGATGATCGAACTTTGTCTATGTAGCCATTCGAGGGTTTTTAGCGCCCTCTATCATTGTAAACCTTATTTCTCATTTAGCAGATTGCTATAAAAGAATATTGTTACATGTTAAATTGAGATGGAATAATAGGAGTAAGAGCAATGTTTAGGATTAGACCAGGAGATTATTGGAGTTTGTTTGGAAGTAAGAAAAGTATGGAAGATAGATATTTGAATTGGATTGGTTGATGAAAGTTGTATTTGATGCAGATATAAGGAGATTTATAGTTTCTAGGATTTATCAATGTTTCAGGTCTTGAGATATTCTGATATTTAAAAGCAGAGATATTTTGTCTTTGTTCCATTATTATGATATATTGTTAGTTTCATTGTTCATTCTTTAATATGTGCTTACTGTGAAAAGGGGGGACCAGGATAGCCCTATTTAAGTTTATGTTATTAGGATATTTGCATTGTCTTAATATTACAATGTACAAGTTAGAGGTATAGTTTATTGAATAAGAATTATGATAAGGTTATTAAACCTAGCTTGGTGTGTTGGTTTATCCAAATATGTGAATGTATTGCTTTATATGAGGTTTATATTGACTGTTACTTCTAGTTGTTTAAGTATTTGGGTCAGGTATTTACCTGTGTTAATGTTGAGAGTTCCAGCTACATTGTACTGTGGCAATTGGTTTTTAAAGGGCAAATTTACTCGTTTAATATTTGATAACATGACATGTTTTGGGGAATGCATGATCTCGATGATTATCGGCATTAGTGATATGTAATGTGTCTGTTACTGGTTACTACTAATAAAGACTCTTTGCTTGGCCCTCTCACAGAATCTGTCGTGTCGTTGATTTCGAGTTCTCGACCACCTCACAACTGGCGACGAGGATGGGATTCGAACCCAAGTGGACGGCGGCGTGTGCAACAGCAACATCATCGACGAGGGTGACATAACCATGACCAAGAAGACCTCGCAGAGAGTCAAATAGATCTGTACGTCAAGAACTTGTATAGCTTTAGAAGGTGTGCTGTTCACTGAATATTAACGATAACGATAATAGTTATGCCTGGACTCATTAAACATAATTTAGCCATGAGTAATAGAGCGACGACGATGTGCATGACAAGGTGATGACAGAACATTGCTTCAAGAACTCTTTTCAGGAATATTAGTCGTGGAACGATAATAGTTATGCCTGGACACATTGAACATAATTTAGCAATGAGTAATAGAGCGACGACGATGTGCATGACAAGGTGATGACAGAACATTGCTTCAAGAACTCGTTTTAAGAACTCGCTTCAAGAACTCGTTTTAAGAACTCGCTTCAAGAACTATTTTCAGGAACTTGCTTTAAGAATGTATTTTAAGTTTTAAGATAGTTGTTTCATTGAAGAGTAGAGTATTACGTTTATGGAAAGGTCATTAATTATTCTTGATATTGATGCTATTGAAAATTTGAGAGTCGGTCAAGTTTTGAGAATGTTTAGATTCAATAGATTTATTTTTGTAGTCAGTTTGGAACATGTGAAAGTTACTTTGGTTATTGATATTTAAATCCTTCGGAAGGTGTTTTAGTTTAAAGGATTAATTTCTAAGTGAATATATCTTATGATTGAAATCGAAATCTTTGAGATTAAGATAGACATAGGCAAGTTTTTTACGCAATTGGCACATAGTTTTGTTAATTTTTGTTGATACTTGCAGATATGGCTTTGTACGTTAAGGTGGAAGAGGGGGGAAGGAAATTAAAGTTTCCTTTGATGGAAACAGATGGGCCCCTCAGCTTAGAAGCATTACAAGCCAATTTCCCCATGGCCAAGGGGCTGGTGTATTTAGACACAGACGGAGAGGAGGTAGTTGTACCTGCTATTGGGGGGAAGATCCATCCAATAGGGGAGTGGAGTGATGCTTTATACCGGCCACTTCTCCAACCTAAAGTGGAAGACGGGGATAGTGTCCAAGGACAGTTGGGAAAGTTGCTGTCCCGCCCCCCACCCCAGATTATTATGGCACCGGAAAGAAAGCTGCCCACATTTGGAGGCCGGCCAGGAGAGGTTGCAGATTTTGTCAACTCCATGAGGAGTGCTTTTGCCAAATACGCCATACCTGACCAACAACAAGGGGCATTCATCCTAGATTACCTCAAAGACGGACCAAAGATGGAGGTGAAGTCGCTAATTAGAGAAGGGAAATGCATCGCAGATATCCTCTCGTACATCCAGGACTCTTATGCGGACCATGTCCCGGTGGGGGAGCTGCAACGACTATTCCTGGAGAGGAAGCAGCGAAAAGGAGAAAGCATCAGAGATTTCGCGTTGGACCTCGAAAACCGTTTTCTCCGCCTTACAAACTGGAGTGACCGATTATATTCGGAACCAGAAGCCACCCTAGCTGAGCAGTTTATCGAGGGAATCGGCGACCGACACCTTAGGAACACCCTCCAAGATAGGTATGAAGGGGGAACCTCGGTTCAATTCCGGGAACTCAGGGAGGTGGCCATCAGGAGGGAACAGCGGGAGGAGGCCCGCTTCAAGAGTTCCACAGGAACAGTACACCAGACGGCCCTCCAGTCACAGCTACAAACACCAACGAACCGGCCAGATGTAGAAGACGTGATGCAGGCAGTAAAAGAGTTGGCCAATCGAGTCGTCGGAGCGGTTAGCGACCTAGCAATATCGCTGAAACCACCCTTGCCTCGAAATGCAGAGAATGTACAATGCTTCAATTGTAACGGTTGGGGACATTATGCTCGGGAATGTCCACATAAGAAACAAGGAATTCAAGATACCAGGGCTCGTCAAGACAGGGGACAGGGCCCCCAGTATACAGAGCAATATAGACGTGGCAGAAGGGAGAGACGTTGGGCACCGAGAGGGGGACCATCTGCACCGCCACCGTTTCCCCAACCCGATGGTTGGGCATCTCACCCTGGGCAACCTTATTCCCAGCAGCCACCTGGGGAGGGCTGGGTACAGCAGACCGGACCCTTACCAGTACCTTTGCCCAACCCGGGAGTATGGATGCCGCCACGTACAGAACCACCAATTGTCCCATCATCTTCGATTCCTTCGGAATGGACGCCACAAAATGGAGTACCACCGCCTACATTACGACCGCAACAGCAAGAACAGGCTCCAGTGGTAGGACAGTCGGAGGTGAGGGCTGCAACTGGTGACAAGGTGGCCGACAATTTCCTCTCCAGGGCTGTCGGGGAGTGCTACTCCGCTAAAGTAAAGTTTGGAGGGATAACGGTTCCCTGCCTGCTGGATCCAGGGTCCCAGGTAACAACAGTAGGGGAGACATTTTTTAATGAGAAGCTAAGGCCGGCGGGCTTTAGGATGGAGCAGATTCCAACCTCATTCACGGTCGTGTCGGCGAGCAAGGATGCATTACCACACATGGGATATTTTGAAACGAACGTGGAAGCGCTTGGCCACCTGATTCCTGGTAGAGTTGTTCTTGTGATCAGAGACAATACAGCCACCGAACATAGCCAAACCGCATCAGGGATTTTAGGCATGAACATACTGCAGGAATGCTGGGAGCATCTGTTCAAAGAGGAAGGACAAGACTACTTGACAAAATTGCAGTGGCCAGATACAAATACAGCCTGGCAGAAGGCTTTCAAGGCGGTCAGCAACCGTATCCAGTTGAGCCAAGCGAGGGATGCCATTGGGACAGCCCGTCTCGGACAGGAGGGAAGTGTCGTGATATCCGCACGTCAGGCAGTGGTGCTTGAGGCGCAAAGTACGGGCGGAACGAGTGAGGGACCATTTGAAGTGCTTCTAGAGCCAGAAAAATGTAGCGCCTTACCGGTAGGAATAGATATCCAGCCATGTGTTGTTCGGATAGAGGAAGGGCGATTCCCCATCGTGCTCTGCAATAAGAAAGACGAGGAGATCGTGATCCCAAAGGCTGTTCAACTGGGTGTCCTTTACAATGCATCAGTCGTGCGAGAGGTAGAGCAAGATGAACTGTCAGTCGAGAATCGGGAGAATCCAGTGGATGTGGACTGGACGAGTTTGTCTCCTGGAGAACGCACTGACCTAGAGTGTCTTCTGGAGAAACATCGCGAAGTGTTTTCAGCTCATGACCAGGATTTTGGCTTCACAGACAAGGTCTCCCATCGCATTGATACAGGTGGTGCTCAGCCATTCAAAGAGCGACACAGACCATTACCCCCTCCACAGTATCAGGCTGTACGCGACCATATTCAAGATTTAGTCCGGAGAGGAGTTGTCCGAGAAAGCCAGAGCCCTTGGGCATCACCGGTTGTTGTAGTAAGAAAGAAGGACTCAAGCATTAGACTTTGCTTGGATTATCGGCACTTGAACTGTCTTACAAGACGTGATTCTTTCCCTCTCCCTAGAATAGAGGAGTCGCTGCAGGCACTCGGAGGTGCAAGATACTTTACCGTACTGGATTTGACAAGTGGGTACTATCAGGTGGCCATGCACCCTGAAGACATTGAGAAAACAGCCTTCACCGTACCGTTTGGCCTCTTCGAGTACACACGACTCCCTTTTGGCCTTAGCAACGCCCCAGCAACGTTTCAGAGACTGATGCAGAGATGCTTCGGGGACTTGTGTTACTCTAGTGTACTGATCTATCTAGATGACATAATTGTGTTCTCACGTGACTTTGCCTCCCACTTGCTGAAGCTGGATCTGGTGTTCTCCAGGTTGAAAGAGTATGGATTGAAATTGAAACCCTCAAAATGTCATATCCTTCAACAAGAGGTTCAATATTTGGGACACCAGGTTTCTGCGGCCGGTGTTTCCGTAGACCCCGAGAAGGTATCCACAGTCCAGGGATGGAAGGAGCCAAGCACTGTCAAGGAAGTCCGAGCTTTCCTGGGTTTCACTGGCTTCTTCAGGAGGTTTGTTCAAGGCTATGCCTCCATTGCAGCACCCTTATTTTGTCTCCTTAAAACAGGCCCGGGAGTGAAGAAGGGCAAGAGGGGATCTGTCCTGGGATCACAAAAGGTGACACTGGATGAAGATGCGAGGGCTGCCTTCAGGAAGTTGATAGAGTGTCTGATAAACACACCCGTTCTAGCCTATGCAGACTTCCAAAAGTCATTCCGTGTAGAGACTGATGCTAGTGGATCCGGCTTAGGGGCCATCCTCATGCAGGAAGATGCTACCGGGAATAACCATGTCATCGCTTATGCGTCAAGGACACTTAGACCCGCAGAGCGTAGTGGACGTTATAGTGCATTCAAACTCGAGCTGCTAGCGGTGAAGTGGGCTGTGACAGAAGCTTTCAGGGACTATCTCTTAGGCCAGAAGTGTACCATTGTTACGGACCACCATCCACTGTTGTTCCTTGACAAGGCCAACCTCGGTTGCACAGAGTTGAGATGGGTACAGCGCATGAGCTCCTTTGACTACGAGATAAAGTACAGACCCGGAAAGGAGAATCAAGGACCAGATGTTCTGTCACGGTTGGATCCACCTGATGGCATGGATACCGGAGGCTCCAGCACAGTAGTGGCAAGCACCACGATTCAGGCCACATTTGGGCTGCACTTACCAGCGATTGAAGTCCCTCACTCCCTTAGCAGCCAGATCAGAGTTTGTCGCGAGGGAGGAACTAGCTCGCTGCCAGGGTATACGTCAGAGTCGTTGAAAGAGCATCAGGAAGGCGATGAAATAGTGAGGACAGTAAGAGGGTTTGTTGGAAGGGAATCCCGACCGAACAGGGAGGAGAGAGGTCTCTGCCCTGCAGTATCCTTGCGTCTCCTTCGGGACTGGAAGAGACTTAGTCTGCGGGATGGGGTCTTGGTCCGTAAAGTACAATCCCCCAAGGATGCAACTGATCATTTCCAGATTGTTCTCCCCCAGGATCTACAGGAAGAAGTTCTTACCAGATTCCATGATGAAGCAGGCCATTTTGGAGCTAGACGCGTGTACCGTTTGCTGGCCGACAGGTTTTTCTGGGGTGGAATGAAAAATGATGTAAAGCTGTGGTGTGCGAAGTGTCAACGTTGTGCCGTTAGCAAGCCCCCTGTCCACCAGACTCGACCACCGCTTTCGACGATGACTGCAACTGCACCGATGGAACTGATTGCCATGGACTTCACTGTGTTAGAACCATCAAGTGACGGTTGTGAGAACTTGCTCGTTGTGACTGATATCTTCACAAAGTATGCCTGGGCCATACCTACCCGTGACCAGCGTGCCATTACAGTTGCGAAGGCCTTAGTGAAGCATGTGATTACCCCATACGGATGTCCCCTGAGGATCCATTCCGATCAAGGGCGCAACTTCGAATCAACCATCATAGCGGAACTTTGCGAGATGTATGGCATCCAGAAGAGCCACACTACGCCTTACCACCCGGCTGGCAATGGCCAGTGTGAGCGCCTGAACCGCACTCTGCACAACATGCTAGGATCTCTGCCTGAGAGCAAGAAGCGACGCTGGAATCATTACCTGCCCTCTTTGGTATATGCCTACAACAACGCTGTCCATGCAAGTACTGGTGTCGAACCCTTCTACTTGATGTTCGGGAGAAATGGAAGGTTTCCCCATGGTCTGGTCTTAAGTGGGGAAGGACAACCAAGGCGCCAAGGAAACGTCAAGTCTTATGTCCAGCAACATCAGTCAGAACTACGAACTGCTAGGGCAATAGCAAGGAAGAATGCAGAAGCAGCAGCTGTTGCAAGACGTGCCCTCCATGCTCGGAAGATATTTGAAAAGCCACTCGGAGTAGGTCATTATGTCCTTGTCAGACGTCATGGAAACCGAGGCCGTGCAAAGTTAGCTGACTTTTGGGAGGCCGAACCATGCATGGTTATCAAACGCCCTTATGCTGACCAGCCAGTTTACGTTGTGAGAAATCACCTTGGTAAAGAGAGAGTGTTGCACCGCTCCCAACTCAAGCACTGCCCCTGGTTGTCAGAGGGGGAGAACGACGACCCATCACTTGACACAATGTCCGACAGTGGAACATCATCCGATTCTTCCGGACCAAGGGGTTTTATTTTGCAGCCAGGACGGATGGAACGATCTGGCCATTCATCCTCTGAATCAGGCGCGGAAGAAATTTCTCCACCGCCATCACTTCAAGAACTTTCAGCAGGGTCTCAAGAGGCGGAGGGCGGTCTTGATGAAGAACCTGTGCTAGGGAGGCAAGGCAGCCTTTCAGATATCGACTCGACCCATTTGAGCGAAGCTGACTCGGTATGCTCTGGAAACGCTGGGGAGGGGACTAGGGTTAACCCGGTGAGAAGTACCCGTAATGTCCCCCCAAGGAGGTATTCTGACTCCTACATGTATTAGTATTGTTCGGATATTGGCTTTACTGGTCACTTGTCATTGATTAGTAGAGATAAGATTTCCTAGGGGGCTCCTGATTGAATTTTAATCTTTCTTTTTTTGGCTCTATAGTTTTGATTGGTAACATAAAGGATTATGTTTTTGTTTAGAGACAGGATATAACTTTTAGCAACAAATTTTATATTTGGTTTTTGATATTTGCAAAGAAGAAAGATATGCGATAAGATATTGCATACAATGTTTGTATATCATGTACACATGCCTTTTTATGTACTTGTTAAGCTTGTTTTGGGGTCCGGTATGGATCCGTCCAGCATTGGGTCACCCCATTCATTTTTATTGAGGTTCAATTATACTTACTGCTTGTGATACGTGGTTGACATTTGAATATGAAGCGCCGATTTGTAGGCATTTTGTGCGAATTTAATGGCGATTTATCATGTTTAGTGCATTAATTCCTATTCGAGTTGTAGGTTGAGAGATAACTTTTTGGTGAGACGGCTTATATTGGGTTTGACGTCTCGACGCTAATAACAGTCAGTTAATTAGCCATGTTGGGATGTCTTTATATTTGTATATATGTATTTATAGTGTATACTGTGTTTTTGCGAGCTTGCACAATGACACTTAAAGGGGACTGCTGTGTAGTGGAACGATACAGGTAATGGTGCAGTTTGATATAGGTGTTATGTCGCCGCGTGCTACCTTAGTGGCAAGGTTATTATGTGTTATACGTTTTTTGGTAGTTGATGGTTTGAATATTGTTCCTTCGGTCATCGAGGGCGATGACGTTTTAAGTGGGGAAGGATGTAAGGGGTTAGGAAATTACCCTGTGACCTGTAGAGGGCGGAGTGCTGAGACAAGCCGGCACTCTTTGCTTGGCCCTCTCACAGGTGAGTTGACCAAACTTGAACCACTGTTATGTTTAGTAAATATTAATATTGTTATGCTAAATATGTGTTATGTACATATGTGTATTGTGTTAGAACGATTTGAGTGATTATTTTGATGTATCATATGGGTTGATATGATTATATTGGAAACGAGGATTTAATGTTAAACTGTGTGATGCTTATAGCGCTTTGATTTGTTATATGCATTTACATTGTAGTACATGGTTATGTACACTAATAAGTTGAACGCGCGGTACCAAAATTGGGTGTAGTGCGTGCGCGCTAATGTTGTGCCTGGTCCCAGGACCAGGACCAGGGTACGCTTTAATTGATGTGATGAGTATAAGTCTTGGTTTAGGAATGAGGTCAGTAAGAACGGTAGGGAGCATAGAAAAGAAGTGCTTATAATAGAAGTTGAGTGTTTAAAAGTATTGCATGTTGTTTGTATTTTGGTTGCTAAGCTAGGGGATATTAATTATGGCACTTCAAACAGTGATGATCGAACTTTGTCTATGTAGCCATTCGAGGGTTTTTAGCGCCCTCTATCATTGTAAACCTTATTTCTCATTTAGCAGATTGCTATAAAAGAATATTGTTACATGTTAAATTGAGATGGAATAATAGGAGTAAGAGCAATGTTTAGGATTAGACCAGGAGATTATTGGAGTTTGTTTGGAAGTAAGAAAAGTATGGAAGATAGATATTTGAATTGGATTGGTTGATGAAAGTTGTATTTGATGCAGATATAAGGAGATTTATAGTTTCTAGGATTTATCAATGTTTCAGGTCTTGAGATATTCTGATATTTAAAAGCAGAGATATTTTGTCTTTGTTCCATTATTATGATATATTGTTAGTTTCATTGTTCATTCTTTAATATGTGCTTACTGTGAAAAGGGGGGACCAGGATAGCCCTATTTAAGTTTATGTTATTAGGATATTTGCATTGTCTTAATATTACAATGTACAAGTTAGAGGTATAGTTTATTGAATAAGAATTATGATAAGGTTATTAAACCTAGCTTGGTGTGTTGGTTTATCCAAATATGTGAATGTATTGCTTTATATGAGGTTTATATTGACTGTTACTTCTAGTTGTTTAAGTATTTGGGTCAGGTATTTACCTGTGTTAATGTTGAGAGTTCCAGCTACATTGTACTGTGGCAATTGGTTTTTAAAGGGCAAATTTACTCGTTTAATATTTGATAACATGACATGTTTTGGGGAATGCATGATCTCGATGATTATCGGCATTAGTGATATGTAATGTGTCTGTTACTGGTTACTACTAATAAAGACTCTTTGCTTGGCCCTCTCACAGAATCTGTCGTGTCGTTGATTTCGAGTTCTCGACCACCTCACAATAGAAAGATAAGAAAATCAGGTAGCTAGCCCCGAGACCATTTGTGTAGTCCCATATACATCTTTCTATGTACAGTGCTTTTTACTTACCAAGACTGGGCCAAATTTATTATGATTTTGATGACTCCAGAACCTTACAGTGCACACCAATACTTAGATGCTACATGATCAACTTTTTCTGATCCATTCCACACCTTTTCTTTCCCAATGCAATCGCATGACCAGAACTCACCTTTATCTTTAATGATGAATACAATCTTGACTTTATTAGCCTCCCTTATAAGGTATATCCTTTATCATTGGGTAATACCAAATGGTTAAAGTTTATTTGGGGTGTTATCCTTTGTATAAAAGTCTACTGTCAATTTCTTTGATACTTATCATCATATGTGTTCTTTCTTGCATTTGGGTTTAGTAACCTTTGAGTTTTCATTTGCTTTTCGAGATAAACGCATTGACCCGAATTCACAAAGGAGGTTTAAATCTAACCCATGGATTAAGCCTCCTTTAGACCATGTTTTAGACCATGGGTTATCATTTTACAATTCACAAAGGAGGTTTAGATTTGTCCCACGGTTTAACAACGTCATATGACGTCATATTTTTGGCCTGCTCAGAGGGGTGGTTTAAACAGCAGGTTAAATTGAACCCACGGTTTATAAAACCATGGGCTAAATTTAAACCTCCTTTGTGAATTCGGGCCAATATGCTCATTACGCGTGTGAAATGGCGCAGCGGACATGTGAGCAGAGAGAACTAGTTACAAATAATCAAAATAATTAAAGTTTATCCTCTGGATTGAAACAAGGCTCTGTGAAAGTCTAGATTCATTGCGTCATTTTAATCAATGATGCATTGAAGCACGGGAATAATTTAACGTTTAAATGGATTTAAGACCAAAGAAGGAACA
The DNA here is from genome assembly GCA_035222895.1 of Strongylocentrotus droebachiensis. Lineage (NCBI taxonomy): Eukaryota > Metazoa > Echinodermata > Echinoidea > Camarodonta > Strongylocentrotidae > Strongylocentrotus > Strongylocentrotus droebachiensis. The sequence goes on from JAVYIG010000490.1 coordinate 232,151, forward strand.
TGCATAATTATTGCCTGACCCGAATTCGTTCCATGAAATGCCAATAGAAAAACGTGGCAGCTTTACTTTTGTTAAGTGTCCAGACAACCCAATTTCTTTGATAGACTGATTCATACAAACCAGGAAACGAGTTGGCTCAGTTGGTAAGCGTCTGTCTGTCGAATCAAAGATCGTGGGTTGTAATTCCACCCAGGCGGATGACTGAACTCACATGACACGTGTTAACGTGTCCCTCCCCTGTTTCCATGGAAAGGGCAAGGGAAAGAGGAAGGGAAAAAAAGAAGAGGAAGAAGAAAAGAAGAGGAAGAAGCAAAAGAAAAGGGGGGCCAAAAGGGGACTTGCCTCCCAGGCTGTTCTCCCCCCCCCCCTATAAAAAAAATTAAGAGAGAAGGAAGGAAATAAGAGGGTCATTTGCCCCCCCCCCCCCCCCCGAATAAAATTCGATACCGGTGATTAAAATGTTGCTGAAATGATTTCCCTCACTTTTTAGTAAATTGTATTGTACTTTTTTATGCATTTGTTGGAAAATGACAAATTCCTAAATTTACAGTCAGGCAAGAAATATGCTTATTTAGAGGCCTACATATTATCAGGGCCCGCGAAACGGAGGGGCTCGGGGGCCTCGAGCCCCCCCCCCCACATTTTTTGAAAAAGTATATTAAAAAGAAATGGAAAGAAAGAGAGAAAGAAAGAAGGAATAGTGACTTATCAGTGTCACAAAATAATGAAGTATCAAAATATGCTCATCTGACGTGATTAAATGCCTAAAACCCCTGAGCTTCGGGGGGCCCTGAATTCCACCTAGGGCCCTAAAGCGGGCCCCTGGATGCTCATTTGACGGTAATTGAATGTCTAAAACTCCTGAGCTTCTGGGGCTCCGTCCCCTGGACCCCCGCCAATTAATGTCGGCCCACCCAACTCGGTGTTATTTAGGGTACGCGTATGCTTGTTCCCTCCCTATGAAAGCACCCCCTATCTCAGGGCTGCCAACATTTCTGAACCCCCCTTTGGCAGGTCTTTCCTGCCTTGGAGACCCTCTTAAATCCAGAACACTGTAGAATGTATGAGGTATTATCTATGATATTCAAGATATTTTATAACCCCTTTTTCAAATTTCTCAGGAATCCAAAGAGCGAGAGAGAAAAAAAACACCCCCTTTGTAAAGAAATCTCTGGGTGAAAAGTCAAATAAACGCCCTTTTTTATAATTCTCGGTCCGGAATTTGTCGAGCGAAAAATACCCCTTTACCGGGGATCTTGGGAACACGAATGCGGTCCCTCCGACCCCCGGAGTGGGGGGAGGGGGGGGGGGGGGCGGGCCTGCCAGTGTCACAAATAAGGTATTAAAATATGCTTATCTGACCGTAATTAAATGCCTAAAACCCCTGGGCTTCCGGGGGCTACCCCCTTGACCCAACCAAGGGCCCTTAGGCGGCCCCTGGATGCTCATTTGACGCTAATTTGATGCCTAAAAGTCCTGAGTTTCTGGGGCTCCGCCCCTGGACCCCACGCCAAATACTGTTCTACCACTGTCACAAATAAGGTATCAAAAAAATGCTCATCTGACCGTAAAACCCCTGAGCCTCCGGGGGTTCTGCCCCCTGGACCTAACTAAGGGCCCTAAGGCGGGCCCCTAGATATCATCTCACCGTAATTTAATGCCTAAAACCTTTGAGCTTCCGGGGGATCCGCCCCCTGGACCCCACTCCAATTAGTGAATTGCAAGTGTCACAAATAAGGTATCAAAATATGCTCATCTGACCGTTATTAAATTCCTAAAACCCCTGAACTTCCGGTGACTCTGCCCCCTGGACCCCTGGAGACTAATCTGACATTAATTAAATGCTTAAAACCACTGAGCTTTGTTAAGGCTCCGCCCCCTAGACCTCACGCCAAAAAGTGTCTTGCCAGTGTCAAAAATAAGGTATCAAAATATGCTCATCTGACCATAAATAAATGCCTAAAACCCCTGAGCTTCCGGGGCTCCACCCCCTCGACCCCACCTGGGGCCCTAAGGTGGGCCTCTGAATTCTTATTTGGCCGTTATCAAATGCCTAAAACCCCTGAGCTTCTGGGGGATCTGACTCCTGGACCCCACGCCAATTTAATAGTATCATGCCAGTGTCACAAATAAGGTATCAAAATATGCTCATCTGACCGTCATTAAATGCCTAAAACCCCTGAACTTCCGGTGGCTCTGCCCCTTGAATCCAACCAATGGCCCTAAGGCGGGCCCCTAGACGCTCGATCGTCTGACCTAACTTTATTGGCTAAAACCTTTGAGCTTCCGGAGGCTACGCCCCCTGGAACCCCACGCCCGAATTAGTGTCCTGCCAGTGTCACAAATAAAGTATCAAAATACGCTCATCTGACCGTAATTAAATGCCTAAAACCCCTGAACTTCCGGGGCTCTGCCCCTTTACCCCACGCCAATTCAAGCTACGCTCTAACTGATCGTAAATACCTTAACCTCCCCGCCCCACCGACTTAGAAAAACGTTCATGTAAGAGTGGGGTGATGCGGATTTTTCTTCTTCTGCCGCCCCCCCCCCAAAAAAAATACATTTTTGCTCATCACGCCACTGCTGGTCACCATTACGTACCAATATTTGGCTCGCATAATTTCAAATTTGGGCCCCCCCCCCCCCCTAATAAATCCTGGATCCGCGCCTGGTGCAATATTATGGTTGTACGCGTATACGGTTTTCAAAGTGAGGTGCGGGCTGTTTTAATGCGGTGATTAAACATCAAATACTTTTATTTTTATATATATTGTTTTGATAAGCAGTTGTATTCATATTTTATTTTATTTGTTTTACAGACACCGTTTATGAACTAGCCTAGTGTAGCTCATTGGTTTTTCTTATCGTGCGCTAAATTAATCATGTGTTCTTTTGACTGTTTATTTCTCAATGCTTATAAGGCCTCCGATGTGCGTTCCATGTACATTGCATTGGACCAATAAATGAATGAAATTAAATAAAAAGCGAGTTCGTGATTTTCTCGATATACAATTTCGTCACGCCTTGGCAGTGTGAACATCGTGTTCTCACAGTCAATACGATGAAAGTTGTTTCAAACTATGGTCCTATAACTTTGAAACTTTAACGGTACCAAAAATGAAAAGGTTAAATTCCAATGGCATTTGAAAGATAATACTAATTTAGAACTTCCCTAAAAAAAAAAAAAAGGGGGGGGGGGGCTTGAAAGTATGCACAAATAACGACTATGAGTTGTCGAATCGACTTAAGAGCTATAGAGCCAGTCATGCGCGTACGCGGGGGGGGGGGGGGGGGGCTAAATCCCCCTTCAGTTTTGTTAATGTGTATGTTTTTGAGGACCCCCCCCCCCCTTTTGAGTTTTGAGTTTTGATTTTATTTTTATACTGATGCGCATCGAACGTAATATTTAAGGTGACATGCAATCAGCGTGTTTCCACAGAAAACAGCGACACGGTATTTTCCGTGTCATACCGTGTCATACCGTGTCATACCGGGTCAGTTTTCCTGTGGAAACACAAGCGTGTCGGGTCGAGTCGACCGAGATGCGGATTATCAGATCCACCTCTGGGAGGTGGATTTTGACGTGTCGACCCCCACGAACTCCCTGTAAAATCTCTGTGGAAACACACAGCGACAAACCGTGTCTGGCGGAGCATCACCACTGCAGCGTGATTGGTTGAAAAATACTCTGAAATACGCGTGTACAATAATATGTTTATATACGCGCTGTACGTAACAATGGCAAATGTACGTCACAATAGAATAGCGTGGAATCCTGTGTAGATTGACTTCCGATTGACACGGCATTTTCCTGACTTGGAACACGGAATCGGGGCGAATCGGAATGCTGCGCTCTGTGGAAACAGATTGGTTTAATACCGTGTCGCCGCGACACGGTATTTCAATCCGGAAAAGATAATCCGGGTTCCACTTTTTTTCTGTGGAAACACGCTGATGACAATGATTTTCATTCTTTAACGGCCCCTTTTAGGGCATGGAATAAATACAGTTGAATAGTACAAATACAATATTCAACAATGAGAGTTATATTTTTAAAAAAGAAAGAAAATCTTTGGCAGCAAACAACAAACAAATGAAGACAAGCTTTAAGATATACTTTACAAAATAAATAACCTATATCTCAACTTGCAGTACTAACAATACTATAGCATGTAATAGCGCCATCTACGGTATGAGTAAGTGACATGTCTTGCCATCTAACCTTATATCTTGCATCTGAAACAAAAAATGAAGATATTTTCAACTAAAAATGCTACACAGATTCCTGACAATGGTTCAAATTAACATGTTCCTTGCTCTGTTACACAGTTGTTTTAACATCGTGAATAAACTTCCAAAAATAAAATAAATAAAACGAATACAATTATTCTTCACTAGTAAGTTAGACAGAAGTTTTCTGCCGCAAATCTAAACTTCACAAATGTTTCGGTTTTAGGAAAATTACGTATGATTTTTTAATCATTTACAATGAAGTCCCTGGTCGAAACATTTAATCATTATCAATAGTTGCTATTGTTGTAGACAGAAATAACCATCTGATTTGGGTCATTTCTTTAATAAAACTGACATTTGTTGTCATTGCCAGACGTAGTCTCAGTGGAACAACCGACGATTAGAGAGACTGAAGTTTTCGGTCTACTATTGTTGTTGTTCTTGTTATTGTTGTTTTTCGCACTCAATGACATTCTTGGGCGGAATGTGATACTCGTCGAAGGGGGGGGGGGGGGGGGGTCACTGCATATTACTCACGTACATTTTCCCCAACAATTTATCGTTTCTAAAGTGAGCAAGCAAATGGTGAAATGTTATTTTGTAATCAAAACACACTCGATAGGCCTATAGTCGAATACATGAATACGATTTATTTATTTAAAAAAATCACCTCTAAAGACAATATTTCGGATATTCTGGCATCTCGTTGCACAGAAGTATCCTGTTTCTAAATGTTGTGAGCAAGTTGTCCAATGGTTATATAATTATTCGGGCACCTCGTTGCCCAAATAAGGAGTATTCATCATTTCGTTGCCTGAGGCAATTTATTTTCTTAATGTTGCGAGATAACGAAGCGAGTGAGGAAGAAAGACAGTGTTATGTCTTCGTGGAAAATACGAAGCGCTCTCGATTATTTTTGTATTCACGTAAAAGGCGTTGTTTCAAAAGAAAGTTTGAATATAGCTAAATCTCCCTCGCGGCATCATTAGGCCATTAACAAAATATATACATGTTTAGCGTCCCGGCCCGCTTCCTTTTTGGGGGCCGCTTCCTCTTTTTTTTTTTTTTTTTTTTTTTTTTTTATTAGAAGAAAAAAAGCAAGAAAAAATCTGCTAAAATGGATCGATTTCTGATTTAAAAAAAAAAAAAAAAATGTCGGCGGCCATCTTGAAAAAAAAAAAAAAGGGCCTCCTCCTTCCTATTTTCCAAAAACACAGGACGCTAAACATGTTTTTTTATTTTATTTGGCCTTTAGATATGTTTTACGGTACCACAGGGTACCGCTGCTTGCATCCCGATTGAAAAAACACTGGACTACTAGTAATAATTGCCCTCTCACGTCCTACCCGCGTTTCAGGGCAACGCCCCCAAGCAATTTTTGGATGTGAACTGTTTACATTCGTATGCAGTGTGCATGTGGTGACCGCCAGAAGCAAGAAAACGCGCGCTGTATGTACTGTAACATGTAGCCCATAGCAGCTGTAGCTTAGCCATGGGGAGCGCAGGTAGTGCAAGTACTGTCGTCTGCTCAGTGTTTCTAATTACTGCTTTACTCCTCAAATTTCACTTTGTAGCGGCAGACGATGAGAAAGTTGATTTGAAAGAACACGCTGAACATTTCTACGGATCTAATCAGGACAATCAGGATGAAGATTTCCCAGAATCGGACGGGGAAAATGGAATTTCCGAGGAGTCGGATACTACGTTGGAAAGAGAGAAGGAGGAAGTCCCGGTGAAGTTGACGCGGCTAGACGGTGTGCAGGTAATTAATACACGCCGAGTGTTCAGGCATGCAGGCCGCTGGCTAAAGCCTCAATTGAATATCCAGTCATGGAATTGACAATGCCCTCCTTAATTGTTTCCTCTTCCTTGTAAGCGACCGCAATCAACAAGCTGATTATTTGGTTTAAAGGAGGATCGGCATTGCACATTGCAGAAATTTGTTGTTGTTAAATTTATTGACTTGTCTTGTATGTTGAGGGTAATTAATAACAGAAATAAACAAAAACTAAATAATTACATGTATAAATGAATATGTTGCTGGTTGGGCTATTACTCTGGTCTCGAAACCCTTGACACAAAGATGTGCATGGGATTGGCTTCAGTGACGTCATATCAAGAAGTTACCTTGGTCATATTAAAGACAATCCATTCCACTGCTTGATGGTGTGTGGCAGAAAGAAGTTTTGGTGATTTTGACAGTGCGTTAGAGGTAGTGCTGTAAGTCAGACGCTATGTTCATGTTCGGTTCGGTTCGGCAGAGTTCGGCAATTTTTCACCCGAACTTGGTTCGGTTCGGGGTTCGGTAATATAATAGCATATTATACTAGCCACGGCGGTCGGCACTGGGCGGGCCGGCCGGCCTGCCGGGCCCGACCAGCACGGAGGACTTCTGCACACTGCTCCGACCAGCACGAATTTCACATTAAAAAACTGCTCTAAACGTAATTATTTGTGAAGAAAAATACTACTTACATTCGTATTTCCGTCTTGAATCATGTTTTATTTTCAATTTTAAAAGATTCATGTTTTCAATTTGTCAATAAATGATATTTTTTAAAGATTTTCCGAGACGGTTGTTGTCTAATGTTAGAGTCAAGAAAGCTGCCATCTTGAATAGAGACTCGATCAGGCTCGTCAGTAATTGTTTTTTATAAGTTTTTATTTTCAACAGGAAAAATATAAAATTCCTATTTTTCCTAAATAAATAAATACCATACTATAATATATATTTATTTCATTAATTATATTATAAAATTTGTTCGATATTGTTACAATTAATTTTTATTTTTTTTGTTGTTGAATGGGTTTGAGCTGAACTTGTTTTGATCACGCACATGTATTCTTGTTCATGGCTTGCGATCGCGACGTAGCGTGGTCAGGATTTGGGATTTAAATGGCGCCAGTGAAGTCGCGCCCACCACTGGATAGGCATAAATCACAAAGGCGGAAAATGGGAAAAAAGTAAATATAAAATGAGCAATCATGACATAAAAATTAGGTACAAAATGACAAGTTTATTAGCTTGCAAAAACTTTTTTTTTTTTTTTTTTTGCCGAACATCCGAACCAGGCCTTTGTGTTCGGTTCGGTTCGGTTCGGTTCGGAAGTGCCATGTTCGGCGAACTTCCGTTCGGTTCGGCGGTTCGGCTACAGCACTAGTTAGAGGTCAAACTTTGAGGTTTTGTTATAAAGATTTACATCAAACGTTAGATTTTTAGGACAAGTAACGTAGAATATATTTGTATCATGACCTTGCTTTAGTTTAATATGGAGTTTTTGAAAACTTGTCTCTTTTCTTTTGCAATATATAGGCCAAGCTAACCAGTTGTATTTTTTGTTGTGGTACTGATAATGATGTGATGCCAGGGATGTAATTGTCACTTCACTTGTAGTAAACTGATTAATATGAGCTATATACAGAAATTGTATTCATGTATTATTATATATTTTATATCTTTATTAGTATATTGTAGTAGCTTTGTTATTATTATAACAATAATTATAATAGTAGTAGTATAGTAGATAGTAGCAGCAACATCATTATTATCATCATCATTAATTCATTATTATCATTATAATCATGATTTTGTCACCCCCCCCCCCCTCCCAATTGTATATGTTGATAAGATATGTTGATAAATGAGGTTGATATCTACTTTCTTTCTCTCTAGGTGGGGCACATCCAGGAAATTAGTCTCACACCAGGTCGATCTCATTCTCTACACACAGTCAACATGAAACCCTTAATCTTTGGTAAGGACTTTGTGATGAATAGGGGGGGGGGGGGGCACCCAGATATCTACGACACGCATAAAAAACAAAAGTTTTTAAAAAGTACATGTATAACTATTTTTCAGAGACGTGCACATGATTATATGTCTCTACTCTCTAAAATCTTAGTCAAGCAGAAATTTCTCGAATTTGCCCCCAATTAACATTGTATTGTACATGCATGTAGTCTCAAAATTAACTCCAGACTGAGGGCAAATGACCATCTGAAATTACAATTCTCTGTCCCCCCCCCCTCTCTCTATCTCTCTCTCTCTCTTCTACCTCTCCCCTTTCTCTCTCTCCTATCTCTCTCATCTCTATCTCTCCCCTCTCTCTCCCCTCTCTCTCCCCCTCTCTCTCTCTCTCTCTCTCTTTTTCTCTTTCCCTCCTTCCCTCCCACTCATTATCATCCACACTCCCCCAGAAGAAAAAAACATGTCTACAGTCCAGGTCCGGTCCTTACACATGTAGCAGAACTTCCTTATTTGTAGTCCTAACTCCACAAAAAGGAATAATAGTTGCCTTTATTTTGAGGTATATATTACATGCTACAGAGGTATCGCCTGTTCCATGTTATTTTGTTCAAATCAGGTTTACAAACATAATTATATGCCCGGCCTGTTTCTGGTGTCGATTCAAACAGAGATTCCAGACTTCTTTTCTACTGAAGAATGCCAGCACATCATACGGCTTGGCCAGGAGCAGGGTCTTGAAGTAAGTTCCACCCATCAAATCACTGCGGACAACACGCTCCGTCTCCTGGATACCAACGGGGACCAAAGACTGAGTCTTGAAGAGGTCAGTATTTTTACAATTTTTGTGCCAGAGCTGAGGGATCATAAGAGTCAAAGAAAATTGATTTTTCCTATGTTAAAAAATAAGATTTAAAAATTCATGTAATTGTGCAATTTCTGAAACAGTATTGAACTACAAGTTACAATATACATTTTGTCACAAGAAGAAAATGGGAAATTACACTCCATAACAAAATAGTTGGCTTTCCATAGTAATCTTATATTACAATGTTTTAAAATAGATTGACATCAGACTGAACTGAACTTTACATTGGTACAAAGTTTGCAAGGATCGAGTGAAGAGGGTTTTAACTATTTCAGGAAGAGATATACGTTTTCAAAAACTTCTTGAATTGATTAGTGGAATTTAATTTTTGAGTTGATGAAAGATGGAATATTGTTATATAAAGAGAATGGTAGTCAGAGCTGCCTTGCAAAATGATATAGGAGTGTAAACATCATAGATTGCGATAAAGGTTTCCAGTTTTGAAAAGATTTTAAAGATGCTATACAGTGTGTCCCGAAAAAAACATGGCTGCCGAATAACACATATGAACTAATTTCGGGCATCTGCTCACGCGGTCTCGCTCCGCGGTCTACAACATGTGAAATCGTCTTTGAAAATGCGCTAAGTGTGCAAAGAAATGCTCCTATAAGGAAAACAAACTTTGATCATCTCGGGTGGAAATCACATAATCAAAAACTGTTCTTTCCACTGATACCAATTTCGAACTGATTTGTATACTGGAAAATAGGGCCTTTTCGTCTTAAAAAATGGACAACAATCATTCATTTTGTGATTTCTCTATGGAGGTCACAGGAAAATTCGCCTTTTTCACTGGGGTTGTGTACTTCAAGGAGCTAATGCTCGTAACTACTACTTGTTATTGGGCCATCTCGGACGCAAAAACATAGGGTATATAATCCCCTGCCGTCTGATGTAACACATAATTTTATTGGTTGTCGAGAAATTAGGGCCAATTTCAATCCAATCAAAAGAAGCTTTTCTTAAATTGACGCATCGACCTCCGTAATTTATGCATTGTTCGTAAGCAAAGTTTTTACACAGCGGACAATGAGGCTTACACACCGTGCTCGCAGCCGTGCGTATTTCGACCACCAAATTTGGCTCAGCTCCGCGGCGATGGAAAAGACACATTTTATGTTAATTTCAGCAATTTACTGAAGGGAATTTAGATATTATGGACGATCTTTTACAATAAAGGTGTGTAGGGATTAGATTATATCTCTCACGAGACACTGAATTCTTTAGTTTTCCTGAAATTTAGCAAATTAGTGGCATTCTGAACTCGCTTTATGAGCAGATCTAAATATTCATGGTCGATCTGCTAGTGAAGGAATCGCGTATTCATATTGCAGGGTGATCCCGCCCATCTTAGACGGAGGGATGACAATGGACTTATGCATTGTGATGTGCATCTGCATCTACTAGACTAACATATATAATTTCCTGATTTGTTTTCTTTTTTTCGGGAGAAGAAGAGGGAAGAGAGAGAGACAGAGAGAGAGAAAGAGAGAGTTGAAAAGTCACGCTCGCACAGCGGTGTTGACATTCACATTCTCACCAGTTTTCTACGATAAACCCCTATTTCATAAAAATTGACGAGTCCGGTACCTTAATGTTACGCTCTAGTGCACTCGGACGTTCGTCGTCTGTGTGGGAGGTACACAAAATGCCTCATTGATCTTTTGGCCGAATGTGGGTCAAATTGGTTCATATGAAGGTATGATTCTAGGTGATATTTTTTTATATGTATGGAAAGCTTATAAACTCAACTTTCATATGACACCAAAAAGTTTGAAAATAATTCATGCTTGGGTGAGCACTGCTCACTTTTGTAAAGGGTATGACAATTAGGTTGCGCAGGAATTAGCCTTCCAATTTGTGAGAGGTAAATCCTTTGGAGCTTACAACATTGAGGGTGATATGATACATTCATGATTTGCTGAGTGAATTTCATGGTTTATTAAACCAAACTTTTATGCACGGAACAGGAATTTCATTTTTATTATGTTTTCGGGTTGTCCGTCCGTCCGTACGTCCGTCCGTCCGTCCGTACGTCCCGTCCTCGTTATCGCGTTATCTGAAGAACCGATTGATGGATTCCTGCCAACCTTTGGTCATGTATGTATCTTGCAGAGCCGATGAACTGAATAGATTTTGGGATCACGAGGTCAAAGGTCAAAGGTCACAGGGCTCATTATGTATGCAAAAACAGCTCGTGATCGCGTTATCTCAAGAACCGATCGATGGATTCCTGCCAAACTTTGGTCATGTATGTATCTTGCAGAGCCGATGAACTGATTAGATTTTGGGATCACGAGGTCAAAGGTCAAAGGTCACAGGGCTCATTATGTATGCAAAAACAGCTCGTGATCGCGTTATCTGAAGAACCGATCGATGGATTCCTGCCAAACTTAGGTCATGTATGTTACTTGCAGAGCCGATGAACTGATTAGATTTTGGGGTCATGAGGTCAAGGTCAAAGGTCATGCGCCTCATTATGTATGCAAAAATAGCTTGTGATCGCATTATCATTAGAACAGATTGATGGATTCTTGCCAAACTTAGATCATGTATGTATCTTGCAGAGCCAATGAACTGAGTAGATTCTTGGGTCATGAGGTCAAAGGTCACAGGGCTCATTATGTATGCAAAAACAGCTTGTGATCGCGTTATCTCAAGAACTGATTGATGGATTCCTGCCAAACTTAGGTCATGTATGTTACTTGCAGAGCCAATGAACTGATTCGATTTTGGGGGTCACGAGGTCAAAGGTCACAGGGCTCATTATGTATGCAAAAACAGCTCGTGATCGCGTTATCTCAAGAACCGATTGATGGATTCCTGCCAAACTTAGGTCATGTATGTATCTTGCAGAGCCAATGAACTGAGTAGATTCTTGGGTCATGAGGTCAAAGGTCATGGGCTCATTATGTATGCAAAAATAGCTTGTGAACGCATTCTCATTAGAACTGACAGATTGATTACTATTTAACTCGGGACATCTTGCAGAGCCAATGAACTGAGTAGATGTTAGGGTCATGAGGTCAAAGATCAAAGGGTCATATATGTATATGAGAAATTGCTTGTAATCACGATATTCTGAGAACCTGTTAATGGATTAAAATTGAACTTGAATTTGAAAAATTTCTTCTGTTTTGGTTTGTAAAATTGCTCTATGACGGAGGCATCATTTCGACTGCGCGCAGTTGAAGTTCCATCTAGTTTATTGTAGCATTGTAACTTTCCCTGGTAGACTCAGTGGTGTGTTCATGAGAGTCAAGATGGGGTGATGGTACATGTTGTAATTTCCATGTTACAAACTGTTATTTTTTTACATTTGTGACTTTGAATAAAAACCTTCACCCCACATTTCAGTTACCATTTACCTGAAGAATAAGTAGCCGACATCTTGGACATTCCTTTTTTCAACAAACCGTATTTGAATATTCAATTTACATTATCCCTACCTGGGTATTGAGTAAATCAATGAGATGTTCAACTAATCTTACAATAATTGAAATGTGGGGTGAAGGTTTTTATTCAAAGTCACAGATGTAAGAGAATAACACTTTGTAACATGGAAATTACAACATGTACCATCACCCCATCCTGACTCCCATGAACACACCACTTAGTCTACCAGGGAAGTTACAGTGCTACAATAAAAAAAATACAATTCCTGTTCACTCATGCATAAAATGTTAATCCCATAAACCAAACATAAATTGGTCATATCATCCTCAATTCCGTAAGCTCCAAAGGATTTACCTCTCACAAATTGGAAGGCTAATTCCTGCGCAACCTAATTTTCATACCCTTTACAAAAGTGAGCAGTGCTCACCCGAGCATGAATTATTTTCACAACTTTTGGTGTCATATGAAAGTTGAGTATATGAGCTTTCCATACATATATAAATTTTTCCCTAGAATCATATATTTGTTATTCGGCAGCCATTTCAAAAGTGTATAGTTTTTTTCGGGACACACTGTATAGGTTTCCAAGAGTAATGATTATTTCATAATGGAACACAATACATACACAAGCATCCTTGGTCTGATCGACCTTGATCTCTGAAGGCAAAGGCAAAAGAACAATAAAGAAACAGAAAATGCAAATGTGTTAATTAATAATTTAATATCATGTACTAAATGTTAGAACTTTATCATAGCAAACCATGGCATTAGATAAATAGTATTGTAAGTTGTTTGAAAAATAAGTGTTTAATGGTAGGATAAATATGACGGCAATTTTTTTTTTAAAGGAATTACATTTTCCCCTTCAGTTCAGAAGTTGCGAGCTCAGAAACAGGTTTTTCCACTTTTTAATATATATGCTTTACTTTTTGAAACAAAATGCCTTATTAAAATGTCAAAATATTACATGCTTATATCTACCCATCGGACGAATGTACACTAAAGTGCATATTTTCAAAATTGTTACAATTTGAAATACTGCATGACTTCTAGCTACCTCAGTGGCACTATTTCAAATTGAAGAGAGTTACTCCAATCTTGACTTGCTCTCGATGAGCAAGGCCTTGGTATACGTGACGGTGCCCCGCAGGAACGGTTATCAATAAGTAATGGCATTGACGGAACAACCATTAGCGTACCACACTAAGTGGCTTTATAGCTGAGGCACGTTTTGACCAAGCTCATTTCGCCGTAGCAGTTGATGTTGTAAAGCACCTTGTAGAGAACGCTGTATACGGAGGCAGCTGCCGTGAATTATTCATTGGCGGGAGCTGTGATTGCCACGCAGCATTTAAGTGACGGCGCCCTCGGGAGTTCACACTCTTGCATGATGGGAGTCAATATTGCATAAGCATGAAGTGCAAGTGTGAATATCATCAATCACATTCAAGATAATTTTAACTCAGTTTGTCCTCCTTTACTTGTTTTAACAAGTCTCTGTGGTGCTAAGTGCTTTTTTTTTAATGGTTGAAAATAATTGATTATGATTGCATAATCAATATTTCATATTCTGGGTGGAATAATTTTATCTACATAAGAAAATGATTCTTTAGTTATATATCATATGTATACGGTATGTGTACAATAAATATGTGTGTGTATATTGTACATGTATGTATGTTTATGCACATTAGCTAGAAATATCTTAGTATTTTTTTCGGGGCAGGGGCTATGATTAGCAATACTGTTAATGTTGCTATTTATTGGGAAGTAACTTAAATAAACAAGAATTGTTATATGTTACTCTAAAAAAAATTTGGAGATAATTGCCAATTTTGATATAAGACATGGTGTTAAAGAAGTGACGGCATGTGAAAAGCAAGGACTTTTTTGTGTTTGCTAAAATCTTGAAAAAAGCATAACCCTTTTTTTCACGATAAGATTCAATGGATTTCCTTTTCTTTTAAATTCAGATGAGGAGAACCATCGAGGATGGCTATGATATCTACCTCAATGACGATGATATCAGAGAAATGTAAGAATCATTTTTTTTTAAAATCTTTCCTTTATTTATACAATGTATCTAGAGACAATATCAAAGAAATGAGAGATAGACAACATAGAACTAACTAATGAAGAATATATCATTAATCATATTTCCAAGAAAGTTCAATCAGCACACTTGATAATATGTCGGCAAACTTGTACTCATAACAGTTTGTGAAATACTACCCAGGTGTTCTTTTCAATTCATGTTTTACCAGCATCGTCATTTCAGTAGACTAAGTACGGTCGCACATGATGCTTTTTGTTGGTTTTGTTATGACGATGAAAGACAGGTACAGGATTAAAGAAATAGCTGGCACAACATTGATCTTTAATACAGATAATCACTTTTTACACAGTTAACAGCTAAATATGTCATACCCTTACAAAGTTTTTGAATTGTTTAAGTATATGAAAAGTTGATTTGTCCCAATTTATGTTTCTTGACAATGTGACATCTTACAGCTTATATCTAAAAGAATTCAACAATGGCCCTAAATCAACCAGGCCGCCTTTCAATCTTGAGTTACGAAAAAACAAAAATCATCAAATTTACAAGGGATATGTATGTAATAAGAAACAGATTATTGAAGCATGCATATTACAATTAGGTCTTCTTTAAAAAAAACTGCGTCAAATGCGTACGAAACTTGAGTCGAATCATCAATCTTTACTATCATGCTATTTCTTTCAACATAGGTACTTCCGTCTCAAGTTGGATCCGAATCAGGATGGTAAGAATTATATTTTTACATTTCATGGCATATCATTTTAATAGTACTAATATCCCACTCTCAATCAATATATCAATGGTCTACGAGAACTGCTTCTGCTTCAACTGCACATCGTCCATTTTCATACAATAATCAAATAGAGAACTAATAAACTTCAATTCAGGACCCAACACTATACCTAACCCTAGCCCTAAGTTACTCTAGACCTGGCCTAAAACCCAATTCTCACTACCCCAATCACAGTATTTGGCCATATAGAGGGTAGCACCGGCCATGGGTATAGTTGGCAAAGGCACTAATTCCAGTTTCTAAACATATACAATGGGTCGAGAACTGGAAAGTCCGATAGAAATGATCAATAGTTTCAGAGCCAATGCCTACATAGATCTCATAAAATCATTGGGGGAGTTCACATGAAACTTGAACAATAGTAATAGTAAAATGGAAACCGGAAGAAACCTTGTCTTATCGTTTTCTCCAGTATCGTATCTGTATCTGTGCTGACCTGTGCAGAGTGGGAGGAATTAAGGTCGACATCTACTGTCAAAAATTGTATTGCGGTAGGGTCAATTCCAACCCTAACCCTTACCCTATACCTTTGATGAAATAAAAGCTTGAGAAGTTATCGCCCAAGCACATAGGATCACCGTTGTATAATAACTGTTGATATCTTAATTCCTGGTCCCCAGGGAAGAAGCTGAATGGGTTATCCAGCCATTAACTATACCATTGATTTTACTATGTACATGCATTTTCTTTGTATTTTTTTAATATTGCGATATGTAAAATAAATACCAATACCAATACCAATTGTAATTGCTGTAGTATGGTGAAAAAGCAATACCAGGTCTAGCTTCGTCATCTGAATTCACTCTGTATCACTCTCCCCATAAAGGCCTCAACTGCACGTGTATCCAGATAATTGTACTTTGCAGGCCAATGAATCTTCCTTCTGCATGGTAGAAGGATATAATTGCTAAGGATACAAGCTTTGTGTCCGCTGGGAATAGATACACTCTCAAAATTAATGCCAATTAAGTGGAAACTTGTCATTCATCTTATATGTATGATACTGGTATATGTTCATCCGAGCTTGTGGATTGTAAATGAACAGTAGTATGCTTGCATCGTGCTAAAGGGGTGCTGGTGGCATGGGGGAATGATAGATAGATAGATAAATGCAAAAGGACAACGTCTACAGAGAAGGTATATAGGCCTGTCTTCATCAGCTCGAGTTTGCCAAATAACCCACTATTTTAACTATCCCGATCGCTAATTAGCCAGTTAATTTCCATCTTTATCAGCCCGCCCTGAGTTGCAATTAGCGGGATATTTGATCTAGAAAATATCCTGAGAAACAGCGGGCTAATTTGGGCCTGTCTGGGCTAGTTTGCGATGAGCGTATCGGTCTGGTAAGTATGCAATTTTGAGCTTCGGGATAATATCCAGAGTCTGAAAATAGCGGGTTATTTGGCAAACTCAAGTTGATGCAAACAATTGTGTAAGAAAGGGTCATCATTATTCAATGTGCCTCTCCCCTCCCCCTTTTATCACTTTCTTCCCAGTCAGACCACAGCATGCTTCCTTCTCTTTCTTCTTCCGCCATTCAATCATGGGGCTACTCTCCACCCAGGTGTTAAATGGGTACCCGGTAGGATGCGAAAGTTGATGTGGGTGGATGAGCAAGTGCATGTGCGCTTATATACAAAATGGCGACTGAAGCCTGAATCTATGACCGGGGTAATAATATATACTGGGCCTAGAAAAAAAGTATTAGGCGCGTTATAAATATGATTTAATATATCTCAACCCTTAATTGTTTAATTTGTTTTTAATGAAGACGTAAAATCCTTCAAGAATAACGTACCCATAATATATAGAAGAAAACAAATTGCCAGCAAATTGGCAATTAACTCTGTTAGGCTTTACTTAGAATGAGTGTAATTCAGGCTGTCTACAGTGTGTCTAGATCAGAGACATTTTTATGCCTCCGCTGCAAAGTAGATGATAAAATAATATACATATGGCCCGTTATTGTATCTCGAACAAAGCAATATTGATTTTTTGTATTAATATTGATTTCCATTTTCTGTCATTGTTGCTGTTTAATTGATTGCTTTACTGGGTCGTGGAAAATTGTTTATGCGATTTCATTCACTTGACTCTGAAGACTCAATCCAAGGGCTGAACAGGGTTCGAATCCTAGCCAGACACTAATGTCCTTAGGCTAGATATTTGTAATAATCACGAAAGTGATGATAGCACAAGAAATTAATTTCATCGTTCCTGCATGGCAATCCCCAATGTCCAGTTGCTATTTTGGAAACTATTAATAAACTAAAGTTTTCTTCATTTTGAGATAGAGAGATGAAACCCTATCCGTGATGGAAGCTCTAAATAAGAAAGTTCTGTGAAATATCAGAATAATGGAGCTCAGTGATTTGAGTGTTTCATTAGTTCCACTGATGATTACACAAATAACTTTTTGAATGTGGGATTTCTGGAAGATTTAGCCATTCAGGAACAGACTTATGAAGGGTTTGAGTGACTCCTAAGTGTGCCTCAAAATTTATAAAATAGACAGATTCCTTTTTTCTATTTCTTTTTTTTTTTGGGGGGGGGGGGAGGGTGGGGAGGGGGCACCTGTTAACCCCACAAAATTCCAAATTCACATTTATCAATTATAACTCAAACATATAGGAGGATCATTCTCAATATTCTTTTGACAAAGGATAACGAAAATCAAAAAATTATTGTAACAAAATTGCTCAGTGAGTGTAAATATCAAAATTACAATAAACGGAAATAGCAAAAATTTACAAAGATGATAGAGGCATACATCGTAAAGTGGATTAGATCACTCCCACCCGGCCCCCTTGTCTGGTAGTTGATAGCTGTGTCTTCCTACGCCCCTGGATACTGTCTAGTTCCTTTAAATCTCCCACAGAATTGCAGACAAAAGTGATAGAGCTAGCTATATAGCTAGCTCATCAAATTGCACAAAACTCAGGACTAATGTTATTTGGGATGATAATCACGTTCGCTTGATATATACTGTGTTTCGCCGGGCCTGCTGCTCGGTGAAAGGAAGAGAAATTGATTAATCAAGAGAGTGACGAAACAGGTGTTTGAGTGGTGTGACATATTGGATGCCACATTCTGTATCCAGGCGGCCGTGACTGTCGAAGATTCACAGCACGTTCTCACTCCACAAAGATCGCTTCACAAAACGTGATCGAGTCGTGTTTACTACCGGTCTCTTGATTGACGATTACAACAAACTACACTTGTACCTCTCTCATTCTGCTTTTTAAAAACGCAAAGATCGTTTCACAAAAAGTGAGTTGTCATTTGTTTGCTACCGGTCTCTAAATCGATGATTACAACAAACTACACTTGTACCTCTCTTGAACCTCTCTCATTCTGCTTTCCAAATTCAGAGGAAAAATAAGTACTGTGCAACAAAAGGTGAAATTGCCGTTTGGTCTACAACCAGTTTGTCTATTTCCATTTGGTCTCCATCAGCCCTTCTACGGTCCACGTGGTCTAATAATAATTTTGTCTATATTTATCATTTGGTCTAATGGAGATTTAGGCTAATAGACATTTGATATGATTTCCATTTGGTCTAATCTCCAATAAGTCTGTTGACCATTTGGTCTATTACTCATTTAGTCTACTTCCCAGTTTGTCTAATGCCCATTTTGTCTACTATCCCTAAGCTCTAATAATCATCTGATGATTATTGTTATATGATTAAATGATTATTAGACCATATGGAAAGTAGATGGACTGGGTGTAGACCTTAATGGAATAGGCAAAGTGGGTAGTAGACGAACCAGTTGTAGACCTAACAGTAATAAACCCATTCAAATATTGGCATACAGATTTTTTACAGAACATACACATACCGGTATACATATATATCGGAGCATTGTACAAACAAACTTATGACTGAATTATGCACAGATTAAAAAAAATGGGGCTTTTTTATTTCAACATAGTTCATAATTCGTTCTGTGTTCTCATCTGAAATAAATCCTGAACACATTTTTATTATCAGTGTTTGAATCAAAGGTTAACTCATTACAAATCTAATCCTGAAATCTACACTGGATTTCAACACAGTAAAGGTACTACAATGACTTTGCTTTTGAAAATGAATGTGTTTGTTTGTTTTACCCGACTGCTAAAAGTGCTAAGAAAGCATTTGTATGCTTGTAGGTAAGCAGCAAAAGGACAGACGGCTTTAATTATGGCCCCTTTTTCCTATTAGTGCGCGTTACGTACTTAACTATTCTGTGGAACAAACATATGATGTGCTAACTATGAAAAAAAAGTTTATATTGTTTTGACATCATGACAGTTGACACAATGGCACATATGACAGTTTATCCACGGATATACTAGACGTCAACATCTCTACAAGCTTTCATAATCCCTATTTAAAAAAAAAAACCTTGTCATTTGGACAGACGAGGAAGCTACAGTGCAAACATGTATCATTTGGTTTATTCATCCATTTTGTAATGATAGTATAAAGCGCTATGGGTATTGGTTTTAAATACACTTGCATTTGAGGCATAATAAAGAAAGAAAACAAAAATTTAAAATGCAATCACCACAATTGCCATGTAGGACCAATAATTATTTTAGAGATAATCAATTTCATGCTTATGTGACCAACTTCATTCATCTTCATATCGCTGTCCCATTCATATGCCCTTTGCCTTTCTAATATTTATTCCTAATCAAATTAGACCTTGAACCAGAGAGATTAATCACGTTGATACATTGTTGTATTTTTAACGAGGCAGTCACTGGTTGCACGTGACAAATATTCTTCTCTCAGGTAGCTAGGGTTCTTGTTTATTTTATTGAAAAGCCCCAGGTGGATGCTTCACTCGAAATAGAAGTCTCTTGACAGACATCTGAGATGGCGTGAGAGTGATACAGTTTTCGCCGAGACCCGGCCATTGAAAGTCGCAAAACAAGAGTGTTCTGGGTTGATCTGTTAAAGGGCGATCCAACCCTAATAGCAAACTGTTCTTTAAAAAAACTCTGAGAGAAAGAGAGCAGAAAAATCAGAGAAGCGGACTGGCGGAAGTTTGAAAAAAAATCGGACAACAAATAAAGAAAGTGATGAATTTTTAAAACGTTCTAATCACTAAGTGTATGGGAATTTCAAATTGGCCAAATATATCTGAACTAGCCTTAAACCTCGCTTAAATCCCATTGCAACTCTAGCCCTCACCCTTTGCCTTTAACAAAAAATAAGATATCACATCTCCATGATTGTTTACACGATGTTTCTTCTTATGTGAACATTTCTTCTCGTGTGAACGTGCCTTCTGTTTGCATGCTCTAATTGGGGTGTTGTGTGAACTGGTCCATGCATGGTTGCTGGCTCACTTGTTCTGGTTGAGGTAATCGGGATAGCCCAGGGGAAAGTCCCCTCCGTGACACGCCCAATGCATTATTGAGGTGGAAACCTACCCCCATCAGGGAAAGAATCCATCAAGCATTCACTGGGTCACAGATCGAGGCCCATGCTTAATGGTGGATAAAATTACCGAGCTAATTAGAAATGTCCCTTTTTTTAATAGAGCAATTAATGATTTCTCAATAATCAATACAGAGTGAGAGTTACTATTGTATTATCAGAATTTGTTTGTGTTTCTGTACATCATTCTCAATGGTTGATGAAGTGAGTATGCTAGTGAGAAGAAAAATCCCTTTTCAGAGCATTATTTGTTTGTAGTCATAAAGACTGAATTGTGATTTAAAAAACAAAACAATAATGAGATTTAGAGAAGAAAAAAAGAGGAAAAAAAAGTGTATAAATATACACATATAAGTAGTAAATGTAAATATATACAATAATGATAAATATTCAATATGATTTTGAGCTTTTTAAGATTAGGGTAGAAATTTAAAATGCAATATGTGCCATTAAGTAATTAAAAAGCTTCATTTGATGATTAAATCTGGCGGATATCAACGCTTTCAAAGTACCCTTGAGAGGTATATGAATCGTGCTGGAGCCCTTGTCATCAATTACATGAAAAATTCATTTTGATTGCCTTTTAAAAGATGAGTGTCTTTTGACATAACAACTGCATGAATTTAATTGCTTGTTACTAGGCAGGAGTGTCCATGAAAATCATAATTTTTTTAAGGGGTATGGAATTTCTTTATAAGTGCGTTTTTTTTGTTGAATTTTGATACGCAGTATAATTCATTTGAGGCTTATGCACTCATATGATGTCACCATTTCTTAATAATATTAGCATTATATTGCCCTGGAATAGTTCTTAGCTGCATGCTACACAAGCAGGAAGTGATAAGAAATATGATTTTATGATAAAGTATGAAATAAAATGTAGAATTTCCGTGTGATTGGAGATGTGGAGCAACATGGAAATAAAATTCAATTTATTTATTGTAACAGGAGTCACAATGTGGTCCTGGTTATTAACACCCAGAGCTGTAATAGTTTGAGTAAACCTTAAGGTTTAACTCAATTTTCTAGAATAACCTGTAAGAGGCCTTTCTGAGAAACACATTTTGTATCACTTTAATACATTTTGAGAAGCTTTTAAGGATATTGTCTAATGTGCAGAAACAAATGTATTACAAATTGTCCATAATTAGAAATAATATTTTCTATATAGGCTACTCCGGAACAATTTTTTTAATTATAGCAATAGTAGTTATCAGGGGGCTCCAGGATATTGTGAGAGAGAGGAGGGGAGGGGGTCTCAATTTCAGGCTCTCAACGTAAGAGATGGGCTTTAATCTCTTAATAAAATTGTACCAAGCATGAGCAAGGCTCTTTTTAGATTGCGGTAGAATTTCAACATACAATATGTATCATCAAGTGATTTGAAAGCTTCATTTGATGAAAAAAGGTGTTGGTAATCAACGCTTACAATGTATCCTTGAGAGGTATATGAATTGTGCAGGTACCTTGTCGTCAGTTACATGAAATTAGATAAAATTGTGGTAAGAATAAGCAAGGCTTAGATTGATCAAAGTAGGCATTTTTTAAGGAAGGTTAATACAATAACGTAATATATTCTTTGTTGAACTACATCGCACTTTGATGCTCGAGGTAGGAAATGGGAATGAGCTAAATTTGGACCTACATATTGTAGATTGAGGCAATAGCATGATCGAGTTAGAGATCAGACAGTAGGGTTTAATATCTGTCAGGTAATGAACAGACGATGCACTCTGAAATCTCATTTCAAGATGAAGTCTAGCTGCTCCCTATAGTATAATATAACCATGTTCAGACGACCAGAATTTATTGTATAGCTGCAATGACAATCATGTTGCTATACGATAAGTAATTACCACTTTCCTAGTCTGAGCAGAATGACTATATCGAAACGTTTCAAGGTCAAAAACGCACGTTTGAGCATCGATTATTTCAAACAAAAACGATAAAGAAATAGTGTCCAGTCCTAGTCTGGCTGGGCCTATCAGGATTGGCCAGCTGTTGATCTTGTCAACTGACCTCGATTTTTCAAAACTAGGTTCTTTATAATAAATACCAAATTCTTTATATGATGTAGTTATCTATTCTGTAAGCCCCTTAATTGAGGCAAAACAGCAGGTTTTTTATGATGAAGTAATGTCTAATTCAATAGAATTTCTAATCTTTTAACACATAGCTCAGTGAATACGCACAAGTCCTTTGTTGCGCACAGTTGCCATTCATTTACTTATTATTAAAAAAATGCTGCAGCTTTTTTGCGGCAGTTTACAGCGCCATATCTGAACAAGTCTTTACTGCATTTCTGTATACGATTTTGGTATAAATCTCCGGTAGTCTAAACAGCTAGGCTATCATCTCTGTTCTCCTGTTGTCTGTACCCTTATTGGCAGTCGGACAGTGCTGATGTAATAATGTCTGGTTATAAAATCCACAAGCAGAATCCCACCTGTCGATTCGTACATTAATAATGAGAAAAGGAAGCAGCAAAGTCAGTATTTTTTTTGTAATGATTTTCAACGGTACACAGTGTCTCAAAACAGGCAAATAATGATAGAAAAAAATTGTATATATCGATTTAAAGATAAAGTTGAGTTTTGGTCATGTGATTGCATTGTGAAAGAAACGGTGTGGAATCTATCAGAAAAGGTTGATCATCAAATATATAAGTATTCATGTGTATTGCAAGATTCTGGGAATCATCAAAATGATAAGAAATTTGGCCAAATCTTGGCCAGTTACAAGCACTGTACACAGAATGATGTATATGGGACTACACAAACAAGTGGCAAAAAAATCTGTCCCTGGATTTTTACAATGTTTCATGTCATATTTAGAATATGAAGGCATTTGAAGAGCCATGCTTTTCAGGGAACATGCTTAATCTGATGTTCTTCCACCCTTGCATAATAACAATGATAAAGCTCACAAATTATTCTTTACCTCTTCCCAGAACTCAACCTTCTCCTTAAAGTCTCTTCTATTGTCTGAATATTAAAGCATTACGTCATGCTTCACATTTTTTCTTCTACTCTTTTTAAAAATAAATTCATTTGTTTCTAAATATTCAAGCCTATCTGCACAAGTTTGGCCAGGAGGGATTAGACCTCACTGCGTGGTCACTGGCAGGTGGTTATCTCATCAAATCAGCTCTTAATTAAAATAAGAAAAAGGGGATCATGGGGACCAACAGGTACTGCTTAGGCATTGTTGGCTATATAGAGGGCGCAAGTAGCTACTAGTAGTGCAGTCCTGCTTAAAGCATTACATCATGTTTCATGTTTTTTTATTTACTTGATATACTTCTCTTTACCTTTTTTTTTAATATTTCATGTCTCTCTCTCTCTCTCTCTCTCTCTTTTCTCTCTTGCTCTCTCTCTCTCTCTTGCTCTTCTTTCTCTTGCTCTCCTTTCTCTCTCTTACACTCTCTCACTCTTTCGCTTCCTCTATTTGTACATATCTCTCTCACCACTCCACCCTCTCTCTCTCTCTCTCTCTCCCTCTCTCTCCCCCTCTCTCTCCCCCTCTCTCCCTCTCTCCCTCTCTCTCCCCTCTATATATCTCTATCCCCCTTCACAGTTCTATATCTCTCTCTTTTCTATCTCTTCTCTCTTCTCTCTTCTCTCTCCTCTTTCCCTCAGATTGCCCATACATTGTATTAGTATGCAATATACTATTTTGAAATTCATGCAAAGTCCTATGAGTATACTCTAAACTCACACGCCATGGAAACAAGTTTTAATGAGATGATCAGTGTTTGCGTGCATCAAGATTGATTCAAGGTCTAGCATATATAATACTACTTCTACTACTAGTTGTAGTACTACTACTGCTACTGCTGCCACTTCTACTGCTACTACTACTACTACTAATACTTCAACTACTACTACTGCTACTGCTGCTGCTGCTACTGAAGATGATGATGATGATGATAATTGTGTATACCCAGGGAGCACCCAGCAATTGCCAGGAACCCATTCCCACCTGGGTGGAATGTGGCAAATGTAGATTAATGCTTATATCCAAAGGATGTTAGTACCAGGCTGAGATTCAAACCCTCAACCCTTGACAAAGACTAAGATCAACTAAAGTTGGACTTGAACTATGGCAGGCCATTCATGCCACTGGTTGCTCTCACTATTCCTGGCGTTGGTCTTTCAAGGGATATACAAATTGTGGTCACAAATCCATATTTTTTTCTTCAACAATGAACTATCAAAAAATGTCAATTCTGTAGATGTGTGACGTCCCTTGAGAGACCAATGGTGGGAGCACCGAGCAACCAGCGAATGATCCCCAGGACTGATCATATATGTTACAACTATTCAAAATTATCAAATGCTTCTTACTTTCTTCCAATCAGATTTCATCAGTCGATCAGAGTCGTCTGGTCTGAAGGTACGTCAGCTGGCAGCATACATCAAGGACCTTGTCAGCAAGAATCCCATCAAGAAGTCTAGGTACAGCGAACAGACCTGGATCTACCCAGATAGGACCAAGGATGACCTGGTCGCTGAGTTCCAAAGAAGGTAGGGGAATGTTGCCATGGTCAGAACATTTCGAATTCCGAAACCTATTTCTAGACCTTGTCAATCGGACATCAATCGGTAATCTATTCCAAAATTCACTGCCCACAACAGACAATGAAAATTGACCTTGTGTCTTTCTTAATTTTGGAAGACGTAGTTGGTCTTTACATGTATGTACAGGTTCCTGAAGCACAGTGAAACCTGCATATAAAAACCACTCAATGGAGACAAGAACAAAAAGTGGTCTCTACAGGCAGATGGTCTTTATGTACAGGTTCCTTTTATAGTACATGTTTAAATGAGAAATAATTTTCAAGGGAAACAAAAAAATGTGGTCTTTACAGACAGGTTGTCTTTCTATACAAGTGGTCGCTAAAGCAGATTTAAATCAATAGGGTGAAGCCACATTATGCCCTACCCCTTTGAAGTTCCAGGGAAAAACTTCTAGTAGGTATACTGTGCATTCAGACCTCCAGGAAAAAAACAGAACCAATACATTCATGGCTCCGAAGAGAGCTTTCCAGTCATCTATTTCATTCTTGACTTTGTACATTTTAAATATTTATGTGAATATATTTGAATTTCATATGGAAAATAAAACCATACCAAGAAAGAAATCATTTCAACAAGCCGTACCATTTCCCACTGCATAGCGATTGATACTGTTCCTTAATTTGAGAATATATCCATGTCATCTAAGAGCTAATAGCTAGAAGGGCATAAACTCTTATAAATTGCATTGTAATGCAGAGTTAATGTCCTTTTAGCCCTCAGCAGGCTAGACAGGACTTTGATTGAGTGGATTTATACCTGGGTGACTCATCAATTTTGTCGCAGACTGGTTTGTCTGCTTAGCTTTTTGTCATGGGAGTATTTTAGTTTTGAACGTGTGTGGCAAACTGTTATTTTCTCTCTCTCTCTATCTCCCTCTTTTTTTTTCTTTTCTCTCTCTCTCTCTCTATCTGTTTCTTTTTCCCTCTATCTCGTTTCTTTTTCTTTCTCTCCCTCTCCCTTCTTCTCTCTCTTCCTCTCTCTCTTCCTATCTATCTCTCTCTTCCTCTCTCTCTCTCTCTTCCTCTCTCTCTCTCTTCCTCTCTCTCTCTCTCTCTCTCTCTCTTCCTATCTCTCTCTCTTCCTATCTCCCTCTCTTCCCCTCTCTCTCTCTCTCTCTCTGTTGAATCACATGTACAATGCACTACAGTATGTCCATATCTACAGTAGATAAGACTTCTAATTCTACTACCAGAAGAATATTTTCAATTACAGGCCTAATACTACTTCATGTTGCTACTACTACTACCACTACTAGTACTTAGTGCTTTAAATTGTCAAAACAAAATTTGCTGTAATATAGAATCCCAAATTTCCTGGGATTTGATAAAATTGTGTTAATAATTCTAATACTAATATATGGATATTTATATAGCGCACATATCCACCCTGCAATGTTCTCAAGGGGCTCCAATGTCACCCCGGCTCTCCTAGGCTACAGATTTCATGCTCACAGCATTGAAAGAATTCCTTCCTACCGGCCCCCTATTTAACACCTGGGTGGAGAGTGGCAAATGTAGATTAATGTCTTGTCAAAGGACATTAGTGCCGTGGCCGGACTCAAACCGCGTACCCTGTGATCCATAGTCCAAAGATTTATCCACTAGACCACAACACTTTTACATAATCATAATCATTATCATAAGCATAATCATAATCATAATTATCATCAGAGAAATAATAAGCTACAATTTAGAGTTTGCCCTTTTTAACTGTTACTTTTAATATATATGTATATACTCTTATTACTGTGTTATGTACAAATCTATCTCTATTTCCATTACAACCACTTGTATTTCTTCTGTTTTTTCTGAACCAAATAATCATTAACCTGTTATCTTAAATAAAAGTCTATGTCACATTTTTGTTGTTTCTAGATTACTGAAATTGACCAGGCTTCCAGAGCAGCTCATCAACAAGTACAGCTTCTTCCAGGTGGTCAAGTATGGACCTCATGGTCACTATAACGCCCACTTGGACTCGGCCGGAGACACCAAAGGACTGCCGTGTTGTCATCTAGTCACTACCAAGAAATGCCGCATTTGTAGGTAAGTTATACCAACTGAAAACCCCATCTTCCACCTCAGTCTTTGAAAGACTGATTAAAATGATAATAATGATGATATCCATTCTTGAATATAGCACATATCACGGTATGATATAATGTCCCTATGCACTTCAAAGGAGCTTTTTTAAATACCCCCTTAGCTTTTATCGGCGGACAGTGCATTTCAAAGGATGTCAAATAAATTAACATCCTTCAGCTTTACCATGTGAACTTCAGTCTAAAGCTAGCTTTCAGTTTTTAAGTATTAACAATCAAACATGTCAAATGTTGTGTTGTTGTTGATGTTGTTGTTGTTATTGTTGTTGTTGGTTTTACATCCTGTACCTCTATACAATGATTTCTTTTCATTGCTTGATATTAAAATGATTCTCTTATTCAAATTGTATGTACATGTTTAGCATTCAAATGGGCACAAAAAGTATGAGCTTATTTACTTAATATGTGCATACGCACCAAAAGTGTTTACATTTCTATCTACCGGGGTAGTTCTTGACCATTTTCAAATGTGGTATACATGAATCTTCAAGAATTGAATGGTCAAGAATATTAAATGTGGGACTCTTTGTTTATTTTTCTTTTTTACTTTGTAGGTACATGACTATCATGGTTTACCTAAATGATGTTGAAGAAGGAGGCGAAACAGCATTTGTAGTGGCTAACAATGACACCTTCAGCGATCAGGTAAGTTGACGATTCTGGAAGCATTACCAAAGAGTTTTAAAAAAAAATTATCATTCATATATTGCTGTCCAATCTTGAATGAATTATTTTTATTTGTAGTAGCTTTGTAACAGCTGTAGCATCAACCTAAACAGCCATTAACTCTCTATGTAGTACCAAAGTGATAATGTCATATGGTATTTGCTCAACCTTCAGGTTACTGGTTCCAAACATCAGAGCCTGCATGCACATGAGGTTCACTGGGAAATCATTCAAGCAATGGGCTGGAGCAGGGCAAATTCAGCGTTTGTTGCTGGTGTGATTACCACGCCGCTGTCTAGTGCACGTAATTGTTTGGAACCAGCAACCTTGACAACTTGGCCAGCATGACGTCACACTTCCGTACTCCATAGCCATCTTCTACCAATAAATCTGAACCTGTCGTCAAAAGTTTTTTAGCGGACTTTCACTACTTGATTTTTTTAGAAACTTCATAGCAGCATTAGAATCAACCTAAGAAGTCATGGATATTTAATACATTTGCTTCCATTAATTATCTTGACCATTGCAAAGTTGCAGTTGAAGCAATCTTTCATTTATTGTTGTCTAATCTTATCTAAATTTTGTGAATTTGTAGATGCTTTGCAGCAGTGGTAGCATCGACCTAAACAGCCATGCTCATACATATTACGATTTACTTTTTTCGACCATCAACTTGTAATCCATTGCCAAAATGCTTATGGGTCATCTTTTATTTGTTGCTGCTATTTTCTTCTTCTTCTAAACTTCCTAACCTTGTAGAAGCTTCGCGACAGCAGCAACATCAACCTGAACAACCACCGCAGGGGGTCAAAACTCTTTTCGACCATCAACTTTCAACTCATTGCCAAAATGCTTTGGGGTCATTTTTTATTTGTTGCTGCCATTTTTGTTTACCTTGCAGACGCTTCGCAACAGCGGCAACATCAACCTGAACAACCACTGCAGGGAGTCGAAGCTTCACGTTAGACCGCAGAAAGGCAAGGCGGTCATCTGGTACAACCACTTCATCGACGAGGAGACGGGATGGTTCGGAGACGTGGATAACTTTACCTGGCACGGGGGTTGTCCAGTTATCAAGGGAGAGAAATGGATAATGAATAGATGGATCTGTGCAAGCAATGACCGGGAGGTGGATCTCGCATAGTCTGCGGGAGGAGACTGATTTTTCACACCTTAAAGCCCCTCTGCACTAGTTTAATTAACATAAGAAAAAGGGCATCATGGGGGATCAATGGTCACCGATTAGGCATTGTTTCCTATATAGAGGGTGCAAGTAGCTATAAGTTGTGCAGTGGGGCTTTAAAGAGCTTAAATTATTTTAAAAAATAGTATGAAAGAAAGTTTGGAGAAGATAAGACAGTCAGGCAAAAATTGACAGATGTTGAAACTAAAGTGATGTCATCAGGATGTGGAGGTCAGGGTTTAGCAAGAGATATGCCCCATGAAGAAAGAACAATGATGAATAAATAGTTGGATTTGTACTTTGAACATAGATTCAAAATTATCTGCAAGGAAAGACTGTTTCAGCAACCCAAGGGGCAAGTCCAGAATTATGGGTTGGTTTGAGTATTATGAATTGCAAAATATAAATATTAGAGAAACAAACAATAGAAAGTATGGAGAAAATCAGACAAACATTAAAAAAGTAAAGAGTTTTAAAGAAAAGATCTAAGAGAGACAGATTGGCAGCTTGTGGGATACTCCGCTATGAAGGGAAAGAAGTGAATACAACAAATAATTTATATATGGATCTGCTTGATCTTGCCCTAGTCGAAATACAAAAATTCTAAAACTAATTGAAAAAGTGTGAAAAAAAAACACACAACATTTTTGTTGTTGACTTTTTTCAGCTGTGAATATATTTTCCATTCATCTTTTCTTCCTAATCCTTTAATTTTTCAATGAGAAGATAGAAGAAAAAGAAATACCATGAAATAGAGAAAATAACAAAAAATCTATATTTTTAGCATGTGAAGAACGACGACCAGGGTGGATCTACATGTAGCGAAGTCTTCAAGAAAAGGCTCATTTTGACACCTGTGCCTGTCACGTCCATGCCAGGCTAAATATAGCTGGAAAAAAATTTGGTGAAAATTTAGACTGATATATATCCTTTATGATATATGATTTTGATACTGTAAAGATTATGTTTTATCAAGGTATATTGGCAATACACAGACTATCCTGTGATCAAGGCGATATAAATTGATTATGAATAGATTTATCAGTAGCATAGGCCCTACTCTAATCCAAAAATACTACTGTCTAAAAAAGGGGGAAAAAACAGCACAGAAAATATGTTTTTGACTATCTTCAACTCTGTGTATCTTTTGTTCTAAATCCTTATCCAAACAATACGTTTTTTGGGGTCTATTTTCCTTTTTCTTTCCATAAAATATCGAGGGGAAAATAGTCTGGTTTTCTAGGAAAAAACATGAATATATAGAGAAAATAGCAACAACAAAAAAGGTTTTCGTGTGTGAAATGTGAGGGCCTTTACCAAACATCGTCTTAATAAAGAAATGTTACAGGAGTGCTCAATGTACGTTCAGAATTGTTATAGTCTACTGCCCTCTATGTTCACTGTAAGTAAAATCCTTTGCCCTCTGGATGGTTTGGAAGCGTAAAGCCCACTGTACTCTATATACCGTAATCTTCTCGCGATCCTATTTTTTAAAGAAATAGCAATTGTATATAAATGTATAAAGAAATCTAAACAAACTTCATATTCCTATTGTAGGTTCTAAATAATGAAAAGAAAACTAACAACAGATTTTATTGCATTGAAGCCTTTTTGGCAGAATAAAAGCCAAATTAGCTTCAAATCATAGAAAATCACACTACTGGTATGACATCACCACGATTCTGAGCCGATTTAGCTATTCCTCCGAGGAAGCTTGAAATCTACTGAAATGTTAATCTTATTATTCATATGACTATTCAAATCATTGATCATTAAGATTTTATAAGTTTGAATGTTCATATCAAATGCTAGTGCAAATTCTTCCCAAATCTGATCATATAGTGTGTTAACTGGTTTGTAAAAAGTCAAATTGTCAGAAAATTTCATTTCTTTGCATATCCAGAATATGTTTTCTCGGACCTTGCATATTTGGATAGAAAATGGGTAATTGAATTAAGAATAAATTTCCACTACTGGTATGTTAAAACCTTAATAGGAATTGGATGACTTTAGATATACTCTATTGAAATGCTATGTGTATTTTTTTTATATATATACACTGTGGTATGTACATGTAATTATTCCATTTTCCAAGAGTTCAAGTATATTATGTAATGTGGGAGTGTCGTGGTCGAGTGGTTTAAGGCGCTTGACTGTAGATGCGAAGGTGGAGGGTTCGAATCCCGACATGGCACTAATATCCTTTGGCAAGATATTTACCTGCACTTGCTACTCTCCACCCAGGTGTTAAATGGGTACCCGGTAGGATGCGAACGTTCATGTGGTTGGACGAGCAAGTGTGCGCCTGTAAAATGGCGACTGGCTGGAATGCTCCCCAGGGAGTGGAAAATGTGCACACATTATGTGCGGGTAAGCCTAAATCCGATGACCGGGGTAATAATATATCTGTAAAGCGCTTAGGCACATCGTTGGATCGGTGTATTGAGCACTACATAAAAAAAACAGATTATTTATTATTATTATTATTAATCACGCAACATATGAAAGGTTGCTATAGTGATATTTAATGCAGTTTTTGTTCAAATCATTGAAAAAACTTTTTTGATGTAAATGTGTAGCTGTTATCTTCCGGAAAAAACTTTTTTTGTGAATTATATTCTAATGAAGTTTTCAAATTTGTATAGTCACATAAATAGGATAAGAAAGAGATGTAAAATAAAGATTATCTGTAATAAATGATATTTGGGTATTGTCATGAGCAAAAAAGCATGGATGGGTGAACACAAACTGAAGATACTAGTTTGGTATTGAAATGTTTTTGTTAGCCTTGATATAAACACAATCCTGTTGATGATTTACTAGAAAACCTTGTATTATTCTTCATCTCAAGTACAGAGTATTGGTCCGTTTTCAACAATCACTCCAGACATTGATAAAGTACCCTCTGACCACTGAATTATTTATTTAATGACATGCATGCTATTTTCTTCTTCTTTTTTCCTATGTCATTTTCCATAGATACGTTGTCATTAGTGCCAAATAGCCAATTGATTATGAACGAGTCAATGTGCCTTATCATTTATAATAAGTGTTCATGTGTGCTGTAATTATCCACGGCCCCGCCTTATGAAGATTTTTTATTGATCCAAATCAATCGCAAGTCCTCCAATCAATCTCAAGTTTGCAGTCTCCTATCTCTCATGTACATAGTTGCGATTGATATCAATTGCAAATAAGTTACGATTAATATCAACTCTTTACAAGACGGGGCCCAGAACATATAGACTAAAGTGATTGAATGTTATGTTTAATTACCATGCTTTTAAGTATGAATTTGTATGTGTGTAAATAATTAAGGGACAAGGCAATGGCAAAAAGAAATAATTTGGAACATTTTTTTTCCTCGTAGCACCATTCACAGCAACGATGAAGATAAACATACAGGTACATGTATAGTGTACTTGGGTGTTTAAAATGCCAAATTGTGCAATAAATACAGCAAAAACATGATTAAAGCTTGATTATTTTTAAAGAAATCAATTCAAGGTACAGGTTTTACTTGGGAGCTTATAAAGTTGAGTTCTGGTCATGCGATTGCATTGTGAAAGAAAAGGTGTGGAATGGATCAGAAAGAGTTGATCATGTAGCATGTAAGTATTGGTGTTTACTGCAAGGTTCTGGAGTCATCAAAGTCATAATAAATTTGGCCCAGTTTTGGTAAAGTAACAAGCACTGTACACAGAAAGATGTATATAGGACTACACAAATGGTGTCGAGCCTATACTTGCCTTGATTTCCTCATATTTCTATGCTCATTACTCAGCCAGTATACATTTTCTACCAAAATTGTTTGGCAAATGACATTTATTTTTAATCTTGAACATTCAGTGTAAGTTTTGTTTGATTCTGTGAGAATTCATTTTCTTTTTTTACCAGAACTCAAGTTTATCTTTAAAATTCCAAATTGTGCAATAAATACAGCAAAACATGATTGCTAGATTATTTTTGAAGAAATCAACTCAAGGGTGATTTCAATAACTTATCTATCATTGATAGAGAAATCATTTCAGAAGATGTGATATGTTCACACATTTCACTTGGTGATGGTCAAGGCTTTTGATTTGTTGATAATCTTTGCAATCATGTTTTAAAAAGTTGCTTGAAAATCAGTACTTGAGTTTAAAATCAGAATTATTCAAAATTCATGTTATTGTAGCTGGTAAATTATTTAATTTCATATAATGAAGATAAGTTTATAACAATAAACTGTTTTTCATCATGGTTTTATTCTGTGCTGTGACCTCATTCATTGTGTTTATTAAAAAAGATAAACAGATATTTCAAAACATACTCGACATGGAAGACCCTTTTACTGATGTGCAGTTCAGGAATATATAACCCCTGTGGAACATTTAACTCCTATCAGCGAAACAAAGAATGTTATACATGTATTACAACTCCTACCAGTTGATATATATATACCTATACAAGCATTTCAACACCCCAAAATACATAGAAGGTCCTTGTACAGATCTGAATGAAAATTTTTCATTTTTTAAATCATAGTGATAAAAATTGGGGAACTCTTTTTATTTTTTTCGCTGGAAAATGTTATTGATTCCCCTATGTTGATAATGTAATTGGCTTGACTAATGAACTGCTGATAAGGGCTCAGTGACAATAATGTGACATACAAACAGGGGCCATTCCCCCTCCCCCAAATTAAAAAATAATGTCAAGAGAGAAAGAGAATGGAAATATGTGTCAAAGGATGTACGAATGGAGAAGAATCCAAAAAAAGAGAAAAATGATACGACCTCTGGCCAAATGACTTTGCTCATTTGCATGTTGTGCTCTTATTAAACTTTCAAAAATATGTGTTAAAAATCCTGTCACAGTGTGTTAGAAATGTGTGTTGGGTGACTATTTGATGAAATTTCTAAAAACATTGCCAGGCTCCTTGTGATAATATTGACAATGACCCTACCAACCTAAATATCATGTGGAGATTCATATTTTCCAATTCAAGGGATAAACTACTACTACGACTATTACTACTACTACTACTACTACTACTACTACCACCACCACCACCACCACCACTTCTTCTTCTCCTTCTTCTTCTCCTTCTTCCTTTTCTTCTTCTTCTCCTTCTTCCTTTTCTTCTTCTTCTCCTTCTTCTTCTCCCCCCTCCTGCTTCTTCTCCTCCTCCTTCTTGGTGTTCTCCTCCTACTTTCTATCCTTCTTTGTCTACTAATTATTTCTTCTTCTATTACTTCTTTCTTTTTCCATCTTTCTTTTTCTTCTACTTCTTTTTCCACTTCTTCCTTTTACTTCTTCTTTCTTTCTTTCTAATTGTCCTTGTTTCTGTTGTTGTTTATAGCAGACAATGAACCAAATAGTTGTTACATGCATCCTCCCACGATAAACACTTAAAAAATATATCAGTTTAATTTTCCATTTCCATCACTTGTTTGTCATAATTTCCACCTGACACATTTCAGAAAATTAACTTCAAGGAGAGTTTTTATTATTTGCTTATTTTGTAAATTGTCTTACATGCCATAAAACAGTTTCCCTGTATTCCCATGGAGGCTATTATTTTGTAATACATTTCAGCACTTGTTGCTTTACGGCTTGCACATCTGTTCAACATATTTCTTGTACAAGCGGAACCATACAGAAACGATCAATAACCACATTTGTTGCTGTTTTGTTAGCTGTTTATTTGTTAACACTTTGTATTTTGGTGACAAAAATGACAGATGCGTGGGTAGGATTCTCTGTAAATGTAATACATCATCACCAACTCGATTGAAGAATTGAAAAAGAAGAAAAAATAGGGCAGACAGAACCTAGGTTTACTTCCTTTCTTGAACTTAAAATGTACATACATGTTTTTTAGGTCATTATTCATAAATTATATTTTGTTTCATAATGGATTTTTCTTCTTCTTCAGTCTAGGTATATGCACCTAATTTTATATGTGTTGAAATACGCATTGTGTTGCTTGTTCCATTCTATTGATGTGTTTCTTTCTATTTATCCAATTTCTTACACACTCATCCCCATCTGTACATTAATGTATCAGTTTTTACGACAGGCATTCATCATATTATCACTATTATTTCATGTTATTCACAAAGTAATTTATTAAATAAAAATTGTTGCTTCATTGTACAGGTAATCTATACAAAAC
The DNA here is from genome assembly GCA_035222895.1 of Strongylocentrotus droebachiensis. NCBI lineage: Eukaryota > Metazoa > Echinodermata > Echinoidea > Camarodonta > Strongylocentrotidae > Strongylocentrotus > Strongylocentrotus droebachiensis. The sequence goes on from JAVYIG010000490.1 coordinate 267,366, forward strand.
CACTGCCTACAGTTCGCTTCAATATCATTATGAACCACCCTGGTCAAAATATATTATAGTCTAAAACTAGTCGACAAATAGAGTATAAACAGCACAGAATTTTTTGTTTTACTACTTTCAGCTCTGAATACATTCTTTATCTGTCGTTTCTTGAGATCTTTAGCCTATGGGTTTTGGGGTAAATGTTTTAGTTTTTTCATAAAAATAGAAGAAAAATAGTCTAGTTTCCTAGAAATACCATAAGATTATAGAGGCCGGAGAAAGAAAAAATATATATATTTCTGGCATGTGAAAAACAACCAGGGCAGTCTTTCCTGATCAGATGAATATTTTGTTTAATGGAGAGCTGTCAAATGACTTAAACATAATAATAATAAGCCCTTATAAATAAAGGTTTTAGCAAGAATCTCAGAAAAGCGAAAAGAAAGGAAAAGATTTACACTTTCCTCTTGGTCTAGAATTTGAAAGAGGGTATAAGAACAAAGTAGGGGCTATTTTTATATATATATATTTTTTTTAGGGGGGGGAGGGGGGGGGGGAGAAGGGGTGTACTCATGGTATTCCACATTGGTTTTTAAAGTGAGATCTGGGCTGGTTGTATCCCCTTAAATACACCATTGCCCCCCCCCCCCCCCCCATCAGAAAATGTCAGCCTAGTGGGCAGGTTATGTGGGACGTATAGACCACGAGGGACAATTTTTCAACAACTATGGTTTTATTAGTTTGTACTTGAATGTCCTTAAACGAACACCCGTTGCCATTTATTATGTTTTTATTAGGAGAATGTCAAGCTTACATTCAATAAATGGTCCATCGGGAGTGATTTCAACAGGATGTGTTTTAAATTTCAACCTCTTTCTTAAAACACATGCTTGCTATAAATAATTGTTTTGAGAATTTCAATTTCTCAAAATATACGGGCCAAGAAGCCAGAAAATCACATCCTCGAGACTGCCTCCATTTCCTTTCTTTGTGAAATCGACAGTTTTTGACACTTTCAAGGCATTTAGTATTTATTGTTTATTTTTTCATTAAAGTTTTATTTGAAATATGGGATAGGTACATTTAGTAGGGATACTGCTTAATAAGTAAAACGTACAGAGCATAAACTAGCATGAAATATTATGCCAAAAGCCATGACTTCTCTAGAAAGATCTGGGTATTTGAATGCTTCAAACAGAAATTTGGTATCTACAAAATGTGTGTATTATGAACATCATAATTTTCTTTATCATCGTTATCATCAACACCATCATCACCACTTTCATCAAAATCATCAAAATCATATCATCATTATTATCATTATTGTCTTCATCATCATCATAATCACCATCACCATCACCATCACCATCACTACTATCATCAAAATCATATCATTATCATCATCATCATCAATTATCATCACCACCACAATCACCACTATCATCAAAGACATAATTATCATCATCTCCACTATCATCATCTCCACTATCATCATCACCACCATCATCATCACCATCACCACTATTATCAAAATCATCAAAGTCATATCATCATCATCATCATAATGATCATCATTGCTGTTGTTGTCAGTGTCATCGTCATCATCATCATTGGCATTCCTCAAAGGTTTTATATCATGCAGTTGATGTCTCAACAAACTACACACCTGCTTCCAAACCTGCCCCTGGACACACTGCCGCAAGACATCATCACCACTATCTTTAAAATTATATAAGTCATATCAATATTATCATCATCATCATCATCATCATTAGGCCTAACAACAAAAAAGGATGTTGTATTGCCCTTTAGGTGCCAAAACATGGGTCGGTCGGTCAGAATTTTGTTTAAAATACTTTTTTGCTCCCTCTTTGGGCTAATATTTCTTAGTTTTTGAAAGCTTTGATAAGTATTTTTTATTCATTACACTTTTTTTCTTCTAAAAAACGGTTTAAAAAAAAAAAAGCTGACCAAATATTTCAAGATTTTTGGGTCACTGGCAAAGGGCAATACAACATCTTTTTTTTTTAGGCCTTATCATTATCATCATCGGCATTATTGTTATTGTTATCAGTGTCATCGTCATCATCATCGACATTCTTCAAAGGTTTTATCATGCCCCTGGACTCACTGTGGCAAGACATGTTTATCCCGCATACACCTCCTCATTCACCAACAGCAATGCAAAAACTGAGAAAACAGCAAATAAGAGCCAAAGAAAGCAGAATAATTCAAAGACAAGTCAAAAGTATTAAATATTTCAATATTTTTTATTATCATTACCATATTTTTTCTCCTCTTCTCTTTATTTTTTTTTAACAGAATCTATGTTCGTTTGGGTATATGTACAAATAATTTCTTACAAAAATATAAGTAATGCATGTCTCTTAATACTGTTCACAATATCTACGTCTTATACACTTGGCACTTAATCTTTCATTTGAAGTTGAGATATTTCTGAACTAAAATTTTCTGAACACCTCACGCCCAACCAATATCCAATTCATCCATTGATACGCTCGCAGACAGAAGATACATTCAAGCACTGAGAGAAAAATGGTTGTTCATCCCGATATGCTTTACACAGAGATCGTGTGCATAGTAAATATGCAATAAAATCTAAATCATTCAAAGGGGAAACTGGGAAAGCTTAATAACTTCTTGATTATACAAAGTATGTAGGATTAAATAATCATAATATAGTAACTAATGAGTTACTTTTGAAGGGATTATTGGGATATATAATACTAAATTCGTTTTCAGTTCAGTTCAGTTCAAGATGTTAGCAGAAAATTATTTGACACTGCAAGATATTTGGCAGAATCTTTAATGAGATGAAGTCTTCCTAGGCATATTTATGAGATGAATTATCAATGTGAAGAATCATTGAAAACCCTGTATATATGGTTTTCATGAACCCTATTGTGAATATATACCCGTGGAAGTCTTTTCCTCATATTTCAAACGATCTGAGCACAAACATGATATTAACAGCTTATCTAAGACCATGAGATATTGTTATTTCAACAACATCGTCATCAACAAATTGTTTGTTCAATTTCAAAATTAAACAATTCATCTGTTAAATTTCATAATGAAACAATCTATTCTTGGATCTATTATTAGTATTAAGTGCATATATCCACAAAACTTAAAGCATTCAGTGTATCAGTTTCACTCTCTGCAACACACAAATGTATTTCCCTGAATAATGTACAACTAGAGAGCTCATTTGGCAACTATTTTGTATTTTTAGACACATTCCTTTTAAACCATAGCACCATTAAATACAGGGACCCTAAATAACATCACTTCATTTACATTTACTTGCAGAAACGGACAGAACATAGCACATTTACTTAAGTGAATCCTTTGCAGACATAACAAAGGGGAAAGTGATAACATGGATAAGTTGCTTTAATGCTGATATAGATTAACACTCAAATACATTACTGTCAAAATGATATTGACATGAGGTAATTTTGGTAAGGTTTAGAGTTTTTGTGGCAGTGATTTGGGGCAGTGTAACATATGAAAATTCATGATGACCAGGGAATAAATTATGGAAATAATGTGTTGTAGAAATACAACATTAATATAAGCATTTATAACTTTTAATCATATCCCCACGATACACATGCTCTAATGTAGCTAGTTTTACAATATGTTTCCTCTTCCCAAACCTAATAACAAGGGATTTGATATTAGATGCATATTTACTAATACAATCTCAAACATGTAATGCTAGTACATGTATAATGGTACATGCTAGTGACTTTCAATGGTAGATGTTTGCATGATTCATTTTGGCAGTGTGTAAATTTGATAAATGTTGAAGACAAAAACTGTATTTTTAACCAGTACCTTTCTCTTGAAACTACAAAGTTTCTCATTTCCATGTTCCTTGATGGAGAAACAATGAATGAAAAAAAGAATCTACTTGATAACGGGCAATACCGCAATGTGCATCTTTGCAAATATCAGTGCTTTTTTATTTATTTACAGTGTTGCAATAAATAATACTCTGTAATACCTATGGTAGACGTAAACTGCGCGTAATTCATGTACGATTTGTTCGAAATAATACTCTGTAATACCTACGGTAGAGGTTAACTGCATGTAATTCACTGACAATTTGTTTGTTTAGACCTTGAAGGGCATTAACTCTGTGTAAAATTACAAAGAATTAATATCTTTCTGGCACTCAACAGTTGAATTATCCCAAATGAGAATGTAATCTACTCCTTCAATTAGCATTCAATCTTTATTCTTGCTTCATATAATATTTTCAAAAAACTTAAGACATTCTTGCACCATAGCATAATCAAATACGACTCACGGAGCCATATTCTCGCGAAAAATATAAATATATGATTCTCGATATATTCCCTTATTAATATATATATATATATATATATCGTCCCCTGGCAGTAGCTAACTACCCATACATAGTGACAAATATCATCTGTTTAGTGCCACAAGGATGTTCACTCTGTATAACAGAACGCCCTTTTGGCTCTAGGCAGACGATATAATGATATGATATCACATGGCATACCAATATACTATCACATATTAGGGGCAGAAGGCATTAAAATTCTTGGATTAAAGACCTATTGGTTCTAATTAAGCAGAACGTGAATACACTATACTATATTAACATAATGATGTAACACTACCTATCTACTCGACTTAAAATATATAGTGCTATGTGTAACGTGAGCGAGAGGTAGAGAATAGGATAGACGGCGGGTCTGCTGCTCCCACTGGCCGCCGAGACGCTGGGGAGGTTATGCGCAGTGTAGATTTGTTGTGTCGGCATCGCCGTGACGACCTTCTCGTCTTTGTCGGGACTCTTGGTCGATGGGATTTCACTGGATGGGAGAAAGGAAGAAAGAAGAGAAATGGTTACATCGTAATCCATACCATCATTTATATACTAATATCTTTTTGATAATCATTTTGTCCTATCTACTAATTCAGTTAATATAATTATTAAGTAAGTAATAATAATGTCTTGTTTACCGAGGGTATATAGCCTCATCTGTATTCATACTATACTCCCTGAGGGCCCTGCAATCATATTATTACCCGGGCTTTAAGAGAGCTACCATTAAAAGGTGCTCAAGCATTCAAGGAATTTCTTCCTACCAGGTACCCATTTACCTCACATGGGTGGAGTATGGCAAATGTGGATTAATGTCTTGCAAAGGACATATAAGTAAGTGTGTATAATCTATAGCTGAACCATAACCAAGAGAAGCCATCTCATAATTGTCTTTATCCAATGAAAGTTATGCTACTATAAAAGTCTGGAATCACTGTTACCAGTTTACAAATATCATTATTTTGTAAAGAGACACTCACATAGAATGCCATATTCACATAGACAGAGAATGACCACAAATTTGAGGAACTTTTTGGGGTTCACATGTACCTGGCCCTTCTCCATGTCCAGCCTTGCCACAACCAACCAAAAAACAAATCAATACCAAACCCTAACCCTATATCTCTGACAAAATAAAGTCCAGAATACTTGACACCAGAAAAAAAATGTCGCCAGAGAAAATTTCGCCAGAGCAAATGTCGGATCGACCTTTGACCTCTTACCTTATCCTATCTAAAGGAATCCAAAGTTCGTTGAACTGTCTGTTATTCTCCGCTCTGACCGGCACAGGTACCGAGATGACGTGGCCGATGTCAGTCTCTCCCAGTCGCTGCTTCTTCTTTTTCCGTCTCCTGCCCCGCTTCCCATGCCTGCGACTGCTGCCCTCGCTTGTCCCCTCTCCGTCAATACCGTCAACTGAGCTAGATGAGCTTGAACTGGAGAGAAAAAGCAAAGAGAGATGAGAAAAGATAAATAAATAAGTTCTATCATATTCCTTGTAAAAACAGTCCAAAGACTGAAACAAAAATAACATTACATACTGGTAGTTGCATTGATCAAAATTATACAAGAGAATCCAATGAATTTACCAAAGTTGACAACAAATTTAGATTAGAAATGAAGAAGATTTTTTTCAACAGTCAAATAACATGTAAGAATGACTGCATTTCCTAGCATCGTTTTTCTCCACACACACAAAATGATGGATAAGAGAGCAGAAGTCTACTTTTAGGAGACCTTCTCTTGATTACAAGTAACCACATATTCTCTTGGTGGAGACCGACTGGAATTGTAGGGAATAAGTGGAAGTGTCGTGGTATTTCTGTGGTTTATACCTCTCATCCTCTTTGTCTCTTTCACATTCTTCGTGTCGAAATAAGAAAAACTGTCTAGGAATGCTTTTGAAGATTATCAGAAGATTATAAGAGGATTTATGCCCTTGTTCTTGGGTTAATATGTGTAAAATTGGATTAGATCCCTTTTAGTTCTGTTTATACATTTACAAATAGGCTCAGCATTTTATGAAGCTCTGTAGCTACCTAATACCAGGAAATATTGAGAAACTAATCTTTACAAGTAATTAAAATGGACTGTTGGAAAATAATTAGAAGTGAATAATGTGTCACTAAGTTTACAAACAAGATTGAAATGTAATAAGAAAAGGATACTTATTAGGCCAAATAAATAAAAAAACATGTTTAGCGTCCTGTTTTTTTGAAAAATAGGAAGGAGGCCCTTTTTTTTTTTTTTTCTTCAAAATGGCCGCTCGGTACATTTTACCTGACAATCGGGCTATTTTTCAAGATGCCCGCCGACATTTTTTTTAAAATCAGAAATAGATCCATTTTAGCAGTGTTTTTCATGTTTTTTTTCTTTAAAACAAATATTAAAGAAAAAAAAAAATAGGAGGCAGCCCCCAAAAAGGGAGCGGGCGGGGACGCTAAACATGTATATTTTTGACATGGCCTTAATAGGTGATTTTTTCTTCTCCACCGTCCATCTTATAATACAAAAACTTCTTACATTATATGACTTGACAGTTCATGTGTTCAGGGCCAGAAGGGTCTTAACTCTGGATTAAAGTACATGAGTTATAACCCCCTTCTGGCTCCAACACGGATGAGTTCATGAACCCATTTTTAAGTTCACAAGGAAAGACAAGCGTTTTGAAGTAACAATATATTTGATGTAGCAACTATAGCACTGAAAGAATAAAATACCCTGTACAAGAGAATGATGCAGAATCTGTAACTACTGGTGTGTGTGGAATATTTACTAAGCCACCACAATGTAGATAAAATTCATTTGAAATGGTGTAAACCAGGTAATTTTCCCACCATGTGCTTTTCTTCTTCTATTCCAGTGTATTTCATACTAGTGCTTTTCAACAAAAACATTTACATTAATATACTACATACAAGTACACATGCTGTGTAACATCATAATCTAAACCAGAAAATTAATGATTCGTATTGAAAGGAATAGCTACCGATATACTGTGATCACACATAGATGCTGATAAAACAGTAACAGAATATTCTCCCCTATTTCAGAGTTCATTCAAAAATTGCTCTATTACTTTTAATTGAAAAAGGCTAATGACAAAATAACCAAAAATAATATAATTATACAACTACTACTACTAATAATAATAATTAAACATTTTTGTATAGGACATAACACAGGCATACTTGCATGTCTCTATGCACCTGTGAATACTACTTAATGTAGTTTTAAATATTATTTAATAAAGATGAAACATTAATATAATGTATCTCATACAGGGTGATCATATCTGCAATTCTTCTTCAAATTTTTATCAGGACATTTTCAAAAATGGAGAACTGTTCTTGGTAATCTGTGAATTATAGCTCCCTTTGCCTGAGAGCTAACCTTGTTTTCTTTCCTTGCTTTCTTCTTTTCTTTCATACGGGTGTTTGGCTTCCGATCCAAATTTTCCAAACGAGTGCGGCGTTTGACGGGGAGGCAGTGCTGGTAGCACCAGACAGCGAGTTAGAGGGGCGCTGCTCCAAGCACCGAGGCTTGGCACCATGAACAAAGCCCCGACAATTGGCTGAATGCGACCAAGTGAGAGGAACGGATAGGCCATCAATGGGCCTAACCAGGCGCAACTAAACGGCGACACAATGGGGGCTTTTAAGTGCAACCCTAAAGATCTCGTACCACTAAAAGCAGAAGGCAGGATTGGAACACGCAGCATTAGACGAGGAAGCCAAGTAGGGGTGACAGATACATGGCTCTAAATACATCTACCCTTCCCACTTTTTGTTCTTTCTTTTCTTCCCTGAAACAAAATAGAGACCTAAACATTGTCTCTTACCATTAAGCTTAAAAGGTGATTGAAATTCACTAAAATCCTTTGCATTGTGTGTGAGCGGGAGAGAAAGAGGGAAACAGAATGCTAGGGCGACGATAGTTTTTACTGCAAAAGGCTTCAAATTATTTTAAGAGGTTCGGTATCAAGCAAAAAAGATCATTCACCTCTTAGAACCCGAAATATAAGTGATTTATACTTTGAAAAATAACATGGTGAAAAGCACTTCTTTGAAAAGCAGGAAACAAAAAGAAACCTTATCATCCTTACTACCATAGACAGAAAGGCAAAGAAATGACCAGTGAAAGAATTAAAAGCAAAAATGAAAAGAACCAGAAATCAAAGTGATTTATACTTTAAAAAATAATCTGGTGAAAAACACGTCTTTGTAAAGCAGGAAACAAACAAAAAAGAATCCTTATCACCCTAACTACCGTAAGAGAGAAGGGCAAAGAAATGACCAGTGGAAGAATTAAAAGCAAAAATGAAAAGTGAGGTCGTAGAAGTTCTTACTGAAGCCAGCAGTGCCAGGATGTGCAAAGACCCATATGTTTTGTAACTTTAATTTGTCTTTGGAAGGACCAAACCCTGGCTCCTTGGTATTTTGATCTGAAGTCAAGGCACTTTAAATTTTTATTACACCCCTTTTGTTCCTCCTTACTTCTTAAAAAGCCTATAGATCATCATTGCTATTATCCTAAACCTTAATTCTGACTCTTTTGCTTCAAACTATCTTACTTCTGAATATCTTAATTTTGACTATACTATCTCAGCCTATCTCACTTTGCCCCATCTTACCTCTGACTATCTTACTTCAGACTATCTTACTTCAGCATATCTTACTTTTACCTATCTCAATTTGGACTATCTTATCTCATCCTATTTTACTTTTGACTATCTTATCATGGCCTATCTTACTACAGACTATCTACTCATACTAAAACAATTTACCCAACCTGTTACATGCAATCAACTCATTTGTGCCGTCGTTTCTGATACATAGCAGTCATAGATTCTTACAACATACTTGCATCTTCTATGAGCAGATGGCAATGTGGTGCACCTTGACCTTCACCCTTTGACCCCAAACTTGATCTTGGGTGCCACCTTGACTACACCACACTCTGGTGCAGAAGGTAGGTTGCTTGGGTCAAGACAGATGAAGCTCTGGTATTGGTTGTATTCACAACTGCGAAGAAACTACTTATCAATGTTTTCCAGCGGAAATCGATGACATATTAAAGTGTACAGGTAATACGTTTCACAAAGCTGTATTTTATAACACAGAGCTCAGTGAATCATGTCAGTACGTGATCGCTTGATGTAAAAAAAAAAAAGAGTACCTACCTATTGAGTGGTGTGTCTGTAGGAACGTTGAAAACCTCTACCCCTATTTTCTCGAGGAAGTCAAACACGGTGTGATTGCCTAGAAAGTGACCTGGAAAAGATAACAAAACATAACAAAATTGTAATTAAATCAATAATTCTGGCCTTTTACTAATGACGTCACTCTATCGTGATGCGATTTACTAACACATTTATTCAGGCTTTTAGCTAGAATTTTACAATTAGGTGTTGGAACTGAAAAAACAGACAAGGAGTCCTAAAAAGAAGCGTTCATATCATAGTGCTGATTAAAATTAGAATTTAAGATTTAAATTCTCCAAAAGAAAAGGGTGTCTTTTGTTTAGCCAGACAACCTCCTGGCTGAAACTTCTGCAGGCACAAATCCTTACCACATACATGTACTAACCAGAAAAACACACAATATATAACAGTTTAAAACCATCTTTAACAACTTTCTGCAACTTGTCGGGAGATCAAACGCCTTTCAAATCGTAATCACTGCAGTGTGTAAACTGGCCTTCCCAGTTCAACTTAGCCTTGGGGAAGATAATACTTCATGTTTACACCAGCTGTTATATCTTATTTCGTTATCATTTGCAGCGATGATAGGTCCACATTCGGGGGCGTCAAGCCCGAAATGGATATCTGCCAAAGACCGCAAAACGAGCACAGATTACCAAGATCAAGTGATTTTTCAGACAGGAATCCCAAATCGAGCGATTGTGAAAATATTGATTCGTTCGTTGCTTGTCTAAGGTGATCCCCAAATTGAATGAAAATAACATCTCTTTATTCTACTTTCAACAGATGATATGACAGAAGCCAGACTGTCAGGTTTCATCCGCGTAAGCCGAGCAGATTTTTGAAATATCTTACTCTCAGGCTTTCGGGTATTCGTTGCATGCTATCGTCTGGTAGCCTCTCAGTATGTTACTAATATTTCATGAATCTCAACTATTCATGATCAAAAGCAAACATTTCATACATCGGTTTAATATGTTACTAATATCTCATGAAAGTCAGTCATATTATGAGCAGAGAGAACATATTTCCTCATAAGAATGTAAAACAATAACCATAACGAAATGTGAACCTTGAAGACTGGTACTTGATAGACGTTCTTTCACTTCAAATACATGTTTTGCCTCCTCACAAACAAAATACATTAAAATAGAAAGTAAACGTTCTAAATTCAATTATGTAATCTCTCATATTAGTATCATGAAACAAGCCAAATACTTCTTGAGCATCAGTTTTCTTTTGTAGGGGCAAGGTACCTGAATATACTTATCACATACCATGTGGACCAATTAAAATATATTGTTAAGTTTCATTGTTTTACTATGTACAATGCAATCCCATGTACTTTATTTATTTTGTTGGAAATGGAAATAAACGAAATGAAAAAAAAAAAAAAAAAAAATACTAATACAGCATTTTGCATCTTGATATCTTCTCCTCCGCCCCTTATCCTTTTCTCCCTCCTCCTCCTCACTTCACTCTATCTTTCATTTTCTCCCGTCTTCTCCCCATCCCCTGCCCTCCCCTCCACTCTGACCCCCTATATGCCCCTGACCCCCTCCTGAACCAATTTCTCACCCAACCTTGTCCCCTCCTTGCCTCCACCTCCACCTCACCCTCCTCCCTCCCTCCCTCCTTGCCCCTACCTGCCCCTACCTGCCCCTTCCCCGACTGATGACACCACAGCATGTATCAAATTAGGGTGCAATGAAGGAGAGCGTAGTGTTTGAACATTCACAATGACCCTAATGGTTGAAATCAATGCTCCGTTAGAGGCATAGTTGACTCCGCATCATAGGGCATCACATCATGACAACATGGTATCGATGGAGCTAAAATCTTGCACCTGGAATTATAATTGGAGACGCAGCGGGGATCCCTACAGTTTTTCTTCTTCATTAAGTTTAAATCCACAGAGTGGGTGGCACTGGAAGAACACAGTGAGCAGGGAGGAGGACCACTTTGTTACTTTGTTGGTGCCATCTTTCTGGCGTGGATGTTGGATATATCACTGTTCTGACTTCTGGGAAACTCAGTGACTTTGGTGTCCACTGTCCCCACTGCAGGGAACCAATCAAAACCACAATGAACACAACCTCACCAGAATATCTGAGTAACGAGTGGATCTACATTGATTGGACATGAACTTGATCTACAAAGTCAATGTTTCTTCAAGCTAGCATACAGATTCACACAGATTGTCCTCATTGGTTTCAAGACAGTGGTGCTGAGGATATCCCTCAAGGACCACACCTGAAATCTTGGAAGAAAGTCTGTTTTCTCTAAGACGACAGAATAACATGTCAAGTTCTTCATCCTAATCAATATTGTAGGCCTATACCAACGAACAATTAACATTGAAAAAGATTGGTTCCATTATTCAACACTTTAATAAAAGAATTGATCAGGCCTCAGGAATGCAAACCGATTGATAATTGATGTTCATCATAATAAAGCTTTGAACGAACTCTTCTATTTGATGTCCTTTTGCTCAGGTTTGTATAAAGTCCGTCCAAGACCATAACAACCAAAGTCATGAACTGAATAAACTATAAATACAATTCTTAAAATTCTATGTTAAACTGCTATATATTTTCTACAAGTATTACATTGGCCTATAACATATATTTTAGTACTTTTTTGGACAAAAAAGTGAAGGAAAACAGCAAATAGAGAGAGAGAGATATATAATTATCACTTTAAATTGAATTAACTTAAATTACTTATTATTTCTTAACTGTATCCTTGTGATTTCCTCCAGAATTGAACTCTTCTAAATTTTCTTTTCAAAAAGTACAAGGTAGTATCAGGTCCTTGGCTAGCTTATTATAGGCTATATCACTTTCATGGGTGGATTAACCTGGTTTTATTGGGCAATTTGTGTCACTTTTGTTGTGCATCAGCTAGATTGGGCCCACCCAAAGCACTCTAATGGCATCCGAAATCGACCGTGCCCTGTTCGTATCGCAAAGTCCCTCTTCACATCTGAAATGTAATGCAATGGTTCTTCCAAATCCAATCAGGAAAACATCTATCGGTTGAATCGTTCCTGTGGTCAGTTTCTTGGGATCAAATGCCCAGGCTTATATCTTTATCAAATCCATTCACTAGTCCCCTTTATTGTCTTTCTTTTCCTACTGTTTGTGAGGAACAGAATGTTGGCTTTGTGCACCTTGTAACTGAATTTGCTCACCCCTCCTGTCCCCTTCTCGTCCCATTTTGATAACAATTCCATATTTCCATCCCAAAGTCAAAATTCATATTCCCCCTCCCTCCCTTTCCACCCTTTACTCCCCCTTCATTGTCTACCAACCCCTTTCACTTTTCAACATATTGATTCATATATCTTATCATTCTTCCACTCCACTCTCACTTCCCCTCCTATATATTCCCCCTCCTCTTCCCCCTCTCCACCCCCTACCCCCTCCCTCCCCACCCCCTCCTTTTTCAAATGTCACTTTCCAACATTCCCATCATTGCCTCTTTCTCATCATGCTTAATCCTCTTACCCCTCCCCCGCCCCTCTCTCCTCCCCTTCTTAAGACCCCCATCTTGTGATGACCCCTCTATAAAGGATAATGCTTTCATTCCATATTCCCTTGTATCACCTCTGCATTTACACAAAAATAAGTTTGTTTGTCAGTGGTTGACCTCCAGAGCTAAGTTGCGCGATGTTGCCAATTTAATCACTGTTAAATATATTTCACAAACAGATCTCCGCACAGATAGTGGGATATCATTGTAAGAGGATTACTACACAGAAATGTATCTCACTTCAGCCTTCATTCACTCTGCTAAGCCTAATGACAATCATTCCAGTTTGAAAAGATGCGCTGATAAATCTTTTAAAAAAACCAAAGAAAAGGGACATAGCTCCATTTGTTGGTGAAGCTTTAGGGCTAGCCTCACTGAGGCCATTCACCGTTTAGTTTACTTTTCAATGCAACCATCTTCGTCCCTCGCAAGTCGGCACTCTTTAAAGGCTCCGTATGTTCATCTTCATAACACAATTAAATCCATTTAATGCCATGTCCTTTAGAAGTAATGATTTAAACTATCATAAGGGGGCTTTTGTGAGTTTTATTCCCACCAATAATAGAAACGATCCCCAAATCCATCTTGTTTAAATGCTCTTTAAATCGGTGGCAGCTAAATGTGAGCGGATCACATGATGTACGACTCTGCGATAAATGAGACGTGAATCCATCATTCCAGATCAAAATCTTTGTCTGGTGGTCCAGACTTGATGGATGCCTTTGAGTGATCCTCCAAGATTTGATTCATCCGTTGGAATCAGTAGCGATGCTATTGATCATCGAGATTTCATATGTATCCATGTTGAAGCCTAAGGGCCCCCTTTGAGCATGACATCACGCAACCATGACCTCTTATAACCCTCCTCAAATCTTTTCATCTGGGAGGTTTTGTAAGAACATTCATACCTGTGTTCCCTATCATATTTATGAGCTTTACATAGTATCTAAATCATCTAGTGTACGCACAAGCAAGAGGGTTGTGCACCACTCAGTAAACATTCAGGTCTCTAGATGAGTCCACACTGCCAGAACAATACATACCAGCACCTATTCTAATGATCTACACACAAATTCATCCTCGAGTACAACACTATTCCCACTCAAAAGTAGGAGAGCGTCCATATCAATAGCGGTATATCCCGTTTCATAGGTCACTTTGGAAGCATGGACTTATATACTAAGATTATAAGCCTATATTGAAACGCTCATATTTGTAACCATTTTAGGAGGTGTTTTTAGTTGTTTCTGTTTATTTCACACACTCAAACCTTCTGGGACCTTAAAAGTGCACTGTGCTACGATTTACCTCTGTGAAAATAAAAAGTTTTTGCATGTTCCTGAAAAAAAGCATAAAACCACAAAGTATATTTTTTTCTTTTTTTTCATCATGATGAAGAGGTTCTCTATCAATGCAGGCAGGCTGACAAGGGTATAATGGAAACTGCCTTTTGCCACTGGCCACTGCTCTTGTGACGTCCTTTTGGAGCTGTTCTCATGGCCCCCAAGCTGCCTATGCCTTGGCCTGTCACTCTGGGCCAGTCAGCCAATCAATCCTCATCCTCGGCAGCGCCAAAGCTGGCAAATCCCAAAATGCAACAGTGATGAGATGTTGGTGTAAATGGGGTATTATGTCGAAGACAATACTGGTAGCTTTTTGGAGGCTGATCAAAGGAGTTGCCGCCTTCCCGCCCCCATCCCTTCAAGGAGCAACTTAGGCCCTTGTTTGCGGTTTGATACAGGTGCTTGTTAAGGCGATAACATGGTCTGTGAAGTCAGACCTGTGTCAGTGGTGTTATTATAAAGAAAGGTTTCCTAATATGAACATGTTGTGTACAAACTCAGTTAATTGATAAGCAAATTCTAGAACCGACTACATGATTTTACAGTGAAAATGAAAATGAAAATAGGAGCGGTAAGAGTATCAGCCCTGGAGAGCATAAATATAGCTCCAAGAATCCAAGAATCTAACATTGCAATGAGGAATCTGGCAAATATAAAAACAAATGCAAAATAAACCATCAAGCGAGACAAAAGTATATTTTACACTGCTGGTCAAAAAGAAATAGAGAAATGCAGACCTTCGTTTCTCCTTATTCAACTTTATCTCTGACATGGAATCCTTGATTCTATTATATCATCTGTTCAGACCCAGAAGGGTACTTACTACCAGGTATGTGTTAAAATTTACAAGTTCCCAGTCTGGTTCTTACCCTTCTTCCTCTATTTTTTATCCTATATTCATTCAGTTTTTCATCTGTCTTCATACTAAAATGTCCTTTCTCATCCCTCTCTTTCATTACCCATTTTAAAGGCATGTTATTCTACTAAATATACGTATACTGCCATCTGCTGCTTACAATGTCCTGATGTGTCGACTGCCAAGTCCGACAATGCATCGTCAACTGATAACACACACATGGTGATGCTTGGGTACAGGAGCCGGAAATCACTCTACGCCTTCACCCTGTCTTTAAATACAAGCTTTAATTTGATTGTTAAAGACATTCTAATAAAGCAAGGCAACAAATAATCAGATGTTCTTGGGACACCAGGTCTGAACTCAAAGACTAAGCAAAGCCCCTCAATCTGTTTAGCCATAAACAAACTTCAACACCTTAAGTACAGTTTGTCTTCAGCAGTTGATACAATAATATATCTTTCTGCTTAAAAACCCTCTTTTAGAATAGAGATGCAGAATAAAGTCGCAGAGAGGATTATGGTTTCTCAGTGTAGGTGTTAGATTAGCAACACACCTTGCCTATATTATGGTTTGTTGATAGTCAGATGGGTGTTAACTCTGTAACAATTGGTTTACACCCTCAAGAATACATAATCAATAATCAGTGTGGGATTTTGAGACCATTTCAGTGAATAAGATAAAAATATAGATTAGAGAAGACTTTCTGCATAAGCTTCAATTTTGAAGGGGCAAAACAAATATTTTTTTTCACTACAAAGGGTTTTATGAAATAGAATATATACATAGGCCCTATTTTTAAAGAAACATGTTATTGATGAAAAGAAAAATAATACTCTGATGAATGAAAGGAAATGGATAACTCTTGAATCGGAATACATCAAAAGCAGGCACAAATCTGTAACATCCTATCTTTAGGGATTATGCATATAATTCACAGTCTCCATAAGAAGATTTACCAAGCACATTAAAGAACAAATGTAAACCTGGTCTGTATTGGATAACAAATGTACCTTTATCTCTTCCCTGTAATCGATGTTATCTCTTTTATCCGGTTTGAGAATATTCTTTGAATACAGAAAGGCAATATCCTCTCGAGAAGAAAAAATACACTGCTATACTTAGCAAGATACAGATTATTGTAAAGATGGCTTACCGGTAATGATATATGTATACTTCTACTTCTATTCATAGTTAAAGCAGGGAGATGGATGTAATAAAGTGGATTTGGAACATAAATTGAACAGCTCAATCTATTTGATTCATAGCAAATAAGATGACCATTAGGATAGGTGATTATGGAGGATTACTGCAATGTTTGTTGGACTGATAAAATACATTTTATTGGTATATATTTTTTGTTAATAAGTATTCTATGTGATGTTTCTTTAATGTCATTTTTCTGTACCCAATTATTGGTCTACACCCAGCTTGGCTGTTGTTCATTTGGTCTAATCATAATAATCCTCAAATTATTATTGGACCTTATAGATGGGAGAAGAAATGGGCATCATCAAACTGGGAATTAGACCAATTGGTTAATGGACTAAATGAACAATACCTTTTGATACCAAATGGGTAGTAGATGCATTGGAGATTAGACAATATGGAAATTAGACCAAATTTAATATAGTATTAGCCTAAATGATAAGTAGACAAAGTGATTATTAGACCATGAGGATAGTAGACGGGCTGGGTGTAGACCATATGGGAATAGACTAATTGGGTAGTGGACGAACTGGTTGTACTGG
Organism: Strongylocentrotus droebachiensis; assembly: GCA_035222895.1. NCBI lineage: Eukaryota > Metazoa > Echinodermata > Echinoidea > Camarodonta > Strongylocentrotidae > Strongylocentrotus > Strongylocentrotus droebachiensis. The sequence continues at coordinate 284,422 of JAVYIG010000490.1, forward strand.
TATACCAAACGGCAATTCACCCTCTGAACGCCAGGTTAAGAAACCCCAAAGCGGAGTAGAAACAATCACAACTTTTGGACATGCGATACGATGTAGATAGAATGACCAATCTGTTTCACTGAAAGATTTCATGATAACATATCAAAACTTTTTTAAAAGGTAGGAAAAATATAAGACAATGAATTCAGAGAGACCCAAAGGGAGCAGAAACTATCACAAGTTTGGGGCATGTGATACTATACAGATTAAATAACCAATCTGTTTCACTGAAAGATTTCATGATAACATATAAAAAGAAATAATATACCAAGACAAAAGATGGAAAATTATCCAGAAGCAGAAATCAGAAGGAACCCAATCCAAGGCATTTGATACTACACAATTGGAATGACCAATCTATACTTTACTGAAAGATATCCCGATGGTGTTTCAAAGGTCAGAAATTGGGTTATTCTCTAAAGGTACGCTAAAAGTGATGGATTTCATCTCTCATGGTGGGTATTGTAATCAATTCTATAAATCCACTAAATTGCTAAAGATATCTCCTTTCTGTTTTTCAATTTTCAACACCCCCAAATTCCTTGTTTGATGTAATTTCTCGACAGTGACCCAGCGTATCGATTGAGGATGAAAAATTGAGGTGGCAAACACAATGGCGATAAACCTAGATTGGTATCTGTAATAAAAGATGTGTCGTGGCTGGTATGCTAACTAGTGATGAGAAGAGGGTGAGAGAGAAAATATGGAACAAAGAGAAGAAAATAAGAGAGAAATAGAGGAGGCTGCGAAAGGAGGGTTAAAAGGTAGAAATAGGAACGAAACTGAAAAGCAGAGATAAACCGATAAGCTTATACAACAAAACATTCCACGCAATTACAATATTTTTCATACTTTAACCTGGTCAAAAAGGATTGTATAAGGAGGGCATACTAATTCCACAGTCTACTCATAATTGTAGCTGCAATCTATTTCTAAACTATTAAAAGATAAAAATGTACAGTTCTTGAAAAAAGAAAAAAGTAAATTTTAAGTTCTTGTTCACCATGGTCTTATATAAAGCAATTGATTTCAGAACCTGGCAAATGAACAAATCTGGAGATAAATAATTATATGTAATTTCATATGACGATCTAAATCCATTCAGTATCTATTTTATTCTCTTTGCTCCTTACCAATTTGGACTAAATTTCACATCATATCATATAAAATCATAAATAGTACTGGTAACTTGTTTAATCAATGCAATCATTGAACATTAATATATAATAAAAAAAAACTAGATAAAAGGCTGTAAATTAAACATGGCTAATAAAAACCCACATGTCATCTATATTTACGTGACACACAGTACAGTTTGTTTAGGATGATTTTTTTTTAGGTCAGCGGTTGGAAAACTCCAAGGTTATGAGGTTATTCTACAGAAGCACTTTCATGATTTATATCTTTTTAAGGACCCATATTAACATTTTATCTCTCTTTGGGGTATTCATCTCTCTCCCCCTCAGTAACAATTCAAACTTTATGTTCTATCAGATAATTTCTGTCTTTCTTGCTTTCTCAAACGATTTAGAAAAGTAATCTGATTTGGAATGAACAGAACATCTTTTCTATCCATATCCAACTGTGCTATAACGAAACAATCTGTGGTTACAGTATTGCTTTTATTCATTATTCTGTTTTCTCTCTCTAGAAAATGCTTTTATTGTTTGCAGTTCTTTCAACTGGAGCAGCATGAAAAGAGATGTAGATACTGAGGTCTATTGTGTTCCTCATTCTTAGCGCAAACAGGGAGACAATATAAGCGGCAGATATCAAAGGTATACGCTGGACAATTGGAACAAAGCTTTGATAAGTTTGATGTTTATTCAAAGCTTTATTAAAAATATAAATCAGCAGGACATTCTTACAGAGTGGACAATAGTAGTATTGATATAAGTGGTATTGATCAAATGGGATGCAAGGCTAGCGGAAATTGTCAAAATACAAAGGTCTGTAGGTTAGATGCTGCAAGTTTCTTTATAATTTTCTTAAGACATACTACTTATGAGGATTGACATTGAAATACATTTATACAAACAAATTGAATTACAATATTTGAATTCAAGGTCTTTAAATTCTGGACAATACAGGATTCCATTTTATGCAAGATTTCCCTATTAAAGACAATCATCTTTTCCCTTCAAAACAAATGGAAAATCAAAGGGGCACTATAAGCTGTCACTATGAACATGACGAACAAAGAAAGCGGACAAAATATACAGTTCCTCAGGTAGACCTCCTCCTCGCTTGGTTCCTTACGGAACGTTGAGGAGTATACCCGAAGAAGAAGAAGACAAAGGAACATCCCTTCACTGCTATTATGTAGAAAGGTGAATATGCATGTGACACCTGTTCTACACATTTTTTACATAATAGCAGTGAAGGGATGTTCCTTTGTCTACCTGAGGAACTGTATATTTTGTCCGCTTTCTTTGTCAGTCATGTTCATAGTGTGTACTGGTCTTCTGGAATGTTTCAGAGCCAGATGGACATTGCCTCTGTGTTAAAGGATGGGTTAAGACGCCCTTCTGGCTCCAAACAGAAGAAATAAAGTTTAAGAAATTTAAACAGTAACGGTTTCTTCTCAACTTAATTCTTCTTTCAGATTTATACTCCTTTATAAACACTATCAAAACCTTAACTCATCTTCTACATACAATCAATAAATAATGAATCATCTATTTGGTTTCAACTCCACTTTCCGCGCAAATCAATCATCGCATGCCCCTTTGATTCAATTTGAGATTTCTCCCTCTTCCTACTTCATTTCAATTAGTCTGCGAGGAAATGAGAAATTGTCAATCAAATTACCGCTAACACTAAAGACATCCTGAAGATATTAGCCAGCCATAACATACAAAGACAGGACCAGACTTTGACAGAAGTGCACTGTCTTTTGGAGGACCAAATGAGAAGATATTGGGAGATTGTTAAAGCAGTCCTCTTAGCCGGCTTATCGCGGTGAGACACGACGTCGCTCTGTGATTAAACCTGATTGCACAGAAGTCGCTTTTAATTTACCACTTCAAAGATAACTGCCTCACGAGTTAGGGAGCATCAAAAGTCAAGATTTATATATGATTAGGCTGTTCCAGTGACCCTCTCTTTGTCAGTAGAGGTACTGTAGCACACCAACAAATGTCAAGAACAACTTTCTCTTATGTACGCCTGTATATAAAGGCCACCTGTCTACAAAGACTACCTTTACCAATTCCCATTTCTTATACTAATAAGAGACAGTTCTTGTATAAGTAGGGTCCATATCTGTCCCACTTGATACTCCTGGCGCTCCAATGCTATTACGTCGGCTTTAGCATGGCTGCCACTAAAGTAACTGGACTTACGTTGCTCTGGCATTTCAAGGAATCAATTCCTGCCAAGAACCCATTTACTTGACCTGGGTTGAGTATGGCAAATATAGCTTAATGTCTTGCAAATGAACGGTGGTGCCTTGGCACTGCAGCTAGGGACTCAACCTTGTGATCTGTAGTCCAATAACTTATTCAATAGACCACAATATGAGCATCATTTCTGACCGAAGCTTGTCCCAAAGGAAGCTTGACCCAAAGGGAGCTTGTTCATAAAGACCACGAGTGTTAGTTTTAATTTCAACTCTTTTCACAAACATTCTAGATATCTTTTCCAAAGCACAATTCATCCCGAATAAAGGCTTCAAATAATGTTTAAGCCCAGTGTAATTTTACTCATTACCATTTCGCTTTTTGTCGGATTTATTTTAATCAACGATTAGCAAGAATTTCTTAAAATGGCATATCATAGGAATGAGAGGTGAAAATTACGTATTGTCCAGGATTTAATTTCACATGTGGGACTGGTAACATTGAATTTGATGGACAGCTGGGAGTGCATGATTTTTATGGAACCCTAATGAATTCGCTGTACAGCAGCTTTGGCATTGACAGATTTAGACAATAGGTTCAGTTTGGCAATCCTTTCAGATATTCACATTGAAATTCATTGGAAATCTTGAAAGGAACATCAAGACATCTGGAACGTACCAGCATCTTTTGATACCAAATTGAAAAATACAACACCATATTCATGGAGTATAATTCCAATCTCCTTTCCATAACTACTGTATGTTCACACGAGACCATTACGTTTAACTTTAAGTTTGGGAAACCTCAAAGTTGTAGACCACAATCTACTACACACAATGAGGATTCAAACAGGACCAAAACAACGAGAATTCAAAGTTTTTAACTCCAAGCTGGTGGAGCTATTCGTTAACTGCGTCCAAACAGCACACAACTTTGAGTGAGGGGCCCCTCCCCCAAAGGTCGTAGTTATAGCTCTAATGGTATTTATCTTCAAGTTTCATAACCATGATTGTGTCTGCATGGTCCTATAACTACAAGATAAATTTGAGGTTTAAAATCAAGATCTAAACTTAAAGCTAATGGGCTATCGTGTGAACCTAATTAAAATGGTATATATATTAATAAAAATATTCATACCTTCCTCGACCAAAGTGACCACATTTCCCACATATGTGCATTACTTTTGCATCAGTATTTCACTAAAGTGAAGACGCATATCAGTGGGAAATTCAAACATCATTGGCTAGCTACAGATAACAAATCCAATATGAAAGTAAATTTTCTTTGTGGGACATAAAATAAGACTTTTCACTGGGACACAGAATTATTTCCGGTTTTAAACTATATTAACAATTAAAGGAGGGATGATTGAGCAAACTGATGGAAACAGTTAAGTTCCACACAGGTTGGTTTACTGTTTTTCATCATTTTTCAACTAAATACCTTCTATCATACTTAATAACAAGACGTATTTCCCCTGGGGGAGGGGGTAGGGGCATCCAAGGACCTTCAAGTAAATGGTAAGACATTCTGACCATTCAAGGAGCAATCTCTTGGGCCAACAAAAGCTATTAAGAAATTTCAAAGGAATCCATGCAAATTGCCCCCTCTTGAAGATGCCCACACAATGCAGTGACCCTTAGCCTCGGATATATATCCTGCATTTCAACAGAGCAATTTAGGATAATTTTACCTTTTGAAAACCAGACCACACATGTAATTGGATTCCCTTTCAAATACTATTGCTGGACACTTTAAAGAGGCAGTCTCACTTTTGAAGCCCTCCTGACATCTAAATATTCTTATGTCACTTGGTCCATTAATTTTTATCTCACGAACAGCTTAAGTGTAAAATCTTGATTTGGATAGAAATTACACAAGCAAAATAGTTACTGATCTATACATACTGTTAGTACTAGCTTTAATACTAGTTATAGTCCAGAGTCTATACATATTATTTTCTTCAAATTTCAATCAAGAGAAATTATTAAACAAAATTAAGCAATGCATATTTTGAAATTTGAATCATTATCACACTCCAATTCATGGCATCACATCATCGGCAAATCATAAAATACCTCAAGTCAAAACCACTTTCTACAAGTAGACTTTTGGTGCCTAGCTTAGAGGAGTTTCACAGCTCATCCTGCCCCCCGTTGCCAAGGACAACAAGGAAATAGAAGTCACCATCATCTGCATCCTTACTCAGAAGTCAGAATATATCTTAAAACACAACCAACCAGTCAAATAGATCAAGAAATCATTAGTGTAAACAAACAAAATAGTTTGAGAAATAGTAAATACAATTATAAAAAAGTAGGTCTCTTAAATTGCCTTTGTTGACACAATGCTTTGAAAAAGACCTACACAAATAGGTTGAACACTTGACTTTTAGTACAGAAACAGGAAACGGAATTACACTACGATCATAATACTCATTCATAACTATTGGTATGTGAATGCGCAGGCCTATTGAAATATCTGCTGTGAGCCAGAAAGGTATTAACGTTATCCAAAGTGGTTTTACTTTAATAGTGCTCTTCTGGCACTCAACAGACTTATTTAGAGATGAAGCGACTTCTGATTTTGTGTGTTTGTATGTTCACAACTCTTCACCAAAAACAATATCAAAATCTTTGACTCGACCTGATTCATAGGGGCATATTTGATTTTTTTTCAAGATAAAAAGAGTGGAAAGGTCACTTATATTAGTTAGTTTCTAGATTTTGATTTTTAATTGGTATAAATAGCTACTTGAAATTATCTCAAGATAATTAAAACACATACATGTTATCATGCTTTATCAAATACTTATGAAACTCATATCATTCATCAAATTTAAAGTAGATAACAAAATATTGACCTCCCAGTTTTGCAAATTTTGTGAATCTTTTAGATTTTCAAGGTGAAAGACAACTTCAGCACAATCTGTTTCAAAGCACTAATGTCCTTTGGCAGGACATTGATCTACATTTGCCAAACTCCACCCAGGTGAAGTAAATGGGTACCTGGTAGGAATTTATTCCTTGAAATGCTAGAGCGCTGTATGGCAGCCGTGCTAAAGCCAGGGTAATAATCGAGAGCGCCAGGAGGGTCAAATCTGACTGACATGAGCGCTATACAAGAACCCACTATTATTATTATTATTATTAAGAGAATATGTCACATGTTTTCACTTTTTATTTTGTAGTTTTACATCCAGCCAATGGCATAACGTCTATAGAATATTTGTTTATTTGTTTACTGACCCCCGTCCAAGGTGTAAACGGGTGCCTGTATGGTATCACCAAGTTAAGTGAGATATTAAGTGATGAGGTATGTGGAATTTATCAAGGGACCAGGGAACATTTTGATGACTTAAAAGTGGTAGGCTAATTTAACTTGAATAAGTAGAGGAATCTCTCTCCATCACTTATACAAAAAATTCTATGTCTTCATATTGAAAAATGTTGAATGTACTACATTCTACAAGATTTTAGATCATTTCTAGATCTTCCTTCCTCCCTCTTTTTTTCCTCAATGAGGTTTCAAACATGAAATGGGCATACCGGTATGAATAAAACCAGGAATTTCGATAGAATGCATAATAACCAACAAGGATTTTTTTTCCAGCACACAGGCCACACACAGAAACAGAAGCAAGCGTCACATCGAATCACAAAATGAAGAAGAAAAAAAACTGATCAATTCGACTAATGATTAACTTCAATATCCATCAACTGGGGCCAAAAGAGAAATAAAAACCATTGATCAAAAACTTCATTTAACTCTGAATCATGATAAATAAAGCAACAATGACATACTTTCTATCATGCCAATCATATATTGATATATTACCATCACGACTCAAATTGAAGTCCATTTCTGTTACTTTTATCAGGCTTCTTTAATTTCTTAGCACAATACTGATTAAAATCTTGAAATGAAACAGAGACCTCACACAATATTCAACGTTTACAATGGATAAGAAATTCTGTCGAATCAATCAACTTCATGAGCTATTTAAGTTCCTGTTCAGGATTTCAAATGTATTGGGTAAATTTTGAATGGTTAAAAAAAGTATAGATTCACTAAATTTCCAAATTATTCTAAGCACCTCACACAAGTGCACATCAATCTCTTTCAAGAACAGTATGTTTTTTGTGAAGAATATTTGTGCAATACTGGAAGAAATTGAAAGGGTACAACATTACAGACTTGCTGAATTTTTTAATATTCATAACCAGATGCATCAGGGAAAATAAATCCTTTTCAAGAACAATTCCAGTTCTTGTTAAGGATGTCCTACAAATATTACATGTTTGGTTACAGTTGAAAGTGTACAACAATAAATTCAATAGATTTTTCATTTTCTTGTCCTGATGGCCTACAAATAACAATTTGTGATAGAAAACTTGCCTTTTTCAGAAACTCCCTCTTCACAAATTTATCAATGGCATTAAGAAGTTGCTGCTGGGAGACCCAACAATGCATATCACACAGATAAGTTTGTGAGATTTTGTTAACAGCTATAATTAAAGTTAAAAATGTTCACACTATACCTGTCTTCATCAGACCGAAGTTACAAAATAACCCGCTATTTTAACTACCGGTAGCCCAATCTCAAATTAGCCAGCTAATTTGAGTCTTCATCAGCCCGCAGTTGCAATTAGCAGGCTATTTGGTTGAGAAAATATCCCAAGAATTCTTGTTCTTGTTTCCAAAATAGCCTGTTATTCCGTTATTTGGGAAATAGCGGGCTAATTTGCGCCTGTCTGAGCTAGTTTGTGATGAGCATATCAGTTTGGTGAAGAAGCAATTTTGAGCATTTGGAAACTATCCTGTTTCAGAAAAAAGCAGGTTATTTTGCAACTTCGGTCTGATGAAAACAGGCCTACTGAAGAGTGAGGTGAGCTCACATTAATGTGCATTCTGGTCGGCATCCTACATCTAAAGAGGCATTGGCAGGTGCATGGGGGTGCATGCCTGCACCCCTGGGCGGTGTGCAGGACCCCTATTTGCCCCCCTTTTGTTGGGGGATGATTAGAAAAGGGGATCAGAGCACAATAGAGTGTAAAACTTTGTTCAAGATAATAACATAGGGGTATATAGCTGGCTATTCATGGCGCTGCGTGCATGGCCATAGGCTTACATGATACACTGTCATCTCTAACAAAAGCTGGTTTTACTCAAGAATCAAGTTACTAATAAGGGTGTTTTTAGTTTCTTGCTTTCATGAAGGCTTTCCCTAATGCCTAATAAGCTCAAGATCACAACAAACAGCTTTAAAATTGTGTTTTGTGTATGACGAAGTGCAATTCATACCTTGTGTTGTGCCAAATATATAGCCTCATAGTAAATATCCATGACCAATTTTGTTGTTAGAACTAGAATGACCTCAAATATATTCAATCTATTCAAATTTGAACAATAATTGTTTTTTTAAGTTTTGAGTTTTGAATCGCTAAATTGTTTACCTAGATGTTTTTTCAAAACTTTATATCAAACTTTGCTTTTTAATTTTTTTATTTGGGTTTCACCACTTGATCATCTTTAGTTTCTTCACCATTTGACTTTTTTTTCCTTCAGTTACATTTTATATTTTCCTCTCCTTGCAGAAAGGCATTATTTCCGTCATCATTTTTATTTTTAAAAAAAAATCTGCTCTTCTCCTTTATACCATGCACACTAGCTCTCAAAACCACCCACTTTCTTTGTGTAAGCAATAAATTAAACTAAGACATTCTTTCGAGAGATTCTTCTCCACCAACAAGTTATAAATTTATCATTATTTGCACTTTAGAAAATGATATGTTTCATCGCAGTCCTACAAAGTTTCCAGAAAATAACATGACATTTCACACTTGAGACCTGTTAGTGATGGAAGTCAAGTAAACAAGACGTCTGTTTCATAAACACATTCTGTGATTTCTGCCAGTGGAAGAATAAATTTATGCTTGTTTGGGTTTCGAGTATTTAGGAAAGGCAATAAATCTAGCACCAGGATTCAATGTGTGGCTATGACCTTCATCAAGGTGAGAAAACAAATAATACGCTTTGTGCAGTTGGAGATTTATAACCGGCTTTGTGATTCAGGTTTTCTTTTCATAAGTCGCAAAATGTTGCACGTTTTAGAACAGCGAGTTCTTTAATGTCCTTCACGAGCTGCCAGTAAACTGCCTAACATGGAGAAATATTATTCCTCTCCTCAATGAAAATTGAATATTGAGCACAAATGAATGAAAAGAAAGTCTTCACTGACTTCCACACTTGAATACTTGGGGCAGAAACTGAGAGTAATGGACCAATGCAAGTCTGGGTAAAATATGATTGAAGCAAGAAAGGTATACAATTAAAAACTAGAGACTTATATCTAAGAAGTTTCAGTCAATTTGACAGGACAGAGAATATAAAGTTATGAAGAATGATGTTATTTGAAAAGCAAACCGAGTACTTTTCATATATGCTTTTGAAAAAAAAACTTCTCCATAGCTTTATATTTTCATATCTAACCATTACCTAAACATAATACAAACAAGAGGATAAAAAAGGCAACGTCGTCCAAAACAGAAACTAACACTCTTCAATTCAGTTTAAAATCTTGAGTTTTATTTCTCCAAAAAAAAGATATGATGCCAAATATTCTGTTTATCTGAATATATCTCAAAATGGCAATCTAGCTTGTTGAACTCAACCCCATTCCTCAACAACAAAAAAGAAAAAATACATTTATAGGGCGGAACCACTCAAAGAAAAACAGTATCGCTTTCTCGCTCCTGGCTCTACTAACTGGGTGGCTCACTATCGCTGATACAAGATGGAAAGCGATTGGAAAAAACATGACTGAAAATTAAAAACATAAAGAGAGGACTCCAACGTTGAAAATACTCAGAAACAAATGTCTCACTGACTTCTTGAAGCCCCAATGCCAAATATCGGCTGCACAAACAATGACCACTGGGTACAGAGGATGACAATATCAAATAAATGTCTGGAATTACATAAAAAACTCTTCGGAGACAAGACAGGACAGAGGGAGAGAGAGACACCGACAAGGTGTTTCCTTTCGCCTCCAGTAATCCCAAATGGGCGGTCTCGATCTGGTAGAGGGAAATAAAAATAGTTCATAAATTGAAAGATACCTTAGATGCATTGCCTTGGGTGTTTATATTGATCGGTAACTTCAATACTTCAACTTCAACTCTGCGGTATGTAGGGTCAGCAGCTGGTCATGGGTCCGAGCAGCTTTTGCACAGGAATCCTTTTAATTTTGAAAGTCCAAGCGATGGAGAAAGTGATTTTTTTATGGCAGCTTCGGTTTGAATTTAGTGAAGTGTCCTGTCATTTGCTTCGTTCTTCTTTGTTTTTCATGATCAGATGATGGGAAACAGGCCACGGTGATGATTTTAATGTTTTTTTTTATAGAAATAATAGAAAGAATAGAAAGAAATATGGGCATACAAAAAGTTTGAAGTTGAATTTGTTTTAAATTGTTCCAGTAACGTCTTTATTATATCAGAATTGTCCTGTAGGAATGAAAAAATACTTTCATTTGCCTTGGAAGAGCAAAGACAGAGAAAGAGGAGTAAAACTAAAGTACAAGATATTCTCTGAAACCAAAGTATTCTACTTCAAGGTAGATAATTAACAAGCATATAAACAAAAATCATCAATGTTTATAATGGAATTTGAAAAAAATGAAAGTTCAGGAGTTCAACAACTAAAATGATATAGGAACGGAATAGAAATTGAAAAGAAAGGAAGTGAGGACGAATTATTGGCAGCACCAATCTATCCCGGGATGCTGCGCATTGTCACCACCCGCTAGCATAATTGCATTCCATCTCATACCGCTCCACCCCCTTGATTTAGATGGCATCCCGGTTGCCAACAGGAAGCCCAGCATGGCACCCCCCTTGTGACTTGGCCACGCACACCCACATCAAACTACACTGCTGGGACTGGGCATTTCAAAGAATTTTCAGATAGCGCGGATGGATGTATCTCGGAAATGTCTATCCACATAGATTAGCAAATTTGTGTAGAGTTCAAAGGTAATTGACTTGAGCTAATGGGGAATATATTTAGATGACAGTGGGTGTATGACAGATGGGGAGGGGGTAGTGGCTGGGTTGGGTAGGGGAGGGGGAGGGGAAGGGGGCAGGGGCTGATATGACAGGAGAAGGACAGTCAAAATGAGGTAGTAGGCCTATGTGATGGAGATGACATGAATATCAAGGAGATGATTGTCTACTAAAATATCACATACCGTAGGCCTAAATACAGAACTGTAGCATCCTAACAAAGTCTACTAAAAGAAATAATTTGAAAGAGGTATGAATGAAATAAATTCAAAGAGGTTTTAAAGACAATTTAGAAAGGGTATTAGAAAGCTTTTATGTGTGTACGTGTCCATCTAAAAGCACATGACACACATGGAGGCCTACATATTCAAATTCAACAAAAAAAGTGATGAAAATAACGGAATTCTACAAATGGAAAACTATACACATGCACGATTTATCAATTGACCTTATACCCCAAATAGAGTAACCATTTCCCTCCAATAATTCGGATGACAAGAAATGTTTGATTCACTGCTTAGGATGGTTTCTCCCAGTCACCATGTCCCAGTCACCATGTCCCATTTGCAATCCAAACATCCCTTACCTTCTAGCATGGTGTGATGCGGTCAAGCCTTGCATCTTCCAGGAGAGAGAGAGGGGGGGGGGGGTTACAGAGAGGGATGGAGAGAGAGGGATGGAGAGAGAGGGGTGGAGGGAGGGAGGGAGGGAGAGGGAGGGAGGGAGGAAGGGGTTACAGAGAGGGATGGAGGGAGGGAGAGGGGGGGGGGGGGCTAGGGAGGAAGGGAGGGAGGATGGGAGGGAGGAGGAGTGAGGGAGAGACAATAACAGAGACAGAGATGTGAGAGAGGGGGAGAGGGGGAGAGGGGGGGGGAGAGGGGGGAGAGAGAGGGGAGAGAGGGGGAGAGCGATGGAGAGAGAGAGAGAGAGAGAGAGAGAGAGGGGGAAGAGGAAGAGAGTGGAAGGAGAGAGAGAGAGGGAGAGCGTGAGATGGAGATTGGATGGATGAGTGAAAGAAAAGGTGATAGAAAGAGAGTGGGTGGGAGTGTGAGATAGAAGAAGGGATTTGGGAGAGAGCGAGAGGGGAGGGGGGGGGGGCACAGGGAGAGGACAAAGACATAGAATGTGTTGGAGTTGGAGATGGAGAAAGAAATGGAAGTAAGACATACAAGTACAAGTACATAGAGACACAAAGTCCAAAGACAACGCAACAGAGATTGTGGGGAGAGGGAGGTTTGCAAGTTTTTCCTATTCAGAGTCAAGTTTAAACCAAGAAAAAAAGTTATAGATAATGTTCAAGGAAGAACAATTCACACAAAAAGCTTTGCTTCAATGGCAACAAACTTTCAAAAAATACTTCCTGAAATAGTAATGTTCAATTCTTCAGTGTCATTTAAAGAATTCAAGCTATATATGTTAACATTCTTCGCTGAACTTTCACCATGAATTTGTGTGAACGCAACTTCATTCCTTCTCACCTCCAAGATGCAAACAACCTCATTTATACCAGAGCAAATTGCTACGACATCTCACCTATCAATTATGTATCATACCTCCATCCCCCTGAGCCGATTAAACTAGATTATTTCAAACTCCAAAGAAGGAAGTTAGGTTGCTACTTGGTGATCTGGCATCTCTGTATGGCTCATATTTCCGCAGAGATTCACACGTTTTGTAGAGTAGGTCCATAGCATGGTTGATTGCAGTCGATATCGTCGTCAAAAGTTCATTGAACAGCCATTATCAAATTTCTTGCTCCCTTAGGTCATGTTCACATCCGTTTGTCTTCTTCTGGATAACAGAGTTTACTTTGCTCATGACAGATAAAATGATGAGAAGTTTATCTGTACGATTCAGAGGAAAGGGGTCATCTAAATGGTCCATAGGGTCATTTCACACCCGTTCATCATATTCTTGATAGCAGAATTATGACAGAACTAGCTTTAGTTATAGATCTGTGAGATTCTTTAAAAGTTCTGTTCACATATGAGGGTCTTCTTCGGGACAACACAGTTCGGTCAACTAATAAAGTATGAAAAGGGGCAATCTGTATGTTTCATAGGGCCATTTCACATCTGACTCATCATCTTCAAGATAACACATTTCACTTCTACTTTTAACATTACTGTACTAACCTTATCAATCATAAGAATATTCTACATGCGTTTTATCTTTAAGAATTGAGATATTAACATGCTACACCTACCCCAAAGCTGATAAAACTAACAAAACTGACTTGTATGATTCAACATGGTATGGTCATATTGTATCGTATATTCATATATAGAAGGTATTATAAAATGTGCATATCGCAACCTAAATCATTTTCAAGGGACCATTACAAGGTCTTTCAATTTGAACTCCTTTGATCATGCTCTCCATAGATACAGGGACAGCCTGTCTTCAACTAAAGGTCATTTCTTTTCCTCAAAAAACGGATCTGAACACAGGTTAAACTCCATGCCAATGGCCTAATTCTTAAGAAATCGTTACTGAGAAATTCCTATTCTCCTCCTACTGCTTTTCATCTCGGCCAGCCAGCTAATCCAAACATCTCACTCCACCGGTGCCGGAGTGATGCGGTCATCTCCATCTACTGGAGCATCCTCCCTCCCAGAGACAGACAGATGTCTCCTTGCTTCATTCCTCGCTTCATTTGTCTCGGGGCGGAATTGTTCAGACAATGAGAGGATCAATTATCATTCACTCTAGGCTAATCTATGAATCATATTGGATTGCCCCAGAGAAGGCATCAACTAGAAATGGAAGTGTCGTTTTGTTACCTTATAAAAATCCCTCGTATAGATCTGCAGAATCCACGGTGGATTAAAATCTGGTTCCAAATATATTATGAACAGTTTCATTAGAGGGATGGATACATTGAGGCAAAAGTTTTGTCTGCAGTTGGGAATTTTCTAGTTATGAATTCATTTTTATATTCACAATATTATTACCATCTTTACACCACACTAACATATGATATGTGGATCAAAATTACTGACATTTTCAGGTTTTATAAACACCAAATAAAGCCCTAAAACAAACAAAATCTGGGCTCAACAAATATGTTAATATTTGTACCCTGGTTGTTTTTCACACATGAAAAATATGTATTATGGCTATATTCTCTATATGTTTATGGTATTTCTGAGGGAACTAGACTATTTTCTTATGGAAATATGTAATACCTCTCAAATCTGAGTTAATCTGATTATTAGTCTGACTTAGCTAGCTATCACATTCTTAAATGACTCATTATGATCAATTGGGTGTCAGTTCTCCCAATATTTGCCTTAAACAGGGTTTCTTTCATCGATATCATATTACCTGTAGAGCATGTACCATGCATTTCTATACGGCAAACATAGTCTTTCTTTCTTATGATGTAAGAAAAGAATTCTTAGCACGTATAGTCCAGTTAAAATCCCCTTCGTCCATCTAGCTCCTCCACCGGATATGAACCAATGATCAATATTTAGAGTAGACCGAGTTACTGCGCGACCATGACTCATCACAAAGAAATCATGTAAGATTTGGAGTGACGCTATAAAGTAAGAGGGCTTTCCTGGAGTCTGTCTTTGTCTTCATCACCCTAGACGTTGAAATTCTTCTGGTTAAATTCAGCCATTAGGGGCTAACATGTGCTTGGAAATTGTGAAAATGAACGGGCCAAGGAAAGTGCTCCAATCTGCATTTGAATGTGAACTAACTTGAACCTATAAAAGCTGAGGGACAGATTTCTTTTTCTTCTTCTGGTTAAATTCAGCCATAATTAGGAGCTAACATGTGCATGGACATTGTGAAAATGAACGGGCCAAGGAAAGTGCTCCAATCTGCATTTGAATGTGAACTAATTTGAACCTATAAAAGCTGAGGGACAGATTTTTGAAAATTAGATTAAATTTGCTCAAACTTTTCACTGATTTGTTAATTCTTTCATTATTATGCTTTTATCAAAACCCCCTTAATGTCAGGGTGGGCAACCCCTTTAAAACATATCTATGATCAAATCTTTGCAAGATTTTTTCCTTCATTATCCAAATCTAAAACCCTTCTGCCACCGTCTACGGACTAGAAACAGACTTGATATCTCACACTGTATGAAAGCCAAGGTCACGAAAGTTCAGCCAGCATCGCGGAACCTTCCCTACATGCTTTTCTAATTGATTGGTTGATTGTTTTAGCATCTCATCGATGCCGGTCGTCAGCTACCCGAGCCAAGTGTTGATCTAGCTGCGTGATCGCGGGCGCTGGAAGTCATGGCAGTAATATGATCGCTTTGATTGCATTTCAATGCGCTCGCAGTGTGCCTCAATTAGAGTTCGTTTAGAAAGAGATAGAAGTATGCTCATTGAATTCTAAGTATTCTTGGTAGCTGATTTGTATCCTACTGCGAAATGAAGGAAGTGGCAAAATGAAAGAGGCTAAAGAGGTTGAAAACTTAAAACAAAGCAACTGATAATCAATCTTGAGTGATCATTTTCTTTCAAAAACATCTTCAAATGCATTTTAATTACCGGTGTATATGTTATTCCTACATTTTTATGAGTCTTTGCAGAGGCAAAATTAAGACAGTGCACAACCAGGAACCAGTCCATGCACCCTTTGTTGAATCTTAGTACACAAAATGAAACTATGCCTACTTTAATACTGTATTTGTTCTGCTCCCCCCCCAAAAAAAAAAAAACACAAAAAAAAACAACAACTTTCAAATCATATTTCAAAACCCCAAAGCTACATAAAATATTATTTTTTCTTTCCTGGGAATTTTATAGGAGTAAAATTTGCCCAGAAATATTGTAACAACTGCTTTTTGGGGAAGTTTTTTTCTTCAAGGATTCTTTTTACATTGTGCCACCCTCCCTCTCCCCACCCTTTACAGAATCGTGGATCCACCCTAATTCTTGGTCGTACACCACATGGATCTCATCCCGGCTGTCATACACTCACGTCTTAATCCTAACGGACGGACGTCACGGCCGGCGTGGGCCAAACTGATGATATACAACCTACCTCTCAGGCTCTCACCAACCAGCTTGATGCATTCAAAAGGGTGCTGCGGTGACAGCATCCCATTCCATTACAGCTTCCAAACAATTAACTCCTCATTCAAGCTATGGACTGTCTCTACTAATCTATGTTGATGATAACTTTTTTTTCTTTCATCTTATATGAGCTGTATTACATCAGCAGCAAGTACCTCATAGTATTATAAATGTACAGTCACTGGTTGTGCTTTTTAACGAGTGAAATTACTGTCTTATTAAAACATAGTACTGATATAGTTGTGTTATCTGCTCAAATAGATCTTTCGGACTACTTCTGTCAAAAACTTATCACAGAGCATGAGAGTGCAGTGTTCGTTGTAAATGTGTCCGAAAAGCTTGAGTATTAAATAAATGAGTCAAGCAAGTCTGGACTCTCTGAGCTGTGACTTTACTCTGGCCCAACTGGAGTCAATGGAGAGTCACTACTAACATGCCAAAAATGTACAAGAGTACAGACTCAAGTAAATGAGCTTTTCCAGCCGACTCTGTACTTCGATCATTACCGTCATTACCGTCAATTTACAGCAGTACCCTCTGATACCAGACCTCAAGCAATCAAATCTACGAGACCCTAGAATACAGTGTATATCTCTATAGAGATGAGACAAGACAGGACAATTAAAGTACCAAATTCTGGTTCAGAAACTTGCCTGTACCCAAAGCGAAGAAGAAGCTTTGTTTGGGCTTGGCTTCCAGTATAAACTCAAAATTTTGAGACACTAGAATACAGTGTACCAGGTGCACAAGTACAAGTGTAGTAAAATACAAATCTAGTACTTGTGATTGCCATAGAGATGAGACAATGCAGGACAATTAAAGTACCAAATTCTGGTTCAGAAACTTACCTGTACCCAACGCGAAGAAGAAGCTTTGTTTTGGCTTGGCTTCCAGTATTGCCTTGACTCTCATGGCCATCCGACGGTTCCTCTTGTAGATCAACTCATAGCGGAAATAACGGTCAATCTGATTGGCCACGTCAATCTCCTCCAGAGTGAGGGTGGAGTTCTGCATACTAGGAACCTGCTTGCGCACATGAAAGTAAAAGAGAAGAAATGTTGGTGATAAATTTTATTATTGAACAATAGGCAATTGGAGCAGAAACATTGGTAATAATGGTACTACACGCAAAAATTGTATATACGGTATTCTTCAAGCCTTTTGTTCAAGGGGGTTCTACAGTGTATTTAATTTTCTATCGACTGCATATTTTTCTTGAGACAAATTTCATGCTGTCGGGTTTCCCATCTAGCTTAACCATCCACCACTCCAATTTGTATTTGCTATCATACACATGTAGTTATGGGCATCCAATTTCGTTTTTAAGTCTACAAAGTTCCTATTTTTCATTCCAAATCAATTTCATAAAGGATTTAGACAACATCAATGTTTTATCTCAACCATACAAAAAAAGTTCTTTGACATTTTCACCTTTCATGTCAGCAGTTCACCTCCTTTTTTCACTTGTCTGTATTCCATGAGTTAAATCGATCATATAAATACTTAAAATTTGTTGGGAAACATAATGCCTCAACACACTAACGTGATAACTGAATTAGATATATTCAAGATGAACAATTAAATAAAAAAAGGGGCATTATAACTGTAAAATTGATGTTTGCCGTTTTTTCTTTGGATGACGATTGACATATAATTCAGTTGCGACCACAGAAGTTCAATTAAGGCAGGACAAACACGTCATAATTTGATTGGAAAGCATCAATTGAATTGTTTCCTACACCTTTGCTGGAGTGAAAGTGTGTCAACGCGATAACTCAATAAACATTTCCATTGTCAAAAACATGTTGATTTGATCGACCCTGCGTGTCAAACGTCAATTCATTAAGACTTCCCTCCTTGCCTCTTCCGCTGTTATGAACTCTTGTGTAAGAATTCTCTTGATATTTACTCATTTTCATAATTAATAAGCTTGAAAGCAATAAAGTATGCACTGGCACTGCACTCCAAAGTTGTATATTAATGAGAATGATCAATAAAATATATTTACAGGCATCTCAAATCATTGCTAGTAGCCTACACTTTCAGAGTTGCTTTGTGCACCAACTTCATTTTTATAAAGGTGGAATAACAGTTTCCACAGCGCTGCTCAAGTGCGCTTAAATGTGCATGAACAGAGAAACATGAAATTTAATTCCCTGCAAAAGTCCAGTAATGTGGACCTTTATTTTGCATTAGGTTTTTGCACTCAAATGGTGTGTATGATTTGATCATTTACAGTCGGTGAGGGCGAGCAGAAACACCAACTCAGGCATGTGTAAATATCATATGGCACTTTCTTAGTCTCAAATATATATTTTTTATATTCTTTGCTGACATGTATGCAATTTGATTGAACAATCAACCAATAAACATTTTGAAGTCTTATTTTGAAGGAACTATTATGAGTATGCTTTTCATGTTTAAACACACTTTTGTTATACATAATGGCTCTAACTTCGCCCTTCCTTTCCTCTCCCTCCCTCCATCTTTTTTCTTCATCCTCTTCATCTTTCTTTCTCTTCCTCTCTCTCAATCACTCTCTTTCTTTCAAATCTTTCTTTCTATATATCCATCTCACACTTTCTTGTTTTCCTACTCTCCTTCTTCCTTTCTACTCTCCATCTTCCCCCTTTGACTCATTCTCTTTGACTGCTTAACATAGGCTTAATATCATTTCAATAGAAGCTCCATCTTTTTCTCTTTCTCTGTCTCTTTTTAATCTGTCCTGCTTCCTCTCTCTTCTTATAGATTTTTACATTTTCTTTTCTAGTATTCCTTTCCCCACCCCCTCCCCCTCTCTCACACACTCTCTCTCTCTCTCTCTCTCACTCTCTCTCTCTCTCTCTCTCTCTTTCTCTCTCTCTCTCTCACGCACACACAACTCCGATCTCTTCTCTTATTCTCCTCAATCCACACGCTCCCCTTTCTTGGAAAAAAGGTTGCTTACCGTATAGGCATTTTCAACTGAAATGGAAATTTTCTTACCCAATAACAAAATATTTCAATTCTAAATCCTGCTTTATACCATTCTTCTATTTCTCCCTCCCCCTTTTCATGCCTTACTGAACGCATTACCTGCTTTAGATTGTCACAGGGCATTTACACCGCAAGCAAAAAACATTGTTTTTTCTCACATTCTGGAGTTTTGTTGGAATTTTTTTAGGCAAATACCCATAAACATTAAAAAAATTGAATAAAATAAACCAAAACTCTGCCGGTTTTTGCAGTGTAAATGCCTGCTCTCAAGACACCAGTGAATTATTTCGTTTTGGGTTACATGACTCCCCTCGCTTTTGTGCTAACGCATGCAGAGCAGTAAGGAGTGCCGCATGCACAAACCTTGAAGAAAAAACAGATTTATTCAATGGTTTTTATGGGTTTTGCCATGCAGTAGTGTAAATGTAGCTCACAAAGCTGATGTTTTTGTTATACTGGTTTTACTGCAGTGCAAATGGGTCTCCTATTCTGGAGCTGGCTGGCTGGTAAATGAGCCACATAATTGGTGTTCACTAAAGTGCAGGGGCTCGGATCATTTCACCTCTATACAAATCCATTCAGCGCACAGCAAACACCACCGTGAACTGGGGTCACTTCTTGCTCAAACCAACGTTTTGTCGCGAGCGATTCAATTAGGAGTTATTTGGGCTGAAATGGATGGTAAACTGGCAATTGAAGCAGTCAGAAAAAGAATTATGAGACCCTGGTGGGCATGCCACAGTGGTTTGAATATTTGCATTATGCAATGAAGTAGAGTTGTTTATTAACAGTTTACTTTGAAGAAAAAAAGTTTTGCAGAGAAAAGGGAAAGCGTTTAATAAATCTTATTATTTAGTCATCTTCGTGATTAGCTCTGTGCAAGCTAACAAATATACAGGCGTATACATGAGGTTTTCTTTTTATGTACCTCCCCCCCCCCCCCCCCTCTCTCTCTCTCTCTCTCTCTCTCTCTCTCTCTCTCTCTCGCATTTATTCTTATTTACATTTTGCTATTATGCTGTCTTTCTTTTCTCCCTCTGGTTCTTCGGTCTCTCTACTGCTCCAATGAACATCTGGACACCAGTATCTATACTTCTTCCATTCTCCCCAGAAAAAAAATTATCCATCCATTTTCACTCAGCCCCTTCCCTCTCCCATTTTGACCCACTCAGTTTTCATCCCTTAATTCTCACCCATGCTGTATCTTGGCTGAAAGTTGCCTATTTGAGGCCTTCAAACAAACGTCTTTACCCTCCATTTCTCCCATCCTCTTTCCCTTTCAAAGTTTAAATTCTCTTACCCCTGCCACTCCTATCCCCACCCCACCCCTTTTCCATCCCCATGTCTTCCCATCTTCCACACCCCCTCGATTCTCACCTGTGCTGTCTCCTGGCTAAATGGTGCCATTTTGAGGCATTCAAACAAACGCCTTTACCCTCCATGCAGTACCCTCCATTTCTCCCATCCTCTACACCTTTCCAAGCTTCTCTTACCCCTGCCACTCCAAACCCCACCCCTCTTCCACCACCATGACTACCCATCTTCCACACCCAAATCGATTGTTACCTGTGATGTATCTTGGCTAAACGTTGCCAAGTTGAGATCTCCGCAGTTATAATGCCATATAAGATCTTCTAACGTAGCCGTCTGCCTAATGGTCCCTGCTCGTAAACTCTCTTGATGCCACAGCGTTTGATTCAAGGCAAATATTTCCTGTAAGAAAACAAAAATGAATTGAAATATCGTTAAGACTAATTTTACAACATAAACCCACTTCTATTCACAAGATTATTTGTATTTTAGTTATTAAAAGGCATGTCGAAGGCATACACATGTATCAAAATATTCAAGTGATGAACAATATGCAATAAATGATCCATACTCTTGTAATTCTTCTTCCTCTTCTTCTCCTTCTCCTTCTCCTTATCATCAACAATATTATCATCAATACAATGTTATCAATATGAATTTACTTGATTTTCAGTTAATTCCTTTCCATTTTTGCGCTCATAACATCAAGCTCATGAACGGGGGTTACATCATAATTTGTTATCAGAGTGACTACATGCATCAGGTTTGAACTTTTATGAAGTCAACAAATAATAAACATCAAAAACGCCCAGAATAATATCAAACCAGCAACTGAATTCTACAAAGATAATCCTTCGTGATGGATGAAATTGAGAATTTCCATTGAAATTTAAACCCGTCTGTTTAACCAAAGTAGAGCAATGATTAATACCCCGGCTCTCTGCATCAGACTGCTATTACTTCCACACAACTGCTTGGAAATAGGCAGCTTAGAAAATATGAAGTTTTTTCATATTCCATTAAATAATCACTGTTTAAAGGCAAACTGAAGCTTCAGTGTGATGAAAAATAAAGTTGCCTGAAATCCTACAAAATTTACACACAGTGTTGAGATTACAAATCAGTTATTATTTGCCAAATGAGTTTGTTAGAAAATGGAGTGTTTCTGATTTAATGAGCACTCAAGGACGATAATTCAAGTTTGGCAAACTATTCTGATCAGTCAGTAATATGTAGATCTATAGTCCCATGTATGCATCTGTATGTTGGTATTCTTCAGTGCATGTGATATTTACAGATTTTACAGGTTTGTTTAAATTTTGCAAACTTCAAACAGAATTTGCACACAATGCCGTTGGACCTCCTGATTAAATACATGTACAGGTACCTTTAATAGGATTTTGGAAGTCCAAGTTCATGGCTCACAATATAAACCCACAGTACGACAACCTCCTCCCCAGCGAGGCCCCCCTCGCTGCCTCCGGGGGAAATATTGTCTTGGAACAAAACACCCTTGTCAGAGAAAATATGGTGATATGAATTAGAGTTTAATTCCCAAAAGGGCTAAATCCATTTTTGTAACTTGGGAGAAAAAAGAAATTGTTTGCCAGATTTTGTACAGGCGTAGATGGAAAAGGGATATTAGAAGGTGCATTTTTTCATCATTGCTCCCAAAATTTATGTAAATAATTTTGTTTAGAGACGGGTACTAACATTGTAAGTGAACAATGTTCTGATATATATCAATAACACAATTTTCATCAAAAGTGGATTTAGCCCCGTTTGGAACTAAGCTCTTCATATGAATTTAACATTTCACTAAGCCCGTATGGTTGGTTTTTTGAAGTCCCAGGAAGGTGGGACTCACAGAATTATGTTTTGGGAGGTATCAATCAAACTGTCAATCTAGATTAAACTAGAATTGATGTAAAAGGGAACAGCTTACAAGCAAAAAGGCGGTTGAGATACAGCATGTACACGCACAAGTCACGCAAGTTGGGAATTGGTATAAAGCTGGAGTGGCATAATATTTATGGCACAGTTGCCATGAGGTAAACTGTATCAATCAGCCATAAAAGATATATTGCATCCATTATGTTCAATATGAAATTAATATCCATCAAATGATGTTAATACAAATAAGCACAGAATCAAAACTGATATATGATTATAATCATAGAAATAGTTTCCTAATTATGTCTTGATGTAAGCATTAGAATTTTGTAATCTGCTGATCGTCTCTTGATGTTGCCCAGCTGCTGCTAGTGGTTGATATTGTCACTAAAAACTAAGATTAAAAACTAACAAACTAGTTTCAACAACACATATTTTTCAAGTTGGAGTACATAAGCCTATATATGCTATAGTGGACATCTACATTGTTGTGTACATGCATGCTACATATATATTTTATACATTTACAGTATACTAGTGTAGACTCTGTATATCAATTATCAATTATTTCAAGAATGTGGAGGTGGCAAACAATATTCAGAAACATACAGTTTTTAGAGAGAATTCATATCAATTTTATGCCATCAATTATTTGGAAGTGGCGATTACCACCAACGCTCCTTAGGATCAACACCCTTACCCCGACAGGACCTTCACATAATTATGACAGTACGATGTAGTTCGTAGCTATACTACTCTGCAACTTGTAGGACTCAAAACCTACATGTATGCCAAGCAGAAGACAGGGGTCTAGACCCGACGCAAGACTAGAATAGATAACACGAGACATCGTGCCTTGGGGGGCTAGAATGCTCCTATCCCGGGTATCCCCACTGGTAGCCTACATCAACACCGACTCCCAGCTTGACTTTTCAACATTTGCCTCATATCGGTAATTTATTGGCAATAAGCAAGGTTTTATTCAATTTCTCACGTTACCCCGTAAACTTGACACAAAAGTCTCCTGCACTGTTTTGGTTGGTGTGCTTTTTCTTGTGGAGAGGGTTCTACCTGTAATACAACAACTCTCAGCTCCACAAGAACAATATTAGTCTTCACCTTCTGACATTTACTTCTCACAAACTTCCTAATTTTTGGGTTTCATTTACAATTTGTTAGCATTCATAATTATACACATTTATGTTTTTGTTTGGACATTATATTCATTCACACATGTATATACCTTGCTTTTTTAAGGAAACATGGATAAATAAAGAAGTAAATAAATAAATAAGTAAATAAATACTGGTAGATAAATAAATGAATAAATTAATAATTAAACAAATACAAATAAATAAGTAAATAAATGTATAAGTAACAAACACATAAATAAACAAACAAATAAAAACATAAGTAAATGAAACAAACAAATAAATAAATAAATAATCATCTTGTTTATTGTTGGGCTTCATTTAGAGTTGAACCTGGAAATATGAGAGAAGATACCTCTAAGATGCACTCAACAATCATATAAATGGCACTGTACTAAACAGGACATCATTTTTTTTAATTTGATTTAATTTTTATTTTATCAAGGGAGATTATGTTACTTAAATCTTTTTCAAGTTAAAAGAGTTGTGTCCATGATTAAAAATTTGCCAGCAAATGACAACAAATTCCTCTTTGTACATGAGAACACATTTTCTGCTCAAGAGTATATAAAGCCATGTGTTAAGAAGGGAAAATTGGTTTCAGACAGGTCAGGATGAGCTGAAGAGCAGACTAGCTCCGATGTGAACTTGATCATGGAGAGAAAGAAGGTCAGAAGTCAACAGCTCTCCTCCTGAGAGAGGGAAGACAAACCAAGAAGCAAACGTGATAAAATGGTTTCCTTCCATCCATTGCAAAGAAAGGGGCCCCCAAAAGACGTAAAACGGTTGAGAGCAGTAGAAGAGCTGATCTGCTTGCAATATAAACAGTTAGTATAATTAAAGGGAAAACTAGAAGACATTTATAGGAAGGAAGGATGAGAAGAGAAAGTGGGGGAGGGGGAAAGGGAGGAGGAGGGGATGAATACAAAGAGGAAATGAAAGAGGAAATGAAAGGAAAGAAAATGGGAAAGATAGTGGAGAAAGGTATGATAAGGAGGGTTGGAGGAGGGGAGGGGAGAGGATTAGGGGAGGAAGAGGTGGAGAATGAAAAGATGGAGAAAGGAATAAATAGGAGGAGGGTTGGAGGAAGAGGAGGCAAAGGAGAAGGAGGTAAAATAGGAGAAGGAGGTAAAATAGGAGAAGAAATACATGCAGGAAACAGGAGAAGTCGTGGACAGGTATACATAAAAGACCATTCAGAAATGTATGAGAGAAAGAAAGACCCATCACTTGGAAGAAACTCATGATGATATTGTTAACACTAACTCTTAATACAGAGGAAAGGGATTCACTCAAACCTTCCTTAAATGAAAATTCTGTCTACATTTTCATCTCTGAACCTCTTTGTTAAAAAACTGACGCTCCATTCCTCTGATGTAAACTAAGAACATCAAACATGATGCGTGAATGATTCCTATGGTAGGGGAAATTGCACATCAATTGCGCATCAATATCATTCAGCGCATGCATCATTGAATGATTAATCGAGTATGAGAGGGAAGGGCATGTCTCCAGTGCAAGGATGATCAGGAAGGTCTAGAAACTCTTTACATGTAAATCATAATTCAATAAATTAATTAGCTTCGTAAGAATAATATCACTAACAATTATGAATGAATTGCAAGCCATTTTTCGTGTCTATTGCACCAAGTATCTAGTCAGTAGTCACCTCTTTGGAAGTACATGTACATGCATTATATTTCCCTGGCTAAATTTTAGCCTGGCTCAAGTCTAGCTCACTGCCCTGCAAATGTACCGACAACAGGTAAATAGCAATGAACTTAACAGAGGTATAAGTCAAGATGACTTTACAATAAACATGTAAAAAGCTGCAAGCAAGGAAGGCTTTATTATCGACCCTGTAACCATGTGATAAATGAGACAGAAAATGGACACAAACGTTGCAATAGCCTATTTGTGTAAATGATAATAAAATGAAAAGTGCAATAAGAAATTTAGAGTAGATCCAAATTAAAGAAGTGGTTGAATAATTGTACAAGGGGAGCCGCCAAACATGTAGAACTGGAAATCAGCAAACCAACCAACGGACAGCCGCTCGTCTTGTGGCTTCAGGAACCCAAATTGGCAACAGACGGCCTAACATCCCCCATAACCCATCAGACCAGAAGATACCAAAACATGGAGACATCGGAAGGCTGATAGCCGCAAAAATTGAAGATGACTTTCCAAACTACCAAGCAGGATGATGCGGTATGGTCTAACTAGCGAAGGGAGGGGTTGAACGAGCGGCCAGCTAGGGTAATTTGTTGATGCCAATCAAGATGCTCTCATGGATATCCGTCCACGCTCTTCTGCGTTGGAAAGTGAAACTACATGAAGGAAATTGGAAATTACCTCCAGATCTCAATCAAACTCCTCCTTCAACCCCATGTGTATATATGGAGCTGGAATGGTCTAGAAAACCGAAGTCCTCATTTTCTATGGTAGAGGGGAGATGATCCAGATGGATATGCAATAAAGATAAATCTACATTACACAGTGTTTCAATCTTAAAATTGAATTTTAAACATTAAATATAGTTATATTACCAATGGCAAGGCTCCATATCAAATTTGTTTTAAAATTTGTAATTTTTTAAAATATATATATGCTTGAAATCTGATATGTGATGGCAGTTATGGCACTTTTCAAGGTTCTCTCTGGGAAAGGTAAAAAAAACAGTGGAACCCAAAATATATATTTTGTGATTGAGAAGAGATGTCTGTTCTTGAAGTGTCACAGTGTGAACTGTAGGCCTACATGATTACAAAATACAGGTGTACAAGTGTACAAGACTTTTTGATAAACTTGAAATGATGTTCCTTTCTTATTTTGATATTCCATACTGCAATGGATTTATACGGAAAATATACCAATGTATTTGATTCAATTGAAAAAATACTTGTATTTCAAAAGGTCATGACCTTCATGTATTCAAAATATCTTTTGAATGAATCTAAGGATGGTTTAGTACCACCCACAACCACCCACAAGCGATTGCACAATTTAATCTCAACATAGATCATAATCAGACATTCAAATGGCTTCTTATCTTATGCAGGCTCCCAAACCCCCAGCTAAAAATCTTATTCATTTTCATAGCCAAGAAAATATCCCGATTGTTAAATAAGGATATCATTCATTATTCCAACACACACACACACAAAAGAGAATCAAGATTTCTAAAGAAATTGGAGCATTCCTCTTTAAAGATTGCCCTATTAGCATATCATCGCTTCAACAAAAGAGATAATCAAGAATTCTTAAGATATTTTTAAAAGCATCCCTCTTTAAATTAAGCTGTCTCCAACCATTATCATTTTCTAAGCTGGAAATCTTAGGTTGCTGTAATTACAAGATTGTATGCATTCCCCAGCATCAATAATGTCCCAATCGAATACAGAATTCTTTCATACAAAATCTCTGTATTTATTTATTTGCTATTGATTAGACCCCTAGAGAATATGCCCAGGATCTACTTAAAGGGGAAGTCAACCCTGATATTAAGTTGCGTTTAATAAAACAAATTGAGGAGGATCTCTCAAAATATGTCACATTGTCGCCAATTTGTGTTCATTAACAACTTTCCTATTTTTAATCTGATATTGCTCTAACTTTCACTAAATTTTAATCTTGTGTTTATGCTATAATTAATACCATCTAATTATCAGGGTGGACTTCCCCTTTAAGGATTGAGCTGATTCTCTTTTCTTCTTATCTCCCACTTCGATCAGGACATATCTAAGTGCGTTAAATTGCATTTTGACAAGATGTAAAAACGGAGGTTTCCCCCACCCTCTCTTCCTCTCTCTCTGGGTCAGGCCAAATCGCCTAAATCCCACAGCAAGCGCTCATCTGTTGCGGGAGATGAAAGAGCGAGCTAGCTGTCTGGTGAGCTGACAAAGGGTTCCTCTTGATCTCTTTCTGCTCCATGTGAAGTATGGCGTCCCGGCAATGACAAATGACTGTGAGGGCCATTGAATGGCAATGAAAGACAAAACTACTCCAGAGATAATACCTATTTCCATCCTCTTTTTATTCATCAAGTCCTGATTGATATCAAATTTGCCGCAAGCACACGCCAGAGAATTGCAGTTGTTCATTGTAATACAATGCGGTTATAGAAGAAGAGGCAAAGTAAGTTTATCTGTACCCGCCCCATAACCCTGGTTGTATGGAGCCATTCTCCGGCAAATTGAAATAGCCTCAGATACCAACATGTATCTCAATACAGTGGGAATACCAGCTTTGTGAAGATGAAAACTATAGTATTGGGCCACATCTTGCACAATTCTCCATTATATCTGTACTTTATGTTGATAGACTCGATAACAATCACAAAAGCTAACACTTTGATATCTTAACCTCCACACTGAGGGCAAACGCTGGAGTCTCTTAAACCTTCCATTCCCAAAGTCGCTAAAGACTTGCTCACCAGCCCATGCTTACAACACAAAGAGGTACTAAACGGGTTAAAGTTTGCTTAAGTCTAATGATAACCTTCCTAATTCCAGCAATCAGCTATAGAATTTTGATGATAATCCATGGTAAGTATGACCATAAATCAAAGTTAACAAAAGGTTTCAAGCCAATCTTTTGGGGGTGACAAGATCCCCAATCCCTGATCATCTTACATTGTGCAAGAAGGGCACAGTAGGTCATTCAAATGATACCCAGTGTTATCACTGGACACACTAAATGTTTGTTCATGCTCAAAGAAACGTAAACATTTGGACTTAACCATGATTTAAAATGCAGGACTACACAGTGTACATGACCATCATGGTCAATTGGTCATCTTATGTTTCAATCATTCTTTTTTTTAAACAATGGACATAGTGCACAGGCCTTATTGTGGTAGCAAATGAGTATAAACGCTAGAGAGTAACTGAATACACAAATCTTCAATTATGTCAGACCATTTTCTCATTGACATCATAGGCACACACAAGAATTTATTAAGGATATTCTCAAGCATTCATGATTTCTTTCTGTCCAGTGTGGATGAGCAATTGTATTCGACCTCAAGGTTGATGGTCTAAAATCCTTATCCCGATGAACTGGACCTCCCTCGATGATCTCAAATAATTTTCAGTTGATGAGGACTATAATTGTCATGTCAGCTTCACGGTAATATTAAATTATTCAAGCAAGCATTCATGATCTTTGCTTTAAAAATAAAAGCAATAATGCATGCCATTCTTGTACAGCATAATATCACATTGTGATATAACCTTTCTAGGCACTTCCAAAAAGGACTTTCTATCAAAACTCAATCATATTGTACATTGTAGCAGGACTGCAGAGCACAATTTGACTACTACCGCACAAGTATTTGAAACTGTAGAGACCTGACTCAAAGTTTTCCACAATTGTGTACGTGTACATATAGACCATATATGGTCTACTCTACACCCAGCCTGCCTACTATCCACATGAATGATTTTTAGACCATAGTAGACATACTGGGATTAGAATAAATGAGCAATGGAACAAATGGGTTGTAGACTTTGGAAATTAGACCAAATGGAAACTAGCCTAAATGGTTATTAGACCAATAAGCCAGTTCACGGTTGCAGTCTGAGCATGAGCAGATAAAGGTCAATGCAGAACAAATTTTGAAATACACGGAGACGAAATACTAGATACGTGCTCATGAAAGTTATGTAATCATTATTCATTCATGCACATTCAGTGTACTCCATGATACACAGGTGGGAGTGTTCTTTGAAAAGGGGAAACAAAGGCTATTTATATAGCACCTCCATCGCTGTAGGAGTGATTATTTCAAAATGTACAAAGTGGGACCTCTTCATGTCTTGAAGAACTGTGGATATTTGGGGTCATTGCAGTAATGTGCTAACCGTGAACTGGTCTATTGATAAGTAGACCAAATGATAATTAGACCATGTGGATAGTAGACAGGCTTGGTGTAGACCATAGAATAGACCAATTGAGAACGGCAAGACATATTAGCAACACGTTTTACATGATGTAATTCCCCTCCTAACGAAGATAATAATTCGAAGGGGTTTGCAATATCTACTTCACAATCTGAGTACCGGTAAGAGAAAACAGAACTTCTAAATCATGAGATAAAAGAAGATGAAATGAGGCAATTAGGGTATCAGGCATATCTTCATTGACAGGAGGATGAAGACGGACTCTTTCCATCTCCGATGCGCTCAAGACACGCAGATCTCCGGTTGATAGAGGACAGACTTATCAGACTTCCAAGTTATCTCATTCAGCATCCGGCAGCCGCAGCAGCTCGTGGGGGGAGATTGACAGCTCAGGCTCTGTAACCAGCTGGGCACAGTTTGTGGGATCATCGCAAGAATGGAGGTGGGCTATATGTACATGTACTGGAAGCACACACATACCAAAAGCGTGTTCACACTGCAGATATAAGTCGACTAGGTCCGGTAAAAGGCAATGCACAATAATCTTCTGTCACAACCTCTCTCAAGAGCAGTTCACACTATTCCATTCAGAACTGACTAAAAAACTGTACAGTTTATTTAAATCCATGGCAATCAGATAGATATTTAATCTGATATCATCCTTCCATGAACTTAATGTGACCTCTGCTGACCTCCATCAATGTCCGTCCATGTGTCATCCCCCAGAGAAAGGTGCCCTTCAGTCGCTCAACGATGAAGGGCAATTTAATCAACCGTGTCACAAAGCCATTTCACATCTGCAAGTACACTGCATTTAGGATATGGCTCGGACGTAACATCAATTTTATTCAATTCCTTTGGGTGAACTAATATCCTTCATCTAAATGAAGGTACCAGGTACCATTGATTCTAGCAGAGTTCAGCGCACTTTGCTGTTTATTATTAATCCAAGGATGTAACTTGCAACTAATATTCATGGTACTGATAGCCGAATGATAATGATTATACCATTATTTTACAAACTTCTTCCATAATACATAAATTGCATCACAGTCTTCCAATTTTTATAAAGAGCATATATATTCTATAACAAATTTGAAGAAAAGCCCTTTTCCATTCCATATTTGAGAACCAACTAGATAGGCTTATTACAAAATGTATGTTGATCAACTCTTAGGTAATAAATGCAGTTGGAATCAAGGTTTAAAAAATATCAATGCTGGTCTGTCATCTGTGCATTCTTGAGGCACCATGTAGAAAATTGGATCCACAGTCCAACTCTATTACAGCATATTTGTATAATATTCACACTCCCTCCTGTTCTATTTGTCAGCAATTCTACACTTTCTTGGATCCACGCTCTAGAATATCATGCATCTCTCATCATTATTGAGTCAACCTGTAGAACACTGGATCCACATTCACACCTCATTATACCATCATGTCACCCACATTACTTGAGTCACCCTGAGGTACATTTGGTCCATGCTCAAACTTCATTACACCATCATGTCACTCACATTTCTTGAGTCACCCTAAAGTACATTTGGTCCACACTCAAACTTCATTACACCATCATGTCACCCACATTACTTGAGTCAGCCTGGATTACATTTGGTCCATACTCAAACTTCATTACACCATCATGTCACCCACTTTTCTTGAGTCACCCTGTAAACTTGGTCCACGCTCAAACTTCATTACAACATCATGTCACCCACATTACTCGAGTCACCCTGAAGTAAATTTGGTCCATACTCAAACTTCACTACACCATTACGTCACCCACACTACTTAGATAGATAGATAGAGAGTAGTGGTGGTTATTTTACCTGACTGAGTCACCCTGAAGTATACTTTTTCCATACTCAATATCAATATCCATTACACCATCATGTCACCCACTTTTCTTGAGTCATCATGTAGTACTTTGGATCACACTCCTATTCCATACTATCATGTCATCCCATTTGAAACTTTCTTGAACCACCCTCAACTACCTATATCATATTGGTCCTACCAAGGAGTTCCTTGGTCCTACTGGATGTCTTTGCATAATATTGAGCCACCCTGTAGTACATATTGGCTCCACACTCCCACTTCATTATAGCATCATGTCATCCATTCATACTTCATGGGAGCCTGGTGTAAAATATGTCAGTAATTTCTAATCTGTCTACCACAGCTCTAGCTCTATACTAACTAGTGGAACATGTGGAGGAAGAACACACAACCAAGAAGATCTTAAATCTCCTTGACACAACTAGGCTCACACTGCGTTTCTTCTTCCTCATCATCTGTATTTTCATTTCAATGAACCTTTCTCCATATTCACTTTATACACCTATTCTTTCTAAACAAACTTAGTTCTCTCACATTTTGTCCTTCTCCATCTCCCTCTTGAGAAAATAACAAATATTTGCAGTTTTATTCCTCTTTAAGTTTTTGTTGAAACTTTAACCTCTCAATTTGTCCTCCTCTCCTTTGATTCTGTATCTTCATCATTCCTTCATATTGTTGCCCTCTTCAGAACCTATTCCCGTTCGATTTCACTCTTTCCCAATACAGGATCCTTTCAATAATCATCTCTTTTGGGATGATTGGGTTAGAGTAATCTTGTTTTAAGAAGAAAATATCCTATTTATGAAATGGAGTTTGATGAATGAGATAACAGAATTCTTTATGACAAGGATATATTCATGGTAAATAAATAATTCCTGCATACAGTAACTGTACAAATAGCCAACATTTTTTATTGCACATCATCTTAGATACCCATACAGTTGTAGATCTGTTAAAGATATAATTTGAAAACACATACAATATGTATATGTATAGTAGTATTGCATTCCATTTCCAATGTAAAACCATTATTTATGCACTTTTGTAAAGCATACTCAGGAGGAAAATTAAATACACAATGAACGATTGGGAGATCGCTTTTAATATAAAAAATTAAAAAGTTTAATTTTGCAGGTGTGAAGAAAAGACTAAGGGGGAAAAAGACACTTTGGCACCTGGAATGATTTTCTTTTTCTTCTTAAACTTTAAACGTCAGCCCTGTCAAAGTAACCTAATGATGGAAGGTGTAAAATCCGGTCATGTCCCCCTTTCATTCTTTAACCTTACTTCTCTTCTATTCCCTGGAGTCTTGGTTAATAATGGTCTTTGATTTTCCAAGCTTTCAGTGTACACAGTTTACATGTCCTGTTATTGGAGCGAGCTAATTCCCTTGTTCAGGAGACTTGGCAATTTCTGAATTGAACCTCTTCTCTTTCCCTTCTCTCCTTTACAGATTACCCCTCCAGTGAGGCAGTGCTTTGGAAGCAGTTCCTACCAATTCAAGATGACACAGTTGTTGATCCGCAGATCAAATGGGAAACATGTTTTCAGAGGCGACTATTCAGCGAGATCCGACCTTCCCCCGACCCCGCTTCTTTCACAGGCTTACATCCAGGCCGTACAAAAATAAATTTGACCCAAATTTGGGGCGGAATGAAAACATCAACTGGTTCCTCAGGACATTTAAGGAGATTTCAGAGGTAACAAAATTCTGCACGGGGCGCAAACTTGGCTATTAGAGACCACTTTCTGGGTTATCACTACCGGAGAACAACAGAGCCAGGAGCAACTACTTAAACCAGAAGCGCAGAGGGCCAGAGTCCCAAGAATATGATCTCTTTTTATGGGGCTTGACCACCACTTCTTTACACTTTCAAAGCTTTTGTGCAATTTTCTTTTGCCACAGATCATTTTCTTTCCCTAAAGAAAAGTTGTCCTTGTTGATCACCTATACAGTCTCAACCTCTTAAGAAAAGTTACAGTAGTAAATGTTTAAATTGAGCACCTGAAGGACTTCCCCCATGTACATGTAGGCCTACAATCTTTATATAACAATGTCTACATGTACACATACATTATGTTTTGTAATTTTTTAATGTTTTGAACACATTTTACCAACAAACAAGTGCTTTCCTTTTTTGTTGGGAGATCAATTGCTTAAAGGGGAATCAAACTCAAATAGACAACTAATCTAAAAGAAAGCAGGAAAATCAGAGAAGCAAACTGATGAAAGCTTCAATGAAATCTGACTAAATATAAGAAAAGTTATGAGCACTTCTACCAATTTGAGATTCGCATCTAGACTTAGTGATCTCATATATTTCGAACATTCATGATATCCTTACTATTGGTTTGATTCATTTCACACTTTTGCCATTCTGTTTTTGTTATTTTTTCTGCTTTCATACATATTCAACAAGGGTTGGATTGCCCTCTCAAAAGGTCTTCTAAAACTCACTAAAACAGGAGACAATGTTGACCTTGCTGATCACATTGATAATTTGACATTGTTTGAATCCAGAAAATGGATAATCTTATAGTACTCTTTCATTTACTAGCATTGTTCCCATTTTGTATCTGATTCTACTCTAGCTGTCAGTAAGTGTAAGTGGTAAATTAGTATTTAATTTAATTTAATAAAGTAAATTTATGAAGTAGATAATAGACCAATTATGAGTCTCTATTTTACAAAACACATGGAAAAACTCATTGTAAAGAGAAAAATGCCATGATTTGTTAAATCACAGAAAATTAGCATGATACCCAACTACATGGTTGTTGATAAAAATGCAGTATTTACAAGATTTTCCAAAGTGATATTACACATTACCGCATAAATATTGGCGCAGCATGTAGATGTACAAACCCTGGATCCCTTAATGATGTGTGCGTATTTCTGCATTTCAATTCCAAATTCAATTCACCCCGGAAAGGATCAATTTTCCAATAATTAGATTTGATATTAGCATGGCTGCACACCAAGGCAAATGGGGTCAAGAAGACATCTGTTCAGAAATAAGTATAAATGCAAACCTGAATACATTTTTTCTCTCTCAAGTCTCAATATTGAATTTGTTTAGGAAGGGAAGAAGCAGTTTTTAAGTAATCCCTCAATAGTAAATTAAGAGCATATTATTCATTAAAAAAAAAAATCATTAATTAATTTATCATCAATACTAGTAGAAGAAATATCCTCAACATTATCATTATACTACTACAATTAAGTATCATCATTTTTCTCTCTCTTTTTTGCTTTTCATTAGCTTGTCTAGGATTACTAATCATGCAGAATTATTGTTTATAATTATTAAGAATAGATTATGATTATAATAAGTGTAATTATCAAGAATTGATTATGATTATGATAAGCGTGATAAGCTTGGCTAGAATTACTAATTATTCAGAATTATTATCTCTAATTATTAAGAATTGATTATGATTATGATAAGTTTG
Organism: Strongylocentrotus droebachiensis; assembly: GCA_035222895.1. Lineage (NCBI taxonomy): Eukaryota > Metazoa > Echinodermata > Echinoidea > Camarodonta > Strongylocentrotidae > Strongylocentrotus > Strongylocentrotus droebachiensis. Next base: position 319,439 of record JAVYIG010000490.1, read on the forward strand.
GTACATGTAACTTCCGCCCCCCCCCCCCCCAAAAAAAAAAAAAAAAAAAAAAAATCCCCAGCCCCGGAATCATGGATACGCCACTAGCGGTCTTTTACGCAGAGCGCCACCGAGTTCGTTCATAATTATCTTCAGCTGAAGAGAAGATAAGACGTACTCCGTCATCACCTAAACTATGCTCGAACATAATACAAGCCATTCTAGTGCTCATGTTATATCGTTTATTCGGTTATCCATCGACCTTATGATATGGCACCAGCCTTGTCGAGTGTCTCCTTCTCTTTGCAAAGTCGGTAACTTCAAAGAATTACAAAATCGAGAAGGCCCGCGTTTTTAATTAGATGCAAACAGGCAAGGCCACGGCGCGATGAATTCCCCGTTCGACATAACGCACGCTGCCGTAAAGAGACCTCGTGCACTTTGGACGGTCATCGCGAGGGCCGAGAGAGAAGTTCGTGAATAGTTCCGTGAATTGGGAATGTGAAAGTCAACCCTCCGATCTGACATTCAATACTCTTTCTTTTCTGCCGAATCTGGATGCTAATAGTAATACAGCCCTAATTTCCATTTCTTTCTGGAGTGTCCGGTAAATGCGTATTTTTGTCCGCCGCCGATACCGACCACCCCTCTTTTACAACGAACCCGAAAAAGAAAATCGAAATCCTTTTGCTCCGAAGCTCTTTATGTGCCCCAAACTTATCCAGTTGATCGGGTTTCTAAAGGAGCGCTAATACCATCTAAATTAGAAGGGTGGTGTTACCGGCTATTGAAATCATTATACGGCCTGTTGATCAAATTCCTTTCTATTGTCCGAGAGAGAGGACGTGTTCCAAGGAACACCCAAGGTCTCAGAAAACGGAAGGGCATTCAGTATTCAGTACATGGGAAAATAAACTTTAATTCACACAGAGGCGAGCACATGAAAACATGAACTGATCGTCATGTCAGAAAAAACATTTTTTGAATAGAATCAGCAGACCAGCACTGATAACATTCAAAAGAACATCGGCAATATCCGACAACTCATTGAGACAGAAGATTAATTTTACTTGCGAATCGTGCGAATTTACCTCATTATTTACACACCCTTTTCGCAATAGGAAACGTCAAAACACGCTGTTCTTTTGATCGTAAAAATAATCATACAACATTTTGTGAAAAGCGATGTGCGCACGCATTTACATCGCGAGACACTCAAATCGGAACAGTCCGATCATCCTAATTGAATATAACCTCCAATACATCACCATTAGCATCATCAAAGATAACCGCGCCAAAACAATCAACACTCGCTGCTTTAGCAATTATCATCGCACACAAACTCTTTTGCAGATTTTACAACAAATTCCAGACTTTTGAACTTACCTGCGTAAAGTTTAATCCATTAAGGGGAACACACTGTTCTTCAACTTGTTCCACGGCCCCAGTTCTTTTATTGAGTCTTGTGGCCTCCTGGGCCAAATATAAATCCAAAACGGGTATTTCTCTGGACTTGATGTCGGCTTCCGTCAACGAATCGATGACAAGCATGACCCAAATGGGTCTTTTTCGCTCCCAGTTGCCGACGATCGCTTCGAAGAGGTAGTCGGCATAAAAACCGCGACCCCGTTGATCAGCGCTCAACCATTGCGGCATCATTCGCTTCACATATTGTAAATGAGTTTTTAATCTCCTGTAAATACTGTGTGGTAAAACCTCGCTGAGACTTTCTCCGTTTGGCAACAACTGACAATTCGCCAACTGCGTCATCGTGTTGGGATCTGTGAGATCAAGTTCGACGAATATATTTTCGCTTTCTCGGAAAGCAACTTTGGTATTTTGAGGAATATAATCCCAAACGCGTGTGTATGGTACGTGTATTGTTCCCAAGAAATAGGCAGGCGGATGCCTTCTGACTTGCCATAAAAACGAATTCGTCCCCTGAAAGAAAAAACAAAAGAAAGACCTGTCAATTAAGTGATTAAGGTGGTGATTGACATCCATAGGAACAATAGCATATTGGGGAAACAATGAGAGGTGTGAAGAAGAGAAGGGAGTGACAATTACAAAGTATGAAAGGAGACAGATTGCCTATTTTGATCAAAGAGTTGTTGGGCAATTAGTTACTCCCTGCATAGAATTACATCAACATGATCCATTGAAATACTGAGAAGATAACACGACACACATTTTTGTCGTTCTTTTCGCATTCAATTTAAAATACATTGTCTAACCGACACATGAAGGGAACGAACTAAGAAATGCAACATTGACTTGTTCAGCATTTCACCCAAGACACTATAATTATGTTTTTAACTCCATAGCGGAGACGTACGGACCTTAAAAAAAGAGAACAGACTAAAGTATAAGGAACAGACCAAAATTACCAGCGAGGATGTGGTTAAAAGGGGTTGCATAAACAAAACAAAACCCAAATGCACTAAGGAGGTAAACCTGTGCTGAGGGGGTGAAAAGAAAAAAAAGGGAGCTTTGAAAATACGTCGACAAAAGTCGAACAAAAACCCTTTTATCGTTGGATGAGTGGATAAGAGAAAGGAGGGGGAATAAAGAGGATCATTTCGGCGGGCTGAATTAATCACGACTTTAGGAGCCAAGAATAAGTAGAGGTCTGCGAGCAAATTGATTTTCGGAACATTTTAAGGGCATTTGTAGACTACAAACTATAGAGCTGTTTTTGTTTCACTCGGTCTATGCTCTAGTCTAGGTGATTAAATCGCTTGACATAACAGTAAACAAAAATTCTGGGGGAAGATAAAACGAGTCTCGATGGTTAATGAGTTCTTTTTTGTCAACATGTTTGAGATGGTATAAACCTTTCAAATGTTTTGTCAATATATAATAAATGATAAGAAATGATAAGAATTGAAAGAAACTTGTACCTAAACTAGAAAATATACGTAGCTCAACAAATAAGACACGTATTTAACACATTCCATGTACTATCATACTCTCAAATTCTTATTATTTTATTCTTTAAATATTTCAAAATAATCAATTTGTGCAGGTCTTGAATGATTTCGTCAGTAATCATGATTGGGTAGTTCCAGTTTAAAATTTGCACTTTTTTGGAAGTCAAACTGTTTTCCAATTTTCCGTATCATGGAAAGAAAAATATGCTGAAGTAGACTATGATCAAGATGAGAATATAAATCGAACCTGTGTTTGAGAATGACAGTTGAGCTGCTCTCTTAGGCTTTGAATGTTCGAGGCAACTCCCCTCGGCCACGGCAAGAAAACCAGCACTAAAACCGAGACAATATCCCACCACAGCATGGCTACTACTATACACGTCCCCTCCACTACACGAACAGTGAATTCACGCCAGAACTCCTGGGGAGTGCACCCGCTGCAAGGCGACAAAATGGCAGGCTGACAATCGGAGCCCGCCGGCTGTGCGATTTACAAACTTCTGCGGAGGATTTGTCGAAAAAGTCATCAACTATTTCATTCTAGCGAAATAAATGAACGCAGTGGTATCCGACACGAAGTCCATAACTCATCTGAATTATCCATATTATAAATCAAACGACTTTTCCTTGGGATAACAAAATTGAAAGTTCAAACTAAGGAATCATCTTCACGTTGAAACTAATGTCGAGTATTCCAGTTTTTGCGTGGTAGCGTAGCCAAACGTTCCCCGTACAAAAGTGGTATTCGCTGGCCGAGACAACAAAAACGCCGTATGTTGACCACTGGTCTGTTGAGTAAACTCTTTACTATAGTCTATAGAAGGTTGAATGACTCACTTAAGACTCAAGTGAAGTAAATGTGTACTGAGCGGTAATGTTCACAAATTGACGATCACAGATCGACTCGACTAACAGCAGGAGAAATTGAAGAAGCTTTCGGAATAAGCTTGATCGGAGCGAAACAAGTCAGTTCTCTGTGATGACTCTCGCATCAACTGTCATCTTACCCGCGGTACTGGTATTGGTGGTCAACTCGATCCCTGCGCTGCTCAGCGCTTGTACCGTGTGCTACACGAGAGTTTGTTGTGCTCTCGTTAGTCTATACATTTAGGCGCATTGTGACGAATAACTTATTTTGACTTTATAGTCAAAACTTTGCAGCCGTTTAATCCGATGAATACAAGTTATTTTTCAAGAATGTATAAAATTTAACTCCATTTTACAAATCTAAGATAATATTTGCTAAGATATCATTGCATAAATCTTTATATTTCCCGATTGATGAAATTAAGGTCTTCTTTAAAGACTAATAAATTGCGTTCAAAACTTACATGTAATCAGTGAAGCCATACTCCAAAATTCCACGCCTATGTGAACATGCATAGTATTTTGGTTTGTCTTTTTCGCGAGAAAACAACAATTTCTCTGAATTTCTTTCAGGCAAGGTGATAATGAAGCAATTATCACGGCTGTTAGCGACCGCAATATAACCAGTCCAGTTTTTAAAGCCACCTGGGGAATAAATATCGCGAACAAACGAGAAGAGTTCGGGCCGGTAGAAGAATAAATATTGCACGCACATATTTTCATTCTTGGTTCGGTCAAAATGGAGCTGAAGCGTGTAAATTTGAACACCGTTTTTGACAATGCCATTGACGAAAAGAAAATCGGCAAGGTGTTTCTAAAAGGTCATTTTGTGGCTTTATGCAAGGTCTAGGTGGGTTCCTTTGCTGGCACCGACACAATTCTGTACCAAGAAAAGTTGGGGGTAGGTGAAAAAGCAACGTTTATTTGTTCTTACGATCGACTGATGATAATTGGCATATCATCTTCTTTTTTTTCATTCTCTCCTGACATTTTCTTTTATATTTCGTATTGTCATTCATCTAAATTTCAAACACTGGTAAAAGTGGTAGACACGGAACTTGGGCAGGGGCACACAGGCCTACTATTCACGGCGCCCTATGAACGCACAAATTATTGTCTTGTTTTACAGCGAGTCATGCCGCTATAGCTCCCCATCCCTACCCCCCCCCCCCTCATTTGTTTCACCCCCTCAACTCGTACCCGACCGACAAAATGTCAAAATTGATATCCTGCACTATAGATTGCAAAAAATATCCTTCGCGATATTTGCACTGGTATCTTATCACTCATGCATACAAAAATAAATCTCTTCATTAAAGTCAAAAATATAAAAAAAATAAAATAAAATTTTATCAATATAGTAATAAAAACACATTCAAAGCTTAGGGATATCATGAGGTGAGACCAATTGAAAATTCTGTATTTATTTATTAATTGTAATCGCTGATTCTGGGATCGATGAAACATTAATTCCCCATCCCCTTATCTAGAAGTGCGTAACGACCGCCTAAAATTGGGTAACTCCTCCTAACTTTGCAATCATTATGTCGTAAAATTGTTTGTTCATTGTTAGAACAGAAGCTGTTCACATCGTCTCTTTGCCACGCTTAGGCTAATTGACTAGATAGATGCCCGTCTTTGAAAACCATGTTTGGTTACTTTACTAATAGATGTATAAAGATGCATAGAGATAACACGAACACTAACAAGCAATAAACACTTAGACTGATTGCTAATTGACTAATCATAAACCAGCAGGACTGAGGATCGTAAATCCTTGAAACCACAAACATAACTAACAGTGTGAACAGCTCTACGAGTCCAAACTAATTTTGGAGTATTTCTAAAGCCCTCTACGTTATAATCAATACAACTTCTTCTTCGTTTTCTCCTCCCCTCCTCCTCCTCCTCCTACTTTTTTTTAATTTTTCCTTTTTCCTTCCCCCCATATTTTATTCAGGCCGTTTGAACTATTTTTAATAATCACGTATCATTAAATCTGCTGACTTATTTGGATTTATCGCCTGTTACAAAATTCAATGAAATTGATCTTGAGTTGACGTTAAAGGTAGTGTATCCCTTTAGCAGCCAACACCGAATTATGTAGAACTTTGCAGGAATTATGAATATGTCACGTAAGTCGTATATCTGTGAAATTTAAACGTTATGACTAGGACATGTATTCAAAATGCAAGAATGGGATCATAATGACCTCAACTTGACCTCAACTTCAAAGAAAGAATATTTTACATGGCCCTGCCTTACACTCTTCCTATAATAATGATACATCTTGCTGTATGAATTCAGTTACATTAGGACGTTGTGTACTAGAACTGTTCGACATTTGACCCCTTCATCATTGACCATTGCCACCGATGTCAGAATCGCTTTCACCGCCTTGAATATTGTTTATTTATTGGTCCTTTTCGACAAAGACCGATCTTTATTGTTTAGTCTCATGTTTATCCATTTCCAACTTGGTTTCTAGCGGCAGTGACCATGTGGTTGAGGGTCTATTTAGAATAGCCAAGGGCAGCTTGACGCCAATATAGAAAAGAGCAGTTTTACAAGAAAGAAGAAAAAAATCAATTTCCTCCAGCATTTATTGGTGGTGCACGTTCTTTACTTCTTTTCATCTGAAATATTAATATAACTTAAACATTCAAAGGCAACTTTGGTGGAAGCAGAAAATAAGAAACTCGGCAAATTAAGTTTCTTAAAAATTGGACAAAGACAATATTTTAATTACACAAACGTACATATTTGATTTACACACACACACAAGTGAATTACAAAAAAAATATCATATCGGCTTCATTATTGACTACAATATGCCTTTATTTATCAGTTACCAAAACCTGAAGAAAAAAGAAAATCTATACAAAAAAAAAAATATATGCTTTTTGTTTTGGATACACGATTTTGGCTGAAATCGTGAAAATGATTTGCCGATATTTTTTTTTCTTCAAGAAAGAGGAGTAGGAAGTATACTGTACACTACTAAGATAGTAGTGAAGGGGAAAGGAACCTCAATAAACATCTACAATGTTTAACTTTTTGTTCTTTAGTTCAGTAAATAAAAAACAGCACCTCCGACTTTTGGAGAAGCTGGAAATTGATTTTAACCAAATACCGGTCATAAATTATTCATTTGAAAAGATGCATGCCGGATAAAAGAAATTAAAGGAGTAAAATAATAATGTGGTGACATTAAAAGAGGTTGCAAAATCATCCTCGTGATCATCGCATTTATCACATTCTTATATTTGGCAAGTTTCCAGTTTATTTTCTGCCCTTCTTTCGTCCAATCATTTATGATTGCGCGATGGCTCAATGGTAGAGCAGTGGTCTTGTAACCAGGAGGTCCCGGGTTCGAAACCAAGTCAATGGGCTAGTGCTCTTTGGTAAGGCATTAATCCTCATTATCAAGTCCCTTGGTCCCCTGGTTTTTTTTAATAACAGGCATACATGCTTTCTTAGCAGTCAGGTTAAACAAACAACACATTTATTCCCATATTATTCCATAACATTCGTCTCTCTCTCTTTCTTTCTTTCTCACCCTCCACTGTCATCATTCGTGTTCTTCTTTCTTCCTATTCCTCCTTTTCTTCTTCTAGCGTCTTCTTTCATCTTCTAATTTAGTCCCTTAAAGGTACTATGTCCCATTTGCAGGCCAAACAAATGAAAAAGTTAAATTCCAACTGCATTTGAAAGATAATACTAATTTAGAACTTCCCTACAGAAGGTGGGGCTTGAAAATGTCTTCAAGTGGGAAAATAACGAATATTAGTTGTCATATCGACTTTAGGGCTATAGAGCCCAAAAGTAATAGTCTTGATTTTCAGGCAATTGTACCGAATGGTCATACGTTTTATGCTGCGCAAAGATTCAATCAGTTTAATCTTGGCCATCACAAGAAGTGGGTTATTGATGTAGACAAATGCTCATGTACCCTTTACAACTCTTTTCATGTATGTTATTACCAAAGAAGAAAAAAAAAACCAGTCAGTCACTCAATAGTGTCTGACAGTGAAGTCTAGCAAGTAAACGGGTTTCCTTGCATAATTTGAATATGAGGACCCTGCTAACGTTTAAATTTCACAGATAGGACATACATGACATATTCATAATTCCTGCAAAGTTGGGGTTGGCTGCAAAAGGGACATAGTACCTTTAACATTCCATAACATACCATATCTGAGTCAAACCTCTCTCTCTCTCTCCCCCGCTTCACCATCTTTTCTTCTTTCTTCATATTCTTCCTCCTCTTATTTATTTATCTTCCTTCTTTCTTCTCATTCTTCTTCTTTCATCCTCTCATATATTCCCATAACATCCACAACATGCTATACATGAATCAAACCTCTCTCTCTCTCTTCACTGTCATCATTCTTGTTCTTCTTTCATCCTCATCTTTTCTTTTCCTCTTCCTCTTTCTTCAGTCTCCCTTCATCCTTATTCTCCATTCTTCCTCTTTTCTCATTTCCTTTTCCTCCCCTCTCCCTCTTTCTCTTCTTCCTCTTTAATCCTTCTCTCTCTCTATCTCCCATTCTTTCTCTTCTGTTCTTCCCTTTCAGGTTCTCCTCCTTCATACAAAGCTGTCCAGAGCTTCTCTGATGTGTGAAACTAGATTTTTACTGAAGAAACTAAATCAAACACAATATAGCTTGAGATCTTGCATTATATTTAATACAAAAAACATATATTTACAAAAGACAACAAGTATACTTCTGATACCATGATTTATATTTGGAAAATAATCAAAATTATGCGTCAAATGCCCAGCAAGGTGCTAACGGAAAAGGAAAGAAATTAAGATATGTCTCTGACTTGCAGGTTATCATCTTTAAAACCCTCTCTTCCTTTTCTTTAATTTAAATTATGAATTCATTGACTAATGTAAAAACGTAGACAATCAAATAAAGAAAAATATGTAGGTACGTCTGTTCTAAACTTCTTCAAATAAAGCACTGAAGTCTTACTGCAGCTCACAATTATTGGGACTTTTCAGTTAACTGGTAAATCAAGAGTAATTTGAAGGAAAAGACCTGCACTTATGTTTCCAAGAAATAAATAAAACATTAATTTAAATACCTACCAAACTATAGAATATCTATAGAATAGATATAAATGTCTGAATCTTATAGCAATGCTACTTTTACATTTGGACTTGGCAGTTACAACTACTCTGCTAAATTATTGGGACTTGAAAGGACTAAAAACTTGGTTTTCTGCAATGTGAATGGACCTTATTTGGACCTTTCAGGTTAATGTACATTTTTTTTTGTTCTCTCAATCGTTGGTATGGTGTCAATCTTGTAGAGTGTGACTGGGGTATACAAGACTTAAAGCTAAATTATTGGGACTTGAAAGGACTAAAAACTTGGTTTTTCTGCAATGTGAATGGACCTTATTTGGACCTTTCAGGTTAATGTACATTTTTTTTTGTTCTCTCAATCGTTGGTATGGTGTCAATCTTGTAGAGTATGACTGGGGTATACAAGACTTAAAGGGATGGTTCAGAAGTTAGCTACACTAAAGAATGAACTAAAGAAGGACGGCATTGATGATATGCTATGACTTTGGTGGTCCTCCTCTTCCTCCCCTCTTGCCATCACCTCGTCCTCCTCCTCGACCACCACCACCTCGACCAAATGCACCTGCAGCAAGAAAAAAAAGATGAGAAAAAGGGAAACTGTTTAGAGAATATATAGTTTTTTGGGGTTTTTTCAAGACAGAAAAAGACACACTGAAATACAGTCAAACCTGTCTATAGCGACCACCGAAGGTAAACACAAAAAGTGGTCTTTGTAGACAGGTTCCTTTAGTACATGTTTCAATGAGAAACCATTTTTAAGGGAAACAAGAAATGTGGTCTTTGTAGACTGGTGGTCACTAAAGCAGGTTTGACTGTACATGTATTCTGTAGATGAAACAATACACAAGTTCGATGGTATGATGGTGTCTTTCACAAAACTTGTTCTTTTATAATCTGACAGCTTGCCAGATGCTTGTCTGACATTGCAACAACTAATTTGTGCAGGGCGAATTCTAGCAAGAAATGCTATGGATGGGTAAAATCAACATCAGTTTGTCACAAGGAGCTCTGGGTAGAACCATCCGCAAATTCTACATATACATGCAGTGTAGACACTAGACAGTATAGTAAATTGGTCTGCCACATAAAACCAATAAACAAACAAATAGTAGCGGCCTTTGCAAAGCTAATTCTTAAGCCTCCATCTTTGATTGTGAAGATGGAAGGAAAGGCCTGGCCAATAAAAAAGCAACTGATAGACCATTGCTTTAATTTGGCTAAATGTGTCATTAATTTACGAGTTTAGGCATTAGAAAGGGAAGGGTACAACTGTATTCATCACTCATCATTTCTCGATGTGATTCTAACTTTTGAAGTTGGTCGTGAAGCCCACTCCCCTTCATTACTCCCCGTCCAAACAGTTTGAGACTCCTGAAAAGTACAAAGGGGGGAAAGGACCTCACCCTTTGACAGTAGCTTATAACATTGACCAAAAAAATGCCATCAATTACTTGAGGGATTTGTAGATCAACACGGGTAAGAATGGATGGATTGTTGCTGCTGCATTCAACATCCCCCCAAAACATGTCAAGCCCAGGACAAATTGTAGTCACAAGTCAAACAGACGTGTATGGACAAATGACCACTGGTGTTTATTAATCAAACAGCTCCAGGAAGGAGGGGTCATCGGGGGTCAAACAAGGGGTAAAGCCGGCTCCATGGGTATGGATGAGAGGTCTTTTCAACCCTCTCCGAACGCCTCTCCCTCACCCCTTATGAAATTACACCAGGGTAAATGTTCTTTCTGTAGAATTTCCCCTGCTTCCCCCATAAACATACTATAATATAACTTATTTTTAATTATTAATTCACTGATCCAGTAATCAATTCTAACAATTTTACTGCAACAAAGCCATAATAACGCATTTCTAGTGGTCATATTCACAACTTAAAGAACAATTATGAAAGCAGTATAATGAAATTCACATAATTATTACAGATGTTCAGAACATTAGTGTGGTATAACACAATCCACATTGGACAGCAGTTTCTACTCTGGGCAGCTGTCAACAAAGCTTTTAGCTGCAACAAATTCAAGATTCAAGATCATACGCCATTTGAGGAGCAAATATTATGTTGATTTGTTTTCATTCTGGTCTTCATTTCTCTTCACATGTACCACATACATGCCTCATCATTCGCACAATAACAAAATGATAACTGATAATCGCATTAAATGAAATCATCCACTCAAAAGAATTTTAGGAGAAATGTTCTTGTATGAAAATGTTGAAAACACACAGGCCTACTGGTATGTACGGTATACAGTGCAATGATTAATATAAAGGAAAACATTCCCTGGAATATCAAAGGTATATTCAATCATTATCTGCTCGGGCTGTAAGAAAAGACTCAAAGGAGATCAGTAGAACAGAAATATAACTTCAAGATGACCCAAAAATAGGAATAAGACATTTCCCTTCCTCTCTGACCCCAATATAATACAACTTGACCCATCTTCATCCTTTCATACGTACTGATGCAGAATTCAGCCAACAGTACTATTCAAATCATTCACCTACTGCCATAGTGATGAAAGCATATCGTCTTTCGACTGGAAAATTCTTTTTCAGACTCTCTTATGAGCAGCCCACTGTAAAAGGAAGTTGTTTACCCGCATGACCTATATCGGTGGAGGGAGATCGACGTAATCCTCTCATAATCGACTTGAAATCCTGAGATAATTGCCCACAGGACAGATAGTATCAACTTTTAATCGATGAGAACAGATGCTGATAATCATGTGAGGTATACGAGAGAATTAATATTGGAATTTAAGATGTAGATTGATTTGAGGCTTGATAATAGTTGTAACTTGTAACCAAGGAGTTGCTAGGCAAGCTTGCAAATCGACATGCTTATATCTTGATAAAAAGCAATCAGTCAATTGCTCCAATAGTGCAAAATAATTCCATGTGGACTGCGAGGCTTTAAAAATGAATAATTTGGTATTCCAATGCCTACAAGCTCCCCTCTACATTAAAATATCTTTCTGGTTGAAAACGAAAATGAAAGTGGTAGGAGATTATGATTTTAGAAGATGATAACATCAATATACTACATCATTGTTTCTCATTCTTCACCTTTTGCTGCAAGAAGGCCGTAAGAGCCATGTCTTTTCAATGGCAGTAACGGCCTTCTTGTCAACCAGCCCTAACATTATTCATTTCATGAACCACAAATTTGTTATGTGTGTAATTACCATTGTATTGTTGTATTTTCTTTGTCCTTTTTTTTGTGTGTGTGTCAATTGTTAGGATCATCTACCTACAAGTTTCTGTAACTTTTGTGATGATCCAATCACTTCGTAATTGCCTTTAGTGTATTTTCCATTTTATTGGCTTATCTATGTTTGCAAGAAATATCTCTCTGTATTCTTTGCCTTTGAATTTTTTTTATGAAAGTGGTAAAAAAATTCAATTCAAATCCTCTATCTATAACCACCTTTTCCCACCAATACCACTTACATATCTCTAATTCTCTTGGATTTGGTCTACAAAAGAACTGGTTCACTAATTCATCCTCTTAATTCACTATTCTACTGTACACCACTAACACAGCAGTGAAAATGAGAGCAAGTGACGTACAAGAGTAAACTCCATCTCAGCTGAGACCGTCACATGATGATGATGATGATGATGATGGTGTATTTCTCCTGTTTATCTATTTCTATATTTTGAAAAGGTTTATTTGCCCTCCTAATACCAATAACACCTTGTACCTCTCATTTACCTCTGGTTCCAAAATGACTGGTTTTGACTACTTTGCCCTTGCATTCCCCATTTCAATTAATTTCACCTTCTAGTAAAAGATTTTCAATCCTTCACTTGATTATAAAGTGACAGGCTTACATTCGCTCCTCCCATGCCACCTTTATCCAACTCTTTCTAACTACCGGTAGTGCACAACCCATTTCTCACTGTACCCTGGTATTTTGTTCCTAAGGTTACCGGTAATGGTATAACTCAGCCCTCTTATTACCAATACCATCACTTCCGACACCATCCATCCTTAGATCGGTTGTTTCTGGCCCATACGTAACGAGTTTACTCGCCCCTCCAGCTCCCCTCATTCCAATTACCACCCCTCCTTAAAAGTTTACTTCCCACTTCTCTTCCCTTCGTTTCTGGTCCCCAAGTAACCGGTTTACTCGCCCTGCTCTTTCTTCCATCTCATCCCCATCTCGTTCCGCTCAGCCACCAACCATATGTCTGCAAGCTGTCCTAACATGCCATCTGAATTTCAATTTATTTCTGAAAGGGGATCCCAGGCCCGGGACTTGTGGTCGCGTTCAGCCCGGGTTTGAGAGGAAATAATTGAACAAGCCTTGAACTTGTGCCTGCTTATGAGGAAACTGGTAGCAGAAGAACTTCTTAAAGGTAAAGACCAGTAATGGTCATGCGATTGCATTGTGAAAGAAACGTTGTGGAATCGATCAGAAAAGGTTGATCATCTAGCATCTAGCATCTGCAAGGTTCTGGAATCATCAAAATGATAAGAAATTTGGCCCATTCTTCGTAAAGTTACAAGCACTATACACAGAAAGATGTATATGGGACTACCCTATATCTCTCACAGACCATGAGAGAAACAAATTTACCAAATATATGAAATAGTAGGCGGTTTCCCGGCAAAATTTTTATCATCATGTATTGCCTAGTCAAAACATATTCTTTCACATGATTGGTAATGAGAGCTTCCATTTCATTTTTTGAAATTGGGGGTCTTCCAATACTGGTCTTTACCTTTAAGAGTATACATCTAACTTTTTATCACGTAATATTTGTGAGAGTGATATCAATCGGCATATACTAAAAAAAAGTGGGTGAGCATCTACTTAATATTTATTTCAGTATTGAGATTCTCTGGGCTGAATTTCTTCATTGAAGTTCATAATCATTTATTTAAATTTTTGCGTTGCTTCTACACAAAATATCTATTTTATTGGAATATTGCCATTTAAACCATGATCCTGAGTTGCTAAAAAATTATATGAAGATATCAATATTTTAAAATTTCACTTCATCTACAAAAAGTGTTTTATATTATCTAAAGATAAGTAGACGATAGTGATGTGTGGGTGGATTAGAAATGGTCCGAGAGAATGACTGAACAAAATTAGAGAAGATGAGAGAGAGAGAGAGAGAGAGAGAGAGAGAGAGAGAGAGAGAGGAAGAGAGAGGGAGAGAGAGAGAGGGGGAGGGAGAGAGGGAGAGAGGGAGAGGGAGAGAGAGAGAGAGAGAGAGAGAGAGAGGGAGTGAGAAAGGGAGTGAGAAAGGGAGGGAGAGAGCAAGGGAGAGAGCAAGAAGGCCAAGATTAGGAGGAGAGGAAAGTCATATATCTCTCTCTCCCTCCTTGCAGATGTCAACCAGAGGACAGACAGCCAAGCTTGAAGCCCACTTCCTGGAGCCCACTGGGTATCCTGGTCAGGGTCCAGATTACACCAGGAGTACCCCCGCTGACTTGGACAAATCAACTGACATTTATTGGAGCATTGGGCAATCCTGACAGATTACAGTTCCATTTTTAGACCTTTCCTCACCAAACTTAGAAGATTTCAAATGTCATGTTTCTTTCAAAAACTCTTCCAAGTTCTGGAAAAGTATTTTCAAGAAAATAGTCATGCAGAGCATGAACTTGCTTGTGCAAATCTTTGGCAGAATATCACTGGTATAATTAGTTTTATTTATTTATTTCTTATTTTTAATATTTTTTTCCATTTTTTTTTTCTTCTAACACAAACCCACTCTGATAATCTTCCAAAATTTACAAAGGTGGAGTGAAAACCTGAACAAAGGCTCATTTACAAAATCCAAACACCATTTTGAAAAATTTAGATTTTTGTTTCTCGTCATCATGTCTGCCAGTAGTTGCTTAGCAGGTGGGTTTGTGTTACAAACTTTAATAGCAACTACCAACAAAACACCAGAATGTGCTTGCAGTGTAACATATGGTGTAGCGAGAAGGCAGCCATAAATGGAGGAAACTTTTAATGATCTGCTGCTCAATCAATGGGCTCTTCTTTCTCCCTTGTTGGAGCAACAACTATTAAATTTAATGGACGAAGGCTTTGAGAATTACCACATACCCATTAAGGGAAATCAAATTTGTACTTGAGCTATCATAAAACACAGGAGACCCTCTTCATCAAATTAAGAAGGGAAAGAAAGAAACAATTACTCTTAACAAATCTGTGCCCTATTCTGCGGTATTTCTAGTTCTAGATTAGTATTCAATAAAAAAGAAGTTCATTTGGCTGGGATGGGAAAGCCTCGTGTACATGTACATGTTGTAGACTTCCCCCCTCACTCTCACTCATAATGTTGGTTCTCAAATAATAACAAATGCTAAATGTTTATCATCAATAAACGTCTTCAAACTATGCATCTCGTCCATGGTCCAACTATCCTGTCTTCATAATCATAACAGATTGTCATTCACTTGTCCTTTCCATCTTCTTCTACCATCTCGTGTACGGTTAAAGGTAATGCAAAGTTTTGGTATGGGGTCATGAATTTGGTTCAAATGAACATATAAGCATTTGCGATCCTACAATATTCAGTGATCGTTGTCACGGTTGAAATCGAGTCTAGAGTGATGAAATTGTAAATAATAAGCTCATTATGTTGTATAGTGCCCTCTCAAGGTCAAGTTATTAATTTAGCTTCAAAACAATGTTTCTTGACTAATATCGACCGATTTTATATTTTTGTTTCGAAATTATATATCACAACTATATATTCTGGGATTTTCATGGTCGCAGCTACCATTGTATGGCTGTAGGCGCTATTTGAAATGTATCAAAATTTACCAGGACCACCGGTAAATAATGTATTTTAGGGCCTAATTTTTTTAGTTCTTATAATACATCCACAGGGGCATCCAAATACATCAAAGTTGTAAAGAATCACTACCCAGACAACTAATAGATCCTTTACAAAAATCCTTGATTTAGCTCATGCTGCATAAACCTTTAGCAGCCTTTTCACACACAGCTAAAATTCTATAAACATGACTAGTATAAACGTGTTTCGAACGTGTTTAAACTAATCACGAGCCTTTCACACACAGAAATTTCGGTGCGATCGTTAATCGTTTTGTGATTAACTACTGCTCATAAAATGCGCAGTAGTGCCATTGCGCATTGAAGGTCATGTCACATCAATCAAAGCGCATGCTCCATCCAGTTTAAACACGAATAACCTTTCACACACAAAATGTCAAGCTCACTAGATACGAACTTTGTATCTGCAGCCTGCTTTTAGGGGCGTATGGATCGCGACTTCGTATCTATCTCAACATCGTATAAACGATGTTCACACTGGGAAATTTTGTCTATAAACATGTTTAAAACTGTTGAGTGATTCTAATCATCTCTAGATACGATGAATTTTAGCTGTGTGTGAAAAGGCTGTTAGTCTGTCAGAAACCCCATGACTTTTACAAGACGATCGCCTGTCTGATTATCAAGATATTTATGATTGAAAATCAAAAATCTAATTTTCCAAACGGTTTTCATAACACTACAGTCTATTGGGGAAAACGAGTATGGTAAAACAGATCACTCAAAGTTTTTGTTTACTCTTTTGAGGCACTTCTTGATATTTTGAAGCCCATTTTTTTAGGGCTTCAGTATAACACCATATCA
Organism: Strongylocentrotus droebachiensis; assembly: GCA_035222895.1. Classification (NCBI taxonomy): domain Eukaryota; kingdom Metazoa; phylum Echinodermata; class Echinoidea; order Camarodonta; family Strongylocentrotidae; genus Strongylocentrotus; species Strongylocentrotus droebachiensis. The sequence goes on from JAVYIG010000490.1 coordinate 335,961, forward strand.
CACACACTGATAACACTTAGGGCCGTGCATCTCAGATTTAACATTGTTAAACAATCTCTTTAACTACTCAAAAGTAATTTGTTAGTTTTACATAACTGCTAAGAAAGTTTGAGTTTCAAGGTCAAATCTCAAGCTGATTTGTAACTTCAGGATTATTTCCCCAATCAGAAAGAGCGGGCTATTAGACAATCTCGAGATGATGAAGACAGGCCTTTTCAAAAGTGCCGGGAGACGTTCGTTCGGAGGAAAGATTAGAAGCACCTTGATAAGGTGAACCTTTCCGAAAACAAGTCTTCAGACTTAAAGAGCAACAGTAGCGACTTGAGTTTCTTATGACGGTAAGAAAAGAATTAACCTTGTCTCATTGTTAGGAGAGAAGGGGTGTGCGATTGTGCTGTGAGCGGATCAACAAAAACAAGCGTGTCTGTGAAAATAAGCCTTGCAGAGGTAAGGTTGTATGGAGATGATGGGGGAGGTATGATGCAGCTTAGACAAGGTGGGCTGTTTTAAAAAACATTGTCAGAGAGAGCTGGGTGGAGAAATGGAGAAATGGAGAGAGAGGAAAAGGAAGAGGAAGAGGGATAGAGAGAGAGGGAGAAGTGGGAGGGGGGCAAAAAAAGATAGAGGGCGGGGAAGTGAGAGTCAAATTAAGATCAATTGTATGTTAAATTATTTGAAAAAGTGCAGATGGATTCATGACAAGAAATCCTGTAGTGTGACCTCCAGGAAAAGAAAATGCAAGTTCCATACAATACAGAATAGTAATAAGGGAACATTTTAAACAGTCATGTGTGCCAAAGAGGAAGAGACTTACATGTAGATGTTGTGATCTAAGGGATACATCACCAGACTATTACAGTTTTTAAGTAAGCCTATCTTCAATGCTAACATCCTTGGCAAGACATTCATCAGCATTATTTTGCCACTCTTGACCTGGGTGCAGTTAGTGGGTACCTTGTCGGTACCTTGAATATCCATGGGGATGGATATGTGCCCCCCCCCTTTTTTCCCTCTCCCTCCCTCCCTCCCTTTCACCCCTAAATATGGGATTATTACATGAACATATACAGCAGCTTTTCACTTTTCAAAATATACATTTGTATGTAAATACATACAATCAATGTACTTTCAAACAGAGATACTTAAAATCTTGAAGCAATAACAACAGTATAGAAATGCACTGCATGCGATGTTAACATAATTATCACGAGGGCAGATTTTTTCTTATGCCCATATATATCAAAACAGCTGATATCCATTTGGTTTAATTTATCAAATTTGAATTCAACCTTGAATAATAAAACAAAATTGGATACATTGTGACAAAGTTCTGCTAACAGGTTGTCTCAAATAAGAAAAAGGGATCTCTGTATAGGCACAATTCCAGACTCAGTAATTGGGCAAACTCTGCATGAAATTTGATTTGTACGGTCATTATCCTGGCTGCTGTATAAAACCTGCAGAGATCAGCTGTCTTCAAAAGCGGTGAAGATCTTTGGTAGAAGACAAACTTCATTCAGCTGCTATCTACTTTTGTTTATCTATTTGACAATGAGATGAATTTAAAATCAGAACGAGAAGCTAAATACGGTGATTAAAGCAATAATACAGTAATACTGAACACATTTGTAACCCAGCTGGTGTTCATAATAATCAGAAACAAAATTGCTGAGGATCATTAAATGCAATTAGCAACCATAGTACTGGTATGCTACAAAACCTGAAACATTCACAATATTTTTGGGCCAGCCATCTTCATGGCAAGAAATCTAGAAATTGTTCAAACTTAGAAACCATGTTTAGGATTCAGCTTATCCACTTCCAAAATTCAGCATGGTTTCATGTATGCAGCATTTTCAGATATTACTGTACCTTCCATTTTTGACTTTTCGGGCAGCATTTCCTGGGGGGGGGGGGGGGGGGGGGGGGGGCGTGGCGCACTTTTTTCCTTTAAACATAATAATCAGAGGCTCTCTTCATGCTTTTCAGCCCTACATGTACATAATTTCGAGTTGATGTGCACTAACATCACTGCTAGTAAGTCGATTCCATGTGATGCATTATGGGAAAACATCGACAAAAATACGAGCTGTGGCATTGTTATATACCATACCCTAGGAGATAACAGGATTTAATCAAAAAATTTGGTAGGGAAGGTTTGCATAGCTTATCCAGGTTAAAATTTAACACAGATTCCATAAAAAAATACAGTGGACGAATGTCAAAAGTCATGAAAAAGAAAACAGATTAATCTTTCATAGGGACAAAAAAGGTATTTTTCAACCACTACTTCTAGACAGATACAAATGAAGAAGAGCCTTCGACAGAGAATTATCATTGTCATGAATGCTGTACCTGATAACATGCTTAAAGTATTTACAGACCACCTCGAAATACAATAGAGGCACAGAATAGAAAGAATAAAGCACTGTGTGTTATTTGACAAATTGAGTTTGAGTACGGTTTAGCTTCATTCACTAGACTATGTAATCTATTAAGGTATACAGTGTAACTGACACTTTTGCTTGCCAAATTAAAGAGTACCGGTACCAATCACCTCAACAACAAAAAATAGAAATATAATTAATGATGCTGCTACTGCTGCTTCTTTTTCTTCTTTCTCTTCTTCTCCTTACTACTACTAACTACTACTACAACATGTACCACTACCAGTGAGTGAACTAGCCTACCCACAAGTAGCTTTTATGTTTATTGACAGTAAAGTACTTAAACTTGCAAATATCTCATTATAGAAGAAATGTTAGAAGCTAATATTGTGAATATACGTAGTATAGTGGCATGGTTGCCTTTAAGGTTATTTGTATCAAACTCGATTTGATTAATGATAATTTACAGCTACATGTAGGCCTTCAAAGAAACCTTTCAAAACCATTTTATCTCATCCTCTATTCATACTATACTGTATCTTGCCCCCCTCCTCTAAATTTTATAATTCTACAGACTCTACCCACCTCTCTCTCTCTCTCTCTCTCTCTCTCTCTCCTTCTCCTGACTCTATATGCTTTCTTCTCTCCTGTCTGCCTTTCTTAGCTTCCATCTTTTTTTCTCTCTCCATTTCCCCCTTCATTTTTGCCCTTCTTCTTCTTCTACTTCTTTTCTTTTTCTCCTTCTTTATCTTCTTCTTCTCCTTCTTTTCCTCCTTCTTTTTCATCTCCTCCTCCTCTTCATCCCCCCTTTCTCTGCATTTTCCTATCTTCTCAACCTGTCTACATCTATCTGTCTGTTACTCTGTCTCTCTCCTTCTTGTTCTTTGTCTCCCTCAGTATCAATAAACCCCCTCTAAATATGTCTATATCCATGCAAGAATTCATGTCAATGAAGTGTTTCTGTTCATAATGTTGTTCATCAGTGTTCAAGTCCCACATCAAAAGCAAATATAATGCTAGATTATTATTTTTTAAATCAAAGACTGAAATCAAATTGTCCTTTCCACTTGAATTATCAAATATTTGTTTAGAATGCAATACAATGACGCAACTCAAACTTGTTTTGAATCCAGCCTTTTTCAAAAAGAAATGTTTGACTCTCAAGGGATCCAATTAGCACTTGAAATAGTCAAAGCTCTATCAAAATCAAAGGATGCAAGTTAATGATGCAGAATAAGTGACAAGCTAGCCAATGGATTTATATTTATAAGCACTCTTCATAAAATCCATACTCTTTCTACTTTCACTCAGCCTTCAATCAAACTACAAATATCAAGAGTGTTTTTCTGTTCAGTGAATAATAACAAATGATTTCTGCAGAAATTCTGCCATATATGTCTAACTAAATAAATTTATAGCATAGAAGTGTGACTTTTCAAGTATTCCCATTTGCAAATATTATGGCTTTTCCAAGAAGAAAACAATTCCTAACAAAATATATTTGCAAGTGTTTTCCATCCACTTTCCCCCAGCATTTTATCCCCAAGAGCACTCAAAAATTTACTCGAGACTTGATAAATCTTACTGTTACAATGTAAGATGTAGATGTGAAATCAATCATTTTCTTAACCTGCATTTACATTTTCTCTCATTAGTTGTTTTTCATTAAAAGGTTCTTTTTTTAAATGTGTTAAAGTAAAAACAAAACCTGACTTGAAATTATGCAAGTTTCTCTCTTGAGATGCTGGAAATAATTTTTTTAAACAAAAAAGTTATAAACTATAAAATTGGATGGATGGGAACCAAGTTTTTTTTTTCTTTCTTTTCAGCAAGAAAGATGCAGACATTTTGAATTTCAATTTTTTTCCCGGTTCTCCCCATTGTCCATACTGACCCTGTTTTACTGTAGTGCCTTTAAGCATTTATTTTGAACATAATACTCGGTATCACTTCTGTATCGCATTCATCATAATCACATTCGTGCATGCAAGTCCTCACCCAGCATACTAACGCACTCTCTCACCTTCTCTTGTTTCTTCCTTTGTCCTCCCTCTTTCCTTCTCTCTATTTATAGTTGCAAATGCCCTTACTACCTTCCTGACTCTCTGTTCTTTCCTCTCCCCCTCTTTCTTTTTATTTTGTAATATCTTTCTCTATTCCTCTTTATATGCTAACTAAAGCACCCTCCCCCTCTCTATAAAGAGACTCAATCTCTTTCTCTCTTTCTCTCTTCCCTTTATTCCTTCCTCTTCTCTCTTTCTCTCTCTTCATCCTTAAAAAAATCCTTCATACCTCTCCTTTTCCCTCTCTCTCCACCCCCACCCTCTCTCTTTTTACTCTCTCCTTTTCTTATCCTTCCCTATTTCCATCCTGAGAAAAATCTAATCTCCCTCTCTCTTCTTTATTCCTTCCTCTTCTCTCTCTCTCTCTCTCTCTCTCTTTTCATTAGAAAAAATTCCTTCATACCTCCCTTTCTCCTTCTCTCCACCTCTCCCTCCCTCTTTTGCTCTCTCCTTCCCTATTTCCATCCCGAGAAAAATCCCACTTCTCTCTCTCTTTCTCTCATCTCTTCCTCTCCATCCCTCGTATCCTAACGCATCACATCCTCGCCACCGCATACCAGCATGTACATCTGACACCAGTCCCGAGCTTGACATCAGCATGCCCAGATAAAACAATGGAGAATGATGGGATTACATCCTGACTGCTGCCCTCGCGGACTTAACGCAGACGAGAGGAGGCGGGCAAGCTGTAAAATACGGGTCTTAGCTAGGATATACCATTAAACCCCGCCGTCGCATAGGATAGTGTCCCCCAAGGCACAATATGGACATATAACAGTCCAGAAATGTCAGAGCATGAAATTTGTATGATATCGTGTTCCAATTCATTTTAAGCACAATTACATGAAGGGCTTACGAGTACAGTACACATGTACGTAGAACTATCACTTTTTTTATAATTAATTTTTAAATAATTTTTTGTATAGAAATTGTACTTCTTTTTAAAGAGGGCATGTTCTTCAAAAATTATATTTTTACCATAACCCATAGTATGCAAGCTCTCACTTGTTGTATCAACATACATGTACACAATTTTTTTGATTTGATATACAGCTAGATACCCAAAATTCTAAACATCTACAAATGACTTCTCGTAGAAAAATAAAAACAAAAAAGAGAAATGGAAAGGCATAAGACTAAAGAAATTGAAAAAAATAAGGAAATGACTGGTTAAATTGTCTTAATTTTCCAGATGATAGTGTTCAGAGGCATCTCATTTACTTTGCTTTCACATTGCTAAAGACTCTAATTATCCTGATTCTGCAGAACATGTCTAATATCTGATTATTGGATTAATCAGTTTTCTGTTTTCATTGTATATTACAATAACTCGTATTTTTTCAAATCTTGGTCTTGTTTCCAAAATATCCTGCTTTTTGGGAAATAGCAGGCTAATTTGCAACCGTCCAAACTAGTTTGTGATGAGCATGTCGGTCTGGTGAAGACGCAATTTCGAGCTTCAAGATGATATTTCAAGTCTGAAAATAGCGGGTTATTTGGTAAACTCAAGCTGATGAAAACAGGCCTTAGGATTCAGGAATTTCTTGAATTGAGACTTGGCTTGCGATTGAGATTAAAGTGAGGTTTAAGGTTAGGTACAGTGATGGGTCCTCAAATCGTACCGAAGTTTCAAGAACAGGCATTTACACTGTAAAAAATCCGTGAAATTTTGGCAGGCTTTAAAAAAAAACACTCCAGAGATGAATTTACACTGGAATGTGAGAAAAATCATTGGTGACTTTTTTCTCTCTCACATACATGTAGACGTAGAAGAAGCAAGCATAACATTCTTATCTTCTCTAGAATAACTGGGTCGGAAAATGAGACCAGGGTAGCGTGTTTTTTCAGTGACATGAGATGAAGAGATGAAGTGTTATTCCGATATTCATCCCCCGTCTCTATCAATGGCTTGCTAGGTCTGATTTCATCCATGCATACCAAACAGGACGATGTCCCTGCCACACAGATACTGTTCCACCTCCTGTAAAGCCGTTCTTAAAGGGGGCAAATCTATTTTAAAAAAAAGATTTACGCTGTTTGTTTGGAGTTGGATTCTCCAAAATATCAGCTTAAAGGTAATACAAAGTTTTGGGAAATTTTGAAAATGGGTGGATAGTGAATCTTTACAAATTTGATTTATTTGGATGCCCCTGTGGATGTATTAAAAGCACTAGAAATTTTAGCCCCTGAAACACTTCTGCTTTCGAGAAATATTGAATATAAAGATTTACCGGTGCTCCCGGTAAATGTTGATAGATTTCAAAAAGCTCCTACGGCCGTACAATGGTAGCTGCGACCATGCCAATCTCAGAATATGTAGATGTGGTATATAATTTCCTAACGGGAATATCTAATCGGTCGATTTTAGTCAATAAACATTGTTTTATAGCTTAATTAATATCTTGACCTTGAGAGGGAGCTATTCAACATAAAGTGTTTATTATTTACAATTTCATAACTTTAGAGTCGATTTCGACCGCGACAACGATCACTGAATATTGTAAGATCGCATATGCTTCCAATATGTTCATTTGAACCAAATTCATGACCCCATACCAAAACTTTGTATTACCTTTAAAATATCACTTTTGCAAGTTTAATACACTCTAAATTAAATAAAGTTAAAGAGCAATCCAACCCTTGTAATAATTTGATTTGTATGAAAGCAGAAAAATAACAGAAACAGAATGGCAAAACCTTGAAATGAATTGGACGAAAAGTAAGGAAGTTATGAATTCTTTCATTCCACATACATGTATGAAGTTGTAAGGGAAGATGGTGGTAAAAAACATTAATTGTATTGGATTGTTAATCGGTCCAAATGAAAGGTTGATTTGACTTTCGACTAGCACAACAGGAATACATAGTGGTGATTATGACAAATGTATAAAAATATCACAATAAACATGAGCAAAACATATCAATCGTCAGAGTCAGAAAGGTAATTTGATAGAATTTATACACTCCCTCGATTATAAATGTATTGGATTCTCACCTCAGAATCGCAAATGAGATGAAAAAAGTCATTACATCACACTGGCAAAGTGACTTTCAGATTACCATTCATAGTAGATATGCATACAAAATTACAAATGACATTTTTAGTTTACCAAGACATTTTGTTTTTAAAGGGTAAATCATCTATTTGGAGTCATAACACATTACTTCATATACTGTAACACAGAGTTAATGTCCTTCAAGCTCTTAAGAGATGAAATATGAGTATTACTAGTAGTATTATGTATAGTACTCTATTATAGTTTCAGGGGTAGGGAAAGATGCTAGAGTAAGTTTTCACTATCTAGAGTAAAAAGGTACTATGCTAAGTGGACACCAAGCTGCAGTTTAATACTTAAAGTTTCAAATGACGAATTAAACTTTAAAAGCTGTATCACAGTTGTGGCCTGACCCATCAATGGATGATGGAATTTGACCCCCCCCCCCCTAAAAAAGAAGACATTATCTAGCATGGTCAAATGGGTTTTATAAGTCTTCTCCGGTGGTTCTATTGTGCCCAAATCTATTCTAAATGACCCCAAAAACATATTTGAAAGGTTTCCAACAAGGTTTATCAATTAGCGTGTCAAAAGATATTCACTTTTCCCCTGTTAAACCTTGTTATCTTTCTTCTTGGAAAACTAATTTTTATAGAAAAACATGTTATGAAATATGCTGTAATACCTTGCGTTTGCATTCTTCTTTAAGTACAAGATTTCCACCCATGTTTGTTTCGTTGACTACATATGTTGTTTTTGTTGTTTTAGTTTTAGGGGTGTGTGTCATTCATTTATGTAATATTAAAGGTAATACAAAGTTTTGGAGAAATTTTGAAAACTGGCTGGATAGTGTGATTCCTTACAATTTTAATATATTTAAAATACTTCTGCTTTCGATACGAATGTGGATACATTTCATATAGCGCCTATGGCCATACAATGGTAGCTGTGACCATGAAAATCTCAGAATATGTAGTTGTGATATATAATTTCCAAACAGGAATAGCCAATCGGTCGATTTTAATGAAGAAACATTGTTTTCTAGCTAAATTAATATCTTGACTTTGAAAGGGAGCTACATGTACAGTATACAACTTTAAAGAGTTAATTATTTACGATTCCATCACTTTAGACTCGATTTCACCCCATACCAAAACTTTGTATTACCTTTAATATCTATCTATAATATTGACAGTACCTTTAGAACCCAATTCCCTGTACAGTGCTCAGCATAAATGTAAATATGAGTGAAAAATCCTTTAAAAAAGCTCAGGATAATATAAAGGGCTCTGGAAAAAAAGACAATAAAACATTTAAATATTTAAAACAAATACATTTTGCCTCAAGGAAATCTTGCTTGTGGTTAAATTGAATATTTTCCCAGATTTGTAGTTACAAACTTTGAACACTCATTATTAAGGTCCCATTGACCCTAATCATGGCGAGTAAATGGTTGTTTAAAAAATTTGAGATTTTGCAAGATTAAGTTTACACTACTATGGTAACATGTTAACAAAGTTGTAGGAATTTATTTTGTAGATAACTTCATTAAGTTGTGTGACAAACATCTCCAATCCAGCATCAAATAGCAGTTTATTGTCACCTTTTAGTGACATCTTATTTTCATCTTTTGATCCAGAATGCTATGAATTACAGATTGTACATGAGCAGAAAGGGCAAAAATCACTGGAAAATTTGGGCCTGTTTCTGATGCTGTACATGTATATTGCGCTGTTCATGAATAAGAGCCATTCAATTGAAAATAATCATTGAAGTCTTTAAATTGGCAACGCAGAGCGAAATTTATAATCACTTTTTTTATGTACAAATTGGCAAATTTCTTGTTGAGTTTTTCAAAATTTTCATTCCAACTATTTCATTTGATACACATTTTTTTGGGGGGTGGAAAATACAAGTAACTACGGTATTGCAAATTTGAGGAGGAAACGCTGATTCATTTGGAGCTTAAGAAAACTCTGAACTGATATGTGTCAATCTATTTCATGAAATATGAACTGGGTTATCTCTTATCACAGACAATACATAAGATTGAGTGTGACATTTGAAAGAAACCTGACAGCGTCAGTTACAACCTCAGTATAAAATGATTAATGATGATACTCTATCTCCGTTATAGATCATGAATCGATGCACTCTTCCCCTCCCCGATGTTTTCAATGTAACAGCTCTCTCTCTGTTTCTCTCCCCCTCTCTCTCTCTCTCTATCCCTCCCTCCCCCTTCTCTCTCCATCTCACTCACTAGTCAAACTCAAAGTCATGTCTGGAGGAAACTAAAATACATTATGTTGTGTTACAAGATGATGACGTGGATCCTTAGCAAATGATTGGTTGAGAGCGTACACGTGACCTGGCATTTATTTTGTTTAATGCGTTATTTGGATAATGACTGGTCATTAGAAAAATCATGTTATAAAACATAATTTTATAAAACAAATAAAACACATCATTTTGTTCGGGCATTAGTAAAATTACCCACACTCGGTACCTTCGTAACAGTCCAAACACCCTCGGCTACCACCTCGGGCGTGTTAGACTGTTCCAAAGGTACCTTGTGTGGGTAATTCTTACTAATGCCCTCACTGCTGTGTATTATTTGTATACTAACCAACTTTATGTAAATTTCATTAGTACTACATGACATGCAAATTACATTTGAAGAGGAGGCAATAACAATTGACGGCACACAAGGATAATATATAAGTTTCAGAGATCTTGTTCAGTACCTTGTAACACATGGCTGAGTTATTTTTGTTCTTTTTATGATAAAATGACATAAATAAATGACCTAATAAATAGGCAAGGCAGATGAACAGAAAATGTTGTGCAATTGATAACAACAGAGTGCATGTGCATACAGAAACCTTCATGTGTACAAGTAAAAGTGGGAAAAAAATAAACTGAGATGAAAAGATAAAGAATGTCTCAGAATCCTCAAGATATTGAGGTACAGTGTACATGCATTTCGTTATAAATTTACCTCTATTTCTCCATAAATCTAGTTTCCATCGGAAGCTGCGCATGCAATAGTACTGATTCTTCCTAATGAGGTACCTTGGCAATTTGCGAGCAAATATATGTGGTGCATTATTAAGCTTTACACACAAAGGAATGGTGTTTCCAACAATCGTAACATTTTAAAGTCATTAGCAGGCTTTCTGGCGGTGACATCAAAAAGCCCCAATCAAGGGCGAACCAGGTGGTGACCTCATCAGCGACCCCTAATTCCTCCTGGTAAAATAATTGGCTAATTTCTGACGAGTTTTTGATGATTACTGGCGGGACGCACCCGAGCTATTCCAGACTGCGTAATCAAGTAAATTTCTCGATGGGTTTTTAACGATTATTGGCGGGGGAGGGGGATGCAACGAAGGGGATGCAAAGAAGCGAACATACACCAGACTACCTACCGGTAATCAGATGAATCATTAAAAAAAAATTATGGTGTATTAACAATGATTATTGATGGGGGTGGGGGAGGCAACGCATGAGACAAACATGTTCTCGACATCATGACCGTAATGTCTGACAACGCATGGATTGCGAAGGTGTTGTACGCAGACCAAGTTCTAAATCTAATTAGTCCAAAATCAGATTGCAATAAATCTAGCCATCAAGGAGTCATTGTGCTTTAACTCGTTCTAGAATTGTATCTAAAGATGCAATGATTTTGGATGGATTCCTTGAAAATCACTTTGGGCGCAGCGCAGGCAGATGGATAGTGCAGCAGAGTTGAATACAAGTATGTTTCTAATTTGGATCTATCATTACAGAGATAGGGTTTATTACTCTAAATCATACTATGCTACATGTAATTATGGACATTTACTTGGGATGCAATCACAAAGACCCAGGAAATTAACTCAAGGGCAATTTCAACATCCTATTATCGCACAGAAATCACATTCAGGTTATCATTTAATATGAATTACATGTACATCATTTCGAAGGTTGCACATACATGGACAAGGGTAGTGAAATGGCCCTAGTTGATATTTCAAAAGTCTCTGCAATCTTGTTTTGGTAAAGTCTTAAAGAGGAAATGAATTAAAACTAAATAAAGTTAGTTGAGCATACTTCTTTTACCCCATCATTCTAATTTAAGTAAACTGCTCTGGAAATCACCTTGACCCTTTCTAACGATTTTGATGAAAATAACTTGCTACTTTTTCATGAAGATTTCCAACATAAGAAATTGGAATAATACTAATTGTAATCCAATTTTCACCACTGAACCAAATTTAATGTCCAAACTACAAACATTCATTTTCCTGTCCTTTCTCTCTTTCATTCTCCTCTCTCTCTCTCTCTCTCTCTCTCTCTCTCTCTCTCTCTCTCTCTCTCTCTCTCACTCTCCCTATCTGTCTCTCCTCCCCTTCTCTATCTCTTTCACTTTCTATGTCTGTCTCTGTCTTTCTGTTTCTCTGTCTGTCTCTCTCTCTCTCACTAAGTATTTTCCCTATATCTCCCCTCCCACTCTCTATCACTTCACTTTCTTTGTCTATCTGTCTCTCTCTCTGTCTCTCTCTCTCTCTCTCTCTCTCTCTCTCTCTCTCTCTCACTAAGTATTTTCCCCTCACTTTCTCTTTCCCTTGGTCACTATATATCTCTTGTCACTTGTGAATGAATTACTAAGCACTTCCTGTCATCATTGTCTATGGATTTACGATGCAGACAAAATAAAAAAGATGCCTTTTATACCCTGTAAATAGTTTAGACCCTTCCCCATTTCCTGGGCAATACAGAACAGTTGTTATTGGCTAATATTCCCCGGGGAGAGGGAGACAGCCAGACACATTAATGTCATTTTAATGCATTGTAGTACCACCAACAGACATGAGCATTATTAGCAAAATACACAGTAGTAGCACTGTCTGTACCACAATTCGACAGTAGAGGGAGATATTCTATTTCAGAGTATGGACGCATTGACAGTTATGAGCTGTGAGGGCAGCATTGTGATGAACAGAACTGAGTCATCTACACAGTTGCCCATAAAGCATGGAATAAACTTTTCTTACTTTTGTTCATGAAATGATTTTGACAGTACGATTTATTCTTGATAGATAAATTTATATCTTCTCATGATATTATAGATCAATCTCTATAGTTACTCTTAAGAGAGATCCATAGAGTTCTGAGAAGATACACTGTATCAACTTTACCGATCAGGAATAAATCATATTGTCACAATCATTTCACAAAAAGAGATCAGAAAAAAAAAATTCCAACTTAATGGGCAACAGTGTATACATATTTATATCTTTATAAAATGAACAAAATCTGGCGTACTCTGTCACAGTGGGCAGCAGTATACCCTAAAACCATAAACATCTATAACAAAACACTTACAGCAACTGAAAAGCAGTATTTTTAGACTGTGAGTTTTACTGTGGTTAAATAAATTCTATTAACAAACAAAAAATACAGTTATGAACTCACCTCCCCTGCCTGGTCCACCACGACCCCTTCCACGACCTCCACCTCCACGGCCGCGACCTTTGGATACGACCTCTTCCTTGACCATGTCTATGACCTCGTCCGGTATCCTGAGGTATTTGATTGTGCTTCCCCTGATGTAGCACTCAGGCATCCTCCAGAACCGATCACCGTCCTGAGGTCAAAGGTCACAAAGTTCAGTTTTCATTTCAGATTTTCAGGCTAACATAAGTATAATTCAATTCAATTCAATTCAAGGTTTATTAAAAACATGAGTTGCAGCCTAATGGCTGAAGTGGTCATGTGTACAATTAAAAGACTCATATCATTACATATTTCAAACATAACAGTAAATAAGTATAAGTATATAAATTATTGTCCATATCAGGAAATTTGAATATCTACTGGTAGGTACAAGTAATACAATCAAAACACAAGCATGTTATGAAAGGTTATTTGATGGAAAATGTCAAGCAAATAATGGGGATCAAATATAAGTGGGCTTTTTAGATACATGTAGAAATGAGAAAAAATTTCAATGACTCTTTTTTGTGGGTCCCAGTTAGTATCAAGCCCTGTATGATACATCACATAGCAGTACGAATGACCCATCATAGGTTTATACTGTGAGTGTTTGTTTGTGTATCTTGTGTGCGTAGGTAAACGCCATCAACCGCGGACCACTCCATAGAAAACTACCGCAAACCGCGGACGTACCTGCAATGGGGGACCGTCCACGGTTGCGATCCTGGTTTTCGCCATATAAAATTTACGACGTAGGGGGCGTTTGAATATTAGATGTCACAGCGTGTAGCCAACATCGAGTGGATCAGTCCTATGTGTATCGCGAAATGTCACAGCGCCCCCTTCGATGACTGCGCGGGAAAGGCGCGCTACCTGCTATCATCCCATAGCAGGTACGTCCGCGGTTTAATGTAGTTTTCTATGGAGTGGTCCGCGGTTGAAGGCAATTACCCATGCACACACACACAAGTACTAAACTTGGTCCACGTTTGACACCATAAACGTGTAGTGGTGTGTGTGTGTGTGTGTGTGTGTGTTTGTGTTTGTTTGTTCATAGAAAGAGATTTCTCACCCTTGATGTACAGATGACTTCTCTGAGATTGATATTCATCCAGTTATCACATGCAACAAGATGGCCATTGTATGTCTCCCCGTTCTTCAGTTCCACCAGCTACAGACAAATTAAAGAGAAGATAATTAGAGAGAAGCAGGAGCAGAGTAGTAAAATATTGTAATTGTAGATCATAATTGTGACTTTTAAAGTGCAATACACCCTTTTACGGTTAAGGCCGCCATTTTAATTTGCAGACGTAGTCGTAGTCATTGCTCATTAAGATGTACATGATATAGACTTATTTCATAGTTTAATTAAACTATAATGCATACATCTTTGTTAACTGCCATGTGACAATTTATTTCGTTCACCTGTTACAAATAATTGTAATTCAATAGTCAGATTGCAAATCGCCCACTTTCCGTGTTGTTATGTAGGACAAGCCATAATGTTGGTCTTATGTAGCAACATATCAATGTATTCCATCTGCATTTTGATTATTGAAATACAATTATTTGTTACACGTGAATAAAATAATTTGTAACGAGGCAGTGAACAAAGATGTACCTGTATGTATTATAATTTGATTAAACTATGAAATAAGTCTATTTCATGTACATCTTCATCACGCAAAATCGCAAATATTTGTGAATTCAATATGATTACATTACGAAGATGGTCTATTGCATTGAGAAGGAACTTACCATAGGGTGGTTCTGAGCGGTTCTAAGCAGAGATAGAGGCAACTGTCAAGGAGAATCAAGAGAAGCAAAACCATTAGCATGAAATGAATTAAGAGTTGAGATATGGATTGATAGTAAAATTCATCTGAAATCTTAAGCCTTATTTTGTCAAATTAATGTGCATTTTATGACAATAGCGATTAGTTTAGTGAACTTGGGGGCATGCAGGGAGTTTTTCCTGAATTTAGCGATGATAATGCAGGAGCTCAAACCGTAAACGGTGTGGAAGTCCTACTCAATTTAGAGATAGAAAGTACAATTTTAAACACACATCCTGGACATGGACATGTACAAATGGAAATATTGAAATACTTAATTTGAAATATAATACTCTAAAATCATAGACTAGTACTGGTACAATTTCGATCCAATTCCAATCTCGTAATCATCATAATTATGTATAAAAACCGAAGAAATGGCCACAAATTGTTCTAACCAGTAGGGGCACTGGTGCGAGAATGAGGATCCTTCTCATGAACGAGGATATCCTCATAAAAGCGTACAAATCGCGTCCTAAAAAACAAGGTTCGTCCGCATTTTCAGAGACGTTTTTCTTCTTCGAGTTCGATGCTCTGCAGATATATTAATTATTGGGGACCCGATCACGATCCGGGCGTTTGCAATACAAAAAAACAGATTCGCGTAAAGAAATACCCCCAGTTCTTCAATATCTACTTTTATGGGTTTTCTGTCTTCCCGAAGATTTATCGTTCAGAGAGTGAAAGTCTCTGGACAAAGTCAATCAAGATCAAGGAGCATCATCGCGGAATCCGTTTTTCACATGCATCGCCAACGCGCGGATAGGAAATAGAGTAAAGGACCCGGTTTTCGGCCACTTAAGACAAAATCCTATTTTTTGGACTCTTTACTTCCTATTTATTATCATTTCTTGTTCAAATCATGAAGTAAATATTATTATTATTTAAACAAAAAAAGAATCCCAGAAAAAAATCACGAATTGCCATGACAATATTCATTTCAATTTTCACTGTTTTGGAGCCGGTTATCGGCATAGCGAACCAGTTTTCGGACGCATGTACAAAGTCAATAGGAAGCGCTCGCGCGCGCCGTGCGTTTCCGCGCTGATGTATAGCACAAGCGGGCGGAGCAGGTATCCCACGCCGGAGCTCCCGGGTGCTCGCCTGGCCGAAGACAGGCACAGCGGTGATCGGAAGTTGGAATCTGAATTAGACGGACATATCCTGTGTGCGTGGCGGGGTCCGGCTGCATTGATTTAATACATGCGATGAGATACTTTTGAGCTTGCGACCAACACAAAATCGGGCTCTAAATCTGAAACATACTTAAAATAAAGCTCATTTTATGGTACCCATATTTCTTACATACACGCGTAAGAAACTCGATTTTTCAGATTTGGGTAGCGGGACCGCCGATTACATCGCTAAAATATGATATTTTAGGATATATTTTCCATTGCAAATGTGGTTCTTCAGTGACTCTGGCATGGTATGGTATGTGATATGCTATTATGCGATGTATTTTAAAGGGATTTTACCATGCATCCAATGGATCGGCCGAAAACTGGAGCTGTCCGATTACCGGCTCCTTTACTCTAAGAATCGTCAGCGAAAATTCCGTCTGTCTGCATTTACGAAGATGATCCTCTTTTATGCGGACGATCAGATCCTTATTCTGGGACCAGCGCCCATCCTGCTAACTGACATGTGCCATTATTATTCAAAATAATTACCCTGCACTCGACTCGGCAATCGGCGCCGCAGCCTAGCGCCCAGCGGCCGGCGTCTTATTTTTTCGTACCACGGCGAGGCCGGATTTCTGTTTTATCATGAATATTCATTAGGCAGGGTCGGGGAAAGTCTCGATTCTCTTAAATATTCATATCGAGGTGGGAATGCACGACGCGCGCTATACTCGCACAAAGTGAGAAGATTTAGTTCACGGAGAATGCATATGGGTGAGTAATTGATTGAAATATCAGTAGATTAAGATAATTTAGTCATTAATTTGAAAAAGCTGTAATTCGTGATCACATTTTGAGACTGTTCTCAACAGATTTGTGGGGAAAAGGCTAGGAAAATATTTCTCTTGAAATTGCACTTTGATTTTCATCGTCGTGAAGTAGGTCTAGTTTGACTGCGGTTTGCCTTCATGTCACCCTTTAGAGCCCCGGGGTTCCGGCAGGCCCACGTTGGGGAATTTCGGTGCTCATCTGCATCAAGATAAAACTTTCTGATCAGGTTTTATTCCAAATTTGATCGTCATCGTGAATCTAATTCACCAATCATCCATTGAATTTAAATCTAGATTTAACGTTACACCTTAAAATAATCTATGAAGTATGATTTCTTTAATAATCCAAGAGGGTTAATTCTTGTTTATATCTTTAGTAGATGTCGACTCTGTTGGCTATACTAGATCTAGTATTACTAAGACTAAGTGCTATCCGTTCGCTCAGTTGCATCATTGGTGCGTGTCAACTTTTAGACCAAAATTGTTTGTGACCATGGATAATCAAACAGCTCCAAACCATATTTCATTTAGACGTAAACCTGGAACTTATTAATAAAAATATTCAAAAACAAACAAACTAGACCTAGGATTCATTTATTTAATGTTCAGATGTTGTGTGTGTCCAGTGTGCTTGTCAAGTTGTCATAACTTTTCTAGATCTAGACCTATATTAAAGATTTTTTCTTCTCCAAAGTGTGCAGTTCATTTGATAAATCTATTTTTTGTTGGACGTTGTATAAGAGAAGACCCCTAGGGTAGTCGACAATTATGTTTACTTATACGCAGAGGCGGCGGAGCCTTTGGGCGGAGCAACTTCCAAAGTGGGGGGGGGGGCACCAACAAAAAGGGCACTTTCTTGAAAAAAGGGCACCTTCAGAGGGAAAATATACCATGTTTTTTACATTGGTATATACCCCTATTTTGTGATTACATTATCAGGGATGATTTCAATATTTGTTTCTCTTAATACAGCATTTAAGATATTGCTTAAGTATCATACTTTGCAGTTTTTGGCTTGCAGTGCGAAAAATTACATCTTATAAAGAGGAAAACCCAATCCTGATGGGGTTATAAGCACAATCTCATAACGGAAGACTGAATAGATCTGTGATAAGTTACATAATTATAACATCTATAACTATGGGCAAGCGTAGCGAGCGAGCTTTGTGGGAAATTGCTTTTAGTCGCTTGAAATTAGGGACACGTTTAATGATGAGAGGAAAAGGGGACACTTATCGAAAGGGTTAAGACACTTATCAGAAAAGAAGCATGTGTCAAAATACAAAGGCTAATTATCAGAGGTGAAAATGGGGCACTTCTTACACCTAAACAAAGAGGCATGCACCAGGGATGATAAGAACATGGGCATTTGTCGACGGAAAAGAGGCACCCATCAGATTTTGATAGGGGGGCATTTATAAGCAGTGAAAAGGGGCATTTATGAAAAAGGGATAGGTTCTTTATAAGAAAGGGTACATATAGGGTACATATCATTGTTAAAAGGGTAATGAGAAGGGGAAGTGGCTCTTATTAAAAAGAAAAAGTGGCACATGTTTAAATAAACGGGGCACTTATCAAAGATGAAAAGTGGTACCGGTAATTATGATAAGGGGTAAGGGTGCTTATAAGGAAAAAAGGCATTATATAGGAAGGAAAAGGAGGACGTGTCAAAATAAATGGGGCATTTATAAGAGATGAAAAGAGTACTGACTAGGAGGGGAAGGGGTGCTTGTCAAAGTAAAACAAGTATCTCTCAGAAGTGAATAGGGTCATTTACAAGAGATGAAAAGGGGCACTTAAGAGAATGAAAAGGAACTATTTTCATAGATGAAAAGGGGCATTTATGAGAAGGGAAAGGGCCTATTTTTAAATGGGGGCACTTATAAGAAAAAGGGGCACTTATTAAAAATGAAAGGGAGCACGTGAAGATATAAGGTGCGCTTATCCAAGTTAAAAGGGGTAGTTATTAAAAGGGGAAGGGGCACTTTAAAAACTTAATAGGGGCACTTGTCAGAGTAAAAGGGGCACTTTCCTATGTAAAAAGGGGCACTTTTCCTATGCAAAAAGGGGCACTTTTAGGGTACTTGACCAAATGGGAGGGCACTCTGCCCCCCCCCCCCCCCTCTCGGAGCGCCGCCTCTGCTTATATGGTATGTAGTCCACCTCTTCTTGTTATAATAAACTAATTCTACTTAGTACTGCTTCGTGTTCATAGGCCATAGAAACCACTGTTTGATGCACAAGTTAAATCTTCCATTTAGTTTTACTTTGTACTGTGGTTCATTAAATAGGAATGTTGATTTCCACACCATATTAAAATTAAGGCCAACCATGACATAAAAATATCTATTAATTTGAATTATGCTAGATCTATTTTATTTTGTTAAGGAGAAAGGGATGCCTTGATTGTCGTATTGATTTTCTTCTTCTTTTTGTTCCAAAAGATTGAAACTGAAGAGCTGGAAGGAGGACATTACAACATCTCTTATATTTGCAAGATGAAGCAGAAAGTCCCATGCAAGGTACAGTTATCAGGTTATTTAGCATACACATATTAAACGACCACCTATTAATTCACTCAAAAGGAAATGGAACTAAGTTGACATTGCAAGCATATATAGTGGAGGGTATATTTTATTCTAGTTCTGCACCTAGTATACAAATATTGATGTCTTTTCTTTCTATGTTTACAAAGGAAAATTTGTCCTTATTTACAGGAGGTGCTGTGTTTAGAAGAGCCATATCAAATGCACATTGTAAGCACTACATGTAGGGTATACACAGGACCCCTCATTATTTTTTTTTGTAAGGGGTAATTTCACTTCTTGAGCAATGAAGATGAAGAAGAACACAAAATAAGATTGATAAAAGTCTGTTTATAGGATGTATTATGGTTGATATGTATCCATCAGTATCAGTTTTTAATTGAAGTACATGTACCTACTTTGTTTTCTCTCATGTAGGATGATGCCTCTCTACAGTGGATGATGAAGGCATTCTGGTTTGCAAACTCAGGAGAGGAACAAAGAACAGATGTTGACGGGATCATATCTAGAGATGCGGGCCTACTACACTTCATACGAGCAAGTGTGCTAATATACATGAAGGTACCCCCAATAAATTTTTGTGGAACAAATGTCATGGAGAAAATTATAGATCTGAAACAGATATTTTTCATTGTCAGTTGACTTGTAAAAGAATAATTGACTTAATATCACAATTGTAATTTAGATTAAAAATTAAATGTCAATATAGATGAAATATAAGTCTACATTACGTATGTTTCAGTAGCATTATTTCCAGTACATTCTCTGGTCAAAGTTGTTTGGTCATTTAATGTCCCATACTTAACCGAGTATTATTCAATTACCGGTATGAGCACGAGTTGTATTACATTGTATTACTTATTTCATACCTTGTCTGATCCGAGCTCCAGCAGGCCTATCGTCTTAATGGGATCATCAGTAATAATTTAAGATGCGGTCAGTATTTAAACTAGTCTTGTACAAAAAATAGTTTAGGTTTGCCCACTAGAACCCCAAGTGAATTTCAGTCCTTCCTTTTTCTGAGCAGGTATCAGGGTGTATGTTATTAGTCATTGTTGATTTTTTTATATCTTATTTCATTTTTCCATTCAACAGACTTGGGTTATATTTTTTTCTGAAAACTAGGCTACAACTTTAGTGATGGATGCAGAAGATATCTACACGAGACTACGTCTTAAAGATGCCACCCTCATATAATGAAAGAGGACAATAGAGATGGGTTTAAACTGGAATATTTACATGATATTTATTTGTTATTTGTATTATATGTTTGTAGAATACTACATTCAATAAAGCTAATGAAGTTTATCATCTTGTCGA
This sequence comes from Strongylocentrotus droebachiensis, assembly GCA_035222895.1. Lineage (NCBI taxonomy): Eukaryota > Metazoa > Echinodermata > Echinoidea > Camarodonta > Strongylocentrotidae > Strongylocentrotus > Strongylocentrotus droebachiensis. The sequence goes on from JAVYIG010000490.1 coordinate 356,543, forward strand.
CTTTCAAATAATTAAAGATAACTAATCCTCAACGAATAAACATTAAAATTCTAACAATGTCAACTACCATCTTATAGGATGAAACTGAGGACTGGGCAGAAAGATTCTCCTTCAAATTTGATTGATAAAGGTCTATCAGTCTATATCAAAGATTGAATTAATCAATGATATTTTGATTATAATTATACATGTTAAAATTCATTTACCTCTATGGACTTCTGTATGGGAAGTTTTGTAGATTATGAAATTATTGCTACTTCAAGTATTGTATGTAAGAAGGTTTGAAAGACAACACTCTAAATGCATTAAATATGGAAACTGCTAATCCTCATTGCCTTTCGTATCCAAACTGGTAGCTTTCATAGAATCATGTTTCGATGCTTCCCAACTAAAGAAAACAGGGAGTGGGGGGGGGGGGGGGGGGGGCTTGCTATCCTCTTATCTTATCCTCTGTACAAATATGATTATATGTTTATATTAGAAGGATTTAGAAAGTGAAATTTTGAATTATAGCATTACTGTTGGTAGAAGTAATGGCAGTGTCGATTGTTAATGTGGGGGAGGGGGGGGGGATCCTGGTGAAATTTACGGTATGCCAATGTCAAATTAATAAAAAAGAGAAAACTATTCTTAAGAATAAAAATTATACAGTACATGGGCCTCCTAACAAAAACCCTGGTACCACTGTTGTGTTTTGAGTGTGTTTTTTTTTTTGGGGGGGGGGGGGGGGCTGGCAAACCAATTACAAATTTCCAGTGTTAAATTCAAATTTTTTCTTTAACAAAATTATGTCAATATATTGTAATTAAACAATGTTTCACTTTCCTTTTTTTCAAGTTAGATATTTGAATAAAATGATTAACATACTTTCCGGTTTCTCTGGCCTCTACATTAAAAATGTTCTACTTCTAGCAAAGCTCCTGGAAAGGCTGCAAAAAGGGAGAGTGAAGAGAATGAAATTGAAATGTGGACAGTAATGGAGTGAATATGGAATGGTTGATGGTAGTTGATAACGAGTGAATGCAAATGAGTGGCAACAAGTACGACTAAAAGTGAGACAGAAAGGAATTGCAACAGGTTGCTCAGTCAAGAGAACAAACCTTGCAGAAGATAGTTTTCGAAAGACAGAGAAAGAGAGAAAAGGGGAATTATAAAAAAAGGAAAAGGGGGCATGTGTCAAAGGGGCATTTATGAGAAAGGGTTGGGGCTCCTATTAAACAGTGAAAGGGGCACATATCAAAAGGTAAAAGGGCACTTGTTAGAAAGTTTAAGGGGACGCGTGTCAAAGTAAAAAAAATGAAAGGGCTTTTATCAGATATCACAAGGGGCACTTATGAAAATGGAACAGTGGCACTTATTATGAAGTTAAAGGGGCATTTGTTGAAGAAAAAGGGGCACCTGTCAGATTTGAATAGTGGGTAATTATCGCCAGGGCCGTAGCCAGAGTTTGGGGGGGGGGGGCACATACATGTAATTGATCGACGTCCTGGGGAGGGGTCAAAAAGAGTTCAACCGATCTTGGATTTTTTTTCTTCTTTTTTTTCTTCAATGTATGTGAAAGAATGTGTAGTTTTCTCTCGAGTTTGTCTCATCATGCGTGGGATCTGTGGGTGCTGGGGTTCCTGCAGCAACCCTATACATGGATTTTCTTCAGTGGGTGCATATAACTCATGGACTTCACATTGTAAACCTTCAAATGATGAATTATCATCGAGTCCCCCACCCCCCCCCCCCCTTCCCTCATTATTTTAGAAAGAAACCAAAGAGAACTTTTAAGAGAAAAAGAGAAAGGAAAGGAAAAAATGGTAGCTAGGCCTAAACAAAAACAAGAGGCAAGATAAAAGAAAACAAGATTGAAGATATGGTATCAATATTATCTTGCTCCTTTCCCTTTTTCTTTTGTCTTCTTTTCATTTCAATTTTCTTGCAATTTATTTCTTTCTTCCTTGGTATCTATTTCGTATTCTTTATTTCTTCCATTCATTTATTATTTATATATATTTTACTTTTTAACTTTGTTATTCTTCTAGTAATCCCATTTTTCTTTCTTCCTTTTCTTCCTTATGCAGTTAAGTGAGCATAGATCATAGAAATAATTTAAGTGCAATACACAAGTATTTTATTTTTGATAAATGTCTGTATGTAGGCCTATTCTTGTTATCTATTTTATACAGTTTATAATACTGTATCACATATTCAATACCATAATGCAACCTCTGCTTGTAATATTTAAAAAGCAAACCTAGAACTGATTATTTACCAATTCATGAAAAGAACTAGACTCCCATTAATCTCAGAAAAGTAGGCCTAGGCTACTCACAAATTGCCTATCAAGACTCTTACTTGAAATATATGCTATATATCTTGTCTACCGGTACTGACATTTTGGCATTTACTAGTAATTAAACACAGCATTTATGACTGTATTATCTAAATGACCATGACATTGCTTTTCTATGTCATATTATAGGCCTGCCATTAATCCAACGTACTTGTTACACACGATATTCGATGCTGCGCATGCCTCGATCATACATGAATATTCAAGAGAATCGAGACTTTCCCCGGCCCTGCCTAATGAATATTCATGATAAAACAGGAATCCGGGCTCGCCGTGGTACGAAAAAATAAGACGCCAGCGGCCGTAACAGTGAAACGACGGGAGCCTATCGGCTCTACTGTACGCCAGTAAACCGTTCAGCAGCGTGCCGTGAGGGGCAGAAGTTTGCGCGGCAAAAATTCAGATGTCACCCAAAAATGCTGTTTTTTGTTCAGTATATTACGGCTTAACATGAAATACTACATCATTCAAATGTTTACAAGTATTCTCACCATTACAATATCATGCAGTATACAGTCACAGATTCTTGAAAAAGATGTGAGTGGAACGTGAATTCTCTTCTGACTTCGCAAGTTGGCTTACAACCTTAACCTCAAGCTAAATAGATATTATTCAAAGACTTTAGTTAGCCTACATACCGGTACTTTTAAAATTAAATTAAAATATTTATTAAAAACATCTCATTTAATAAATGATTTTTTTAGACTCTATTGTAAATTATTTTTCCTATATATTTCCGAATATAGATTATATTTTTACCTTTACTGAACGAGGAAGTACGTTTAGAGGGGAAATCACCGATGGCCGAGGCAAATGTCTCGGTGTCTCGCCCAATTGGGCTGAATTGGGCTGGGTAAAATCTTCTCTCGGTGCCCAATTAAAACGTTGATTAAACGGGAGTTTCCACACTTGGCTTCAGAATACTGGTCAATGAGTGTGTGATGAGCATGTGAAGGTGGGGGGGGGGTGTAAATAGTGAAGGGGACAACGAGAGAAAACGGGGAATTTCCATTGCCTGTCAATTAGAACCAAGGACAGGAATAATTTTCGGTTTATTACAAAATTACTTTGAAATTCCTTCATACATTATAACTGAATGCTTCATGATAGCACTGTAGGTCTAAGTGTATACCTCCGGGAGGGGGCGGGGAAAATTGTTAGATTGGGGAGGGGGCCTATAGACGCGCAGAGGCGGACCATTTGCAAAAGAATGGGCATAATAGTGAAGGCATGCAAGCAAAACAAAAACAAATCTAAACATTTAAACAAAAAATACTATGAACTCAACTATTTTTAAAAACAAAAAAAGATCCTCAGGGTCTCTGACATTTTTGTATACTTTGCATGACACTTCCGTTTCAAAAGGGGGCTCGTACCAGTTGAGTACGTGTGTAACACCTTCCAGTGAGATTAAATACATAATACTCAACTATTGAAATAATTCACAGTTTCTGATACATGTAGATCATTTAATCCTTTTCCTTAAGTACAATGCAAGCGCATGGTTTAATTAATAAAATTGCTAACTAAAAAGTGTAATTTGGTATGCAGTTTCACTCGGAATTTGAATTGAAATTTTGTGCGCCTTTATGAAAAGATGATGCAAACTGCAACTTATACCCAGGATACCCAGACATTGTGTATCCTACATGCCAATTGATTTGAAACGGTTATTTCAAGAAGTTTACATGAAATATTTCATAGTCTTTGAAGACTTTTTTTCACAATATTATATAGGATATAACATACATTTTGTCAAGTCCAACAGTGTACGAAAAGGGGTGACTTTATTTTTATTAAGCGCCAACCCCCATGCCCGGGCCCCCATCTTATTACATTTTCAATATCATATGAAGACATAATAAATTGTTCAACCATTGTGGGTTTTAATGACTCTACGATTAATAATTAACAGTTTTTTGTATAAACGGTAACCATACACTATTTGAGTTCCCAAAATCGAGTTATATTCAATTGGTGTTAGGGTGAACTCTTTGGTCGATTCCATGTAGGGTTGAGTGTGTTTCATAATCTAAAATACTTGTATATATATCATATCTCTCCAGTGGCGGATCCAGGGGGGGGGTTGGGGGGGTTGCAACCCCCCCCCCCCTTGGGCGGCCCAAAAAAAAAAAAAAAAAAAAAAAAAAGGAAAAAAAAAGAAAAAAAGAAAGAAAAAAAGAAGAAAAAAAAGAACGCACGCTGGAGAGAAACCCTTTCAAGTGCAAATATTGTGAGAAGATATTCAACTCATCTGGTAACTTAACCAAACACATGATAACTCTGGATATAACTATGTATTAAACTGTTACTTGATTTAAAAAGACGTTATCATGCACTGCTTTTTATGGTCTCCATTGTGTTAATAGATGCCAGGAAAACATCACTTACGGGGTTCAAAAAAAATCGGCTCGCCGCTTCGCGGCTCGTGGACGATGCTCCGCATCGTCATTATTTTGGTCAACCCCCCCCCTTAGCAAAAAGCTAGATCCGCCCCTGTCTCTCTCTCTCACGCGTAGACACAGGCTTGATGGCCAAATATTTTGGCTACAAAATTGATAGCGATAAGCCCAACGATTATACTCGTAGCGCCCACGTGGAGATTGAAACGGATTGAAACTTGCTAGCAGATGCATGCAAAGTGCAGACCCTGGACGGTGTGGGAAAAAAATGTTGTTTCTTATCGGTTTGGGCCTTGGTGATGTTAAAGATGTTACAGTAAAAGGATTGGAAGCCATCAAAAATGCCAAACGTGTTTATTTAGAAGCCTACACATCCATCTTAACCGTAGGCAAAGATGCATTGGTAAGTCCCGATCGATCATCAGCGGAGCGCAATGCATATGCGACGGCCACCACAGCGGGGATGGGCGGGTAGACAACGTATGAGCATGGTATTCTCTTTACTGCTGCCACCATCATGACCATGTTGTAATATGTTATATGACTCGGTGAAATGATAGAGTCTGGCAGACGATGTAGTTACTGATTAGTAGCCATATTGTAAGACCTTTTATTTATGTATCCTTCCGCATAGCTCGGCGTGGTATTTACATATCATATCTCATGTTAATGTAGTTCCAAGTGGATATAGTCTACAACAATACTCACATCACTCGATTCTGTGGAGTGGCTACGTAGTACGTGCACACATTCCAATGTATCTATTGTGTTCACGTCACACTCAAAGCTCGGTTCATTTGAAGGATCTGATGATTCATGGGTCGACACCTTTTAATAATCTTATTCCTCGGTATGAAGATATAAGAACTCGAATTAGTCTATTTATATTAATTGTCAGTTGCCTTTTTCTTTTTACTGAAATACATTCCCTTTTTTAATTTGTTGTGGCATTTTCTACAAGTACAAACAAGAACTTACATTAATATTTTTTTGTAAAGAGTATTTTTCTGACAAAAGTCAAGTGTCTTACGTTCACTGGGATTAGGATGCTGTGAAAAGAGCCAATTACAGTAGGGAGGCCAATGCATTTTTACCTCAAAATCTTATCTTTAAGTTGTGAACATACCGTACACAGTATGAAAGTTTTGTACAATTATTATTAACGGTATAGATCTATGACAATGTTCTAGCACTCTGTGACATTTTGACTAGATCTAGGGCTAATTACAGCTCATTTTGACCAAGACTAATTAACGTCTCATTTCTACTCTTAACAAAATATATATTTGATCAAGGATTTTAAGAAAGGCAAATTATTCATTTTCTCCACTACGTGCACTCTCTTTCTTATAACAGGAGCAGTATTATGGACGGGAGATCATTTTAGCCGACCGTGACCTGGTAGAACAAGGGTCAGATGAGATCTTTGAGGGTGCAAGGACGGAAGATATAGCATTCTTAGTTGTCGGCGATCCATTTGGGTAAGACCAATCATAGGTAGATTTAGTCTTTCAATTAGCAATGTTCTATTTACTGACCTTTCTGTTTTGATCATGTTTTTTGTTGTTGTAGGATATGGAGAAATAATTTAACCTACAAACTGTTTATTTAGCGAGGTTTGTATAGAAGTTTGTAACATAATTTGTTCAAGCGTATACAATTATACATGTACTTGTACTATTTACATGGTTCATTCCATTTATTACACACAAAAATCAATGAGGTAAAAATGAAGAAAAAAAGTAATATCTATGATTTACAGCCAATCAAAATCAAAGTTTCCATGGAAGTTACCATTAATGGCACAGTTACTATCAATGCTAACTAAGTTTAATGCAACGGAGCCCTGGTGTGTCACAAAATTGCTCCAACCCTATGGAATGACCCATCTATTCTGTATCCTTTTGCAGAGCCACTACACACACAGACCTAGTTCTGAGAGCGAGGCAGGAAGGGATCGACTACAAGGTTATCCACAATGCTTCCATCATGAATGCAATAGGTTGCTGTGGTTTACAGGTTAGTATTTGAATATTCTGAAAATGAATCGGTGACGTTGGAAATATACGGAATCAGCCAATATTTTCCTAGTTTTCGTCCCTTTAGATTGAAAACACAATCCTTTATTTAGCTCATGCTGCAATTTAGGTCAGTCAGGAACCCCATGACCTTTACAAGCCGATCACTTGTCTGATTATGAACATATTTATGATTAAAAATCGAAATCAAATTTTGCATTTGCCTAACGTTTTTCATGACACGACTGTCTATTAGGGAAAAGAGTACTGTCACCGTAAATCTCTGTGTACCGGTATAAGACGCACTTGTGTATAAGACGCACCCCTAATTTTCAGCCAGTGCTATCCTCTTGTGTCCCACAAAAGAAAAGCCATTCAATATAATTATTTTATTTGTATGAAACCTTGTGTGACTTGGTGTCGCAATTTTCACCATTACATCCTCATGATTTTTGTATTAATTTGCACCTTAGATTAACTTTGTCCTTACCCAAGTGTTTTTCAAAGGACGCATGCAGACATCCATTGTCTTAGCCGTGCGTACATCAACGCATATTCACCTTTTTACGCATTCTTGTACTCCTAACAATGAGATATTGAAAATTTACTGCACAGTCATCCAGTCATCCCAGGAACTTTTTTTGCAAACCATGGGATGTTCAAAATTAATTTCACAGTCGACAGAATACTTTTGCACAAGATATGCTGATGTTTCTGGTTGACTCAAAACCCTTTATGCAACAAATAATAATTGCTATTGGTTATGATTGACAGCTCTACAACTATGGGGAGACAATCTCAATAGTGTTTTGGACCGACACCTGGAAACCAGATAGCTACTATGATAAGATAGCATCTAACAGATCAAGAGGTCTTCACACGCTGTGTCTACTAGACATCAAAATGAAGGAGCAGAGTGTAGAAAACCTAATCAAGTGAGTACACTACTTTTTTCAGAGATATTTTGGATAAAACGTACAGTCAAACCTGCTTTTAATAGTGACCACCTGTCTACAGAGACCACATTTTTTTCCCCCTGGAGATGGTTTCTCATTGAAACATGTACATAGACCACCTGTCTACAAAGACGACTTTTTGTGTTTCCCTCGGGCGGTCGCCATAGACAGTTGAATTATATCCAACTCGTATTTATAAGTGATGAATAAATTTATCTATAAAAAAGGGGAGGGTCAGGGGTAACATGTGCTCCCCTTGCTTTGATTGGAGAAACAAAAAAAGAAAAGGGAAAAGAGGAGATAGAAATAGGAGAGGGACAATGATGATTGGAGTCATTGGACCCCTTCCCGCACCCTCATTATGAGTCATCAATTTTTCTTGTTAATTTGTATTTCATTCACCAAGTAATATCGATGTCCTCCACATTAGAGCCAACATGGTTTCAGTTGGTTACAACATGGCGTATATTTTTAAGTTTTATGCTCGCCCAACAATGCAGCATTTGCCATAATGTGCCCAACTCGAACCGGCTTGGCCAAACGAGGAGCCGAGATGGCTCAGCGGTAGAGCAGTGGTCTTGTAACTGGGAGGTCCCAGCTCAAAACCAAGTCAATGTGCTAGTGCCCTTTGGTAAGGCATTGATCCTCATTACCAAGTCCCTCAGAGAGGACTTAAAGTCATTGGTCCCCTGGTTGCTTAATTACAAGCATACACATGCTTTCATAGCAGTCAGGTAAACACAAAAAAGACTTGTATACTTTACTATGAAGGTAACAAGATTACACATGCTTTCTTAGAGGTCAGGTAAAAAAAAAACCCATCAAACCCAAACTCTCCTAATCAATGATACTGTTCATCTTAATACCAATGCCCCCCACCCCCAACCCTGATAGTTGGGCCAATGCCAGGTCACTGATGGTGATCACCGGAATGTTCAATGTGTCTTATTTATTGTCTCTAGAGGGCGTAAGATCTTCGAGCCGCCACGCTTCCTCACGGTACCACAGGCCGCGTCTCAACTTCTTGAAATCCCAGACAGGAGGAAAGAGAGGGGAGATGACTACACAGGTAAATCCTCAGTCTCTTGGTGTCAAGGCTTGTTTAGATATGACCCTGGTAAATGCCCCCCCCCCCCCCATTCAAAAAAAAAATTTAAAAAAACAAAACAAACAACAACATGTAAATGAATTTATGGCAACAAATTTCCTTTGCTTATTCACTGGGATCTGTCTAATATAATACAGAAATGTGACACATATTACATTTTATGTCGTCATAAAAAAAAACCTGCCACGGTTTTACCACGTCATATCTGAATGAGGCCTGACTAGCAAATTTTGTGTGTGTAGATACAGTAAATCTCTGTGTATAAGGCGCACCCCTATTTTGAAAACACATGCGGGGAAGGATTTCATTTAACATCGAGGTGCAGTTGAAGGCGCCGATTTGTGGTTGTGAACTTGTCACAAATAAAAGTAACAATGTCGTTTTTAGAAGAATGTGTAAGATCATTAATGTAAATTAAAAACAATAGAGTACCTAGGATAAAACCTTGTGGTACGCCAAAGCGAAATTGGAGGAATTATTATTATGAACTACATATTGAGATCTATTAAAAAGATTACTTTCAAACCAAGATGACAGACAAATTTGAGTGTTGTTTTAGTTTCCGAGTGGTGAGTCAACACACCGATTACTGACCTGGGTGACATTGCCAGGCATAGCGCCATAAATAAAAACTCAAAAACGTCCCTCAACCTGGGTGTCGGAACATCTGCTATCATGGCTTCAAAAAATCATGATAGCAGATGTTCCTATATTTTTGTGTGTACCTGTGTATAAGACGCACCCCCGACTTTCAATTTTTTTCGGCGGCAAAAAAGTGTGCCGTATACACAGAGATTTACTAGTAAGATCAAAACAGTAAATTTTGTATGTATTACCTCCCTATTACCTCAGTGACCCTACAGCGAGCCCCCACCTACTCCAAACCAATTATCTCTACCCCATTAAGGGTAATGTAATGTTTTGTTTTGTCTGTTGTCGGTCTGCAGTCAGTCTCTTTGGTGTGACTGAGGTAGAAGGAGGGTGGGGGAGTAGAGAGTTGTAGTAAGCAAATATTAATCGACTACGAGGGTAATGGTGCAAACTATCATCCCCGAGGTGATCTCGAGGCTACTATCAGCCTGAGCCACAAGGCGAGGGAAGATAGTAGCCCCGAGATCACCGAGGCGATGATAATTTGTATCCATTGCCCGAGTAAAGGAGGTTAATATTTGTTATATATCCCACATCGGCAATAAGGTCTATTTAAAGTGAATTTTACATAATATTAAGAACTGATTCTGCAGACAGTTTAGCTTCAGCTAGATTTTACAGAGCGCAACATGCATACATGTAATACAGACGATGCGCGCTCATTTGACATTGACATTGACTTTGACATTTTGCGTAACCTACTTTGCTATACGTATTCAATGGGCAAGGGTGCGCAAGTGGGGTAGCAGCAAAAAATTACTTTACAAAAGTACTATCTCAGGTAGATAGTACTTATCTATATTTTATCATGTGATTGTACAATACATTGCAAGATTCTTAGTATGCGGGATATAATACTTCATATTATGTGCATAAACAACGAATAAGAACATCACATTATCATTTCTCTATAGGCCGCTGAGAAACATGTACATGTATCTGTTAGCAATACAAGGATTTCACAAATTCATTGCTGCGTCAGTTGTGCTTCAACTATTTAGTTTATCATAAAAATTTTAGGCAATCTCAATGACTTATAGAATCGAAAATTCATGACCATTTCATGTTCGCAAAACTACAACATTTTGCTGTATTCAGTACTATTGATTAAATGTTGCCCGAGCTCTTATGATGCCTTTGTGAAGATTCCTCAGAACATTTAAAAACACTTTTGTTTGTTATTAGTTTCACAACCTGATCTGTTGAGCTATTTTCTATGTAACTTGCATATTCAACTATGTTGCTCCTTGATCAAAAGTTTGGGGTATATTATTATTAAGAATTATATTTCCTCATAAAAATTTGTTCTCTTTCATAACAGCTTACACAGAAGACACAATCTGCATAGGGGTTGCCAGAGTCGGTTCCGACAACCAGCAGATCGTATCTGGAACGTTACGAGAGCTTACCTCCGTTGACCTCGGAGATCCTCTGCACTCATTGGTTATCGCTGGTCACATGCATCCAGTCGAGCTAGAGATGCTCAAGCAGTTTGCTGTTACCCCTTCTATTTTTGATGCATTGCTTGCGGAAAGCAGATAGCACTGGTTTATGTGTTGGTCGCTGTCTGCATGTCTCTCTTTTTCTCTTTCTTTCTCTCTATCTCTGTCTTTTCCTCCCTTTAATTTTCTCTTTCCTTATACCTGTATTTCTATATCCTCCTTTCTTGAATCCTTTTCCCTCCATCTCTCTTCTACCTCTCTCTAGCACTACCTGTCTATGTGTCTGTCTCTTTACTTCCCCTCCGTCTCTAATGTCTTTCTTTCTCTGTCTCTTTCTCTCTTACTGTCTGATATGCGATATTTCATAATAATGTACTTAAAGTTGATACTCTAAGACAATCCCAAATACTGAGATAATTACATAAATAGAAAGCTTTTAACCCCCATAATAACACCAAATGGTGTCCACCCGACAAAACAAGTTTAGAATAATGAATTTATTCGAGTAAACTCTACCAAAATATCCAAGTCTGAAACCCGGAAGTGCACGTAGAGTCGGGCCTCTATCCGTGACGTCACGAACGGGAGTCATGGGCTCAGTGAGAGTGAATGGCAGTGATATCCCTACGTAAATGCTATCCTGTCAGAGCTTAGATTTGTTGTTGTTAAGGAGTATATTTGATGGATTTTCTGTTTTCATTTGAATGAAGAATAACGAAGCAACATTTTCCAGTCGCTGATTTCTTTTTATATCCTCATATTCACCTATTTGGTAGAGATTTAAGACGAGTTTACTGCTTAGGAATTAAAGTTAAATCGTGCACTTATGAATAGGCGGATGCATTATATTGTCATCAGATGTACATGAGCAGTTTTGTTAAAACGAATAGGTCTAGAACTATGATAGTACTTATCATAGATGTGTGTGACTGCCTCAAAAAAGGATACAGTACCAGTACTACCAGTTAAACATTTTATGTTGTAAAATATCAAACTTGAACGAGATCATGCAAGCGCGCTTCCTCTATAATATTTTGGCGAGTGATGCGGCTCTTGCATGAACGTTCGTGGAGCGAGCAGAATCGGGAGGTAAGACCAAGCCGCTGCTCTAGGCGCTGCTTGCTTGTGATGGAACGTACGTGCGCTAGTTATATGTTTATCGGCAATTGCAAGAGAATGAAAGCGACGTTGCCAGCTAAGAAAAACAACTAACAAAGACTTGCTCCTGACTACCGGTGTCAGAATTGGTAGATGAAGGATGTTCAGGGCCAAGGAAGGCGAAAGACATGGGAAAAAGGAAGAAGAAACCATCGGGAGATCGCTGTAGTGTATGGTAATGAACTGTGCATGGGTAGACAGCTACTGTTCGCTCCGTGCCTGGGCCGATTTCAACACCAAAACAAAAATTACATGGTGAAAATATCGACTAATAGCACATCGTTGGCATGTATATGTCATAATTTTTAAAAGGGGAATTGATATTAATACTATGAAGTACTAGGGGAAGGTAAAGAATTGTACATAGAATTATGATTTATTAGACTTTTCAGCCTTTGAAACAAAAATATGCAGAAAATCGTATCACTCTGCACATGTTTGCTATGGAACATCCGGGTACGTGAATATACTCTCTCCCGGACGTGAGGTCATAAATAGTAGACCAGCGTCGTGACTGATTTTCTATGCAAAGAGAGGCGGATATTTTAGACATTTCAATTGAGGATTTCGAGTAGACAGAATTTTTTGTGATATACTAAGTAATTGAAAAACTTAAAAATAACATATACTTGCCGTAGGTATTTGATTACCTTTTTTAGAACATGTAAGAAGAGATTCAATCTATTGAGAGGTATTGGATACATGTCCAATCATATTGAAAATAAATCGGGACAATAATCTAGGCTTGTCTACATGTAGCTTGCATCTTCTCAGAGTGGGCAGAAAACTTGGAATAAATCATGACATCAAATCATACATGTACAAAACTTGATCAAGTTAATCAACTTTTAAAAAGGGACATTTCATGATGTATTGGATGTTTTATTCATACCCTCAGAAGAAGCTTTTCTTTTCACAAATTTTGATGAGCTTGTCTGAAGTTTGTCCTAACCTAGCAATAGCATATGTATGCGTAATTTACCAATTTTTGTCTCGCCTGCGTAGCAAAAAGCGAGACATAGGCGCCGCTTTTCCGGTGACGGCGGCGACGGCGGCGGTGGCGACGGCGACGGCGTCAACATCAAAAACTTAACCTAAGGTTAAGTTTTTGAATTTTTGATATAATTTTTAAAGTATAGGTTCTTAGTCAATGAAACTTGGATTATAGGGTAATCAAGTATCCCCAATCATGTGAGTAGAATTTCAGATCACAAAGTCAAGGTCAAAGGTCATTTCAGGTCAACAGACTTGGACTATGTTGTAGCATCGTCATCGAAAACTTAACCTAAGGTTAAGTTTTTGAATTTTTGATATAATTTTTAAAGTATAAGTTCTGAGTCAATGAAACTTGGACTATAGGGTAATCAAGTATCCCCAATCATGTGAGTAGAATTTCAGATCACAAAGTCAAGGTCAAAGGTCATTTCAGGTCAACAGACTTGGACTATGTTGTGGCATCATCAAGATTTTCAAAATGCTTCCTTATTTTTCAACCGATTTTGATTCTGATTGTTTCATATGATAGGGCTAGGAGGGGGATTTAAAACTTGTACACAGAATCGTGAAATTCATTATCTATGCTAATTTATGCAAATTTATTTGAAATCACAAAAAATGCTTCTTCTCCTTCATTTCTCGACCGATTTTGATTTGGTTTGCTTTATCTGGTAGAGCTAACTTTGGTACACTAAACTTCTACACCGAATTTTGAAATTGTTCTCCATTAATTAATAATGGTAATTTATGCAAATTTTTTCCAAAAATAACAAAAATTGCTTCTTCTCCCTCATTTCTTGACCGATTTTGATTTGGTTTGCCTTATCTGGTAGAGCTAAATTTGGAACACTAAACTTCTACACAGAATTTTGAGATTTTACTCCCATTGATTAATTATGATAATAATGCAAATTTATTCCAAAAATAATTTAAAAATCACAAAAAATGCTTCTTCTCCTTCATATTTCGACCGATTTTGATTTGGTTTGCTTTATATCGTAGAGCTAACTTTGGTACACTAAAGGTCTACACAGAATTTTGAAATTGTTCTCCATTAATTAATTATGGTAATTTATGCAAATTTATTCCAAATATAACAAAAATTGCTTCTTCTCCCTCATTTCTTGACCGATTTTGATTTGGTTTGCCTTATCTGGTAGAGCTAAATTTGGAACACTAAACTTCTACACAGAATTTTGAGATTTTGCTCCATTGATTATTTATGGTACTTTATCAGAGATGCCAACTTTTGGAAATCAGAAATAGGGAGGATTTGTAATCGACACCAATTAATGTGCGCGTAGCGCACATCTCGAGCGCGTAGCGCCCGACACATGCGGCCGGGGTCCAGGGCCCGCCTTAGGGCCCTGGAAGCTCTGGGGTTCTAGATGCTCTCTGGTGCAATCTGAGCCTTATTTTGGAGCATTTTACATGTGTATTTAGTTAAATAATTCCCCCTTTTTTTTTAAATAACATAAAAATTGTACAAAATGCATGATGAATTACTTTCAGACTTCCGATTACACAGGTACTTGATACTGTATTCGGTCTTATACTTCCGAGACCATTTCCTGGTCTTATTTTGCTGATTTTCCGCCATTTGGATTCTGTGGCAATATCCACGCATTGGTTACGGCGATCCATATGCTGAAACAATCTTTCGCTACTCTTAATTTGTCTTTTAACATAGTGGAATTATTACATGCTTAAGTTAGCAGATGATATTTCTCTTTCAATTCACAGATATATATACTGATAAGCGCCCTCCAAAAAAAATCATAATAAAAAAAAAAAAAAAAAAAAAAAAAAAAAAAAAAAAAAAAAAATCATTTTTTTTTTTTTTTTTTTTAAAATAAATCGGGAGGATAAGGATGGTGATCGTAAGGTCGGGAGTTGGGGTGAATTATCGGGAGCCTCCCGATAAAATCGGGAGGGTTGGCATCTCTGCTTTATGCAAATGAAATGAAATTATGTCCCTTCCAGGGCATCACATTTTTATTTTTTGACCAGTTCAAAAGTGTACCACGATATTTGTTGTTGCGAGATGCGGATGAGCACTACAATGTACGTCATTGACGTTCTGGTTTATCATATTGAATTGCGTTATGCAGGCGAGACCGCCGAGAGCGTTTCCCTTGTTTTACTATGTTAGTTACGGTACTAAGAAAATCCCAGATTTCAAATTTATGAGTAAATGCATGATCTGCTGTATTCTCTTGTTTTTAAAGTTCTTTTGTTTATGGTAGATTCTTGTGGCACATACCAGTAATTTTATGAAAATGTAAGATATTGAGCATTCCAACAGTCTTGTTCTCTCTCTCTCTTGTTTTTATGTACAAGATCGTCCTGTACATTTCAAAGAAGACATATTCAAATGCCCATAAGCATCAGATCTATCACAAAGGGAACAAAAATGCTACAAAGTAGTGCTAAAGTATATATGAAGTTGTCTTTTTAATATTAGTTAGTATTTACAGCAAGTTCGTTAAGAAGGCAGGCAATACAGTTTACAAGTCAGCTCAGTTACAAAGGTTGGAATAAACATACATAAAAGTTGTCTTGAACATAATTCTACTAGTTGTGAAGTTCACCGTACACAGAACAAGTGAAAGTAACACATGTATTATCTAGACATTGGCAAGTCTAAGGTATTCAGTCATTAGCTGCTTCATACATCACCAGAAATAAAAGGAAAATAAGTTTTGTTTTCCTCGCTATTTGGTCTGGTCCAGCTACAGCAGGGTTGTCAACTCAATAGAAGCATTAGTTATACATGTACTAAAAACTCTGATGTCGATAACAAAAGGGACAAAATATTGAGGACTTGCCCAAACACTAAGAGAGAAGGGTCTACACATATGTACTATAAACTATGTTGATGTTCATAGATCCAATTGTAGTAGAACATTCAAAAAAATATCTATCACAAATTGATTTTAGTCCAAGATGGGGATGGAATAGATACATACAACTTAATTACATGTAGATTTATTCACAATTCTGGCAACATGTAAAAACAATGCCACATTGAATAAATATATTATATGAAGATATTTGAACAGTGTATGTGTGATTTTATTGTTTTATGGAACAACAAACCTCTATAGACTCAATGTAGGGCTCAACACTAACTAAAAAGGTGCCTCTTTGGGCAACTAAATTTGATCGATTGTGATTTTCTGGTGGCCCCTCTTATAAACGGCTGCCATTAATTGTTTGCGATTGATGGCAACTTTGTACATAAGAGGTGGGAGACTGCAAACTTGCAATTGATTAAGAGGACTTGAGATTGATTTGGATCAATCGCAACTCTCTATTTCAAAGACGAGGTCCAGATTAACGATGAAATGCATTTTTTAGACTTCTAGCTAACAAATCATGTGAAAAGGAAATTGAAAGCAAGACTTTAATATCCACTAAATAAAAGAATTCATTAGTTACCCAACATGCTCACCCATTACTCTTGCAATTCAATGTTTTATTGTTAAAAGAGCACTGGAAGGTGTTTCACAAAACTTGTCATCAGTGACAATTTGTTATAAGCTACTGAAATGCTTGCTTCTGATTGGTTATCAGCAGATTTGTCACTGACTTTTGTCATTTGTCATTGAAAAAAGGCTTTGTGAAACACCCCCTGGTGGGCCCAGGCTACTGCTAGTGTTAAGGCTTGCTTAATGTTCAGTAATCTCTGCAACACGCCTTAATTTGTATGTGTATTTCCTAATTAGGCAGCATCTTATTAAAAGCTAAAAGGATATTTGACCCTTTCTGTGCTACATAACATGACAATTCTTCGGAACTACATGACGACATATGGAATGAAGAAGAAAAGATATAGAGAGTGAATAAACACAATTTAAAAAAAAAAAGTAAGAGAGTGTAAATAAGTACAATTTAAAAAAAAAGATATCGAGAGTGAGAGAAAATGAGTGTAATCAACAGACTGAAATGGCTGAAGTAAGTAGTGTTTACATTGTATCTTTTCCTTAAGTAGTGACCAATATCCATGATCAAAGAATGACAAAATTTGTTGAGACCTACATAGGTGTTACAGGAGAGGTCCACCCTGATATCAAAAGTTGGTTTCAATAGAAGCAGAAAAAAAAGATAAACAAATTGGAATTGGTGACAGTTTGAGCACTATCCAATTGAAAATATGAAAGTTATGAATTTGTTAGTTTTCATCAGTGAAACATTGATTGGCAACATAGACGTATCTTGCAAGAAGCTCTCCAAACTTTCATTTTCTTATTGGTGATGATTTGTTTTATACTGGGGTTGTATAAAAAGACAGTTGCAATAATTTTATTTAGGGTGCATGTATGATTGAAAAAATTCTTAAAGGGATGCTGTAACTTTGTCTTAGATCCTTTAGAAAATCCTTGATTGAGCTCGTGCTGCAGTGATAATTATAAACCTTTAGGTCAGTCGGGAACCCCATGACTTTCACAAGCCGATCGCCTGTCTGATTATCAAGATATTTACGATTGAAAATCAAAATCAAATTTTGTGTTTGCCAAACTATCACCGACTTGTTTCTCTTATTTTTCTGCTTTTATTAAAATCAACTGAATATCAGGGTGGACTTCCCCTTTACATATACAAACAGCTAGTGCGCTTTGTGCTCTCAGCAGACAAACTTCCGTTACAATATCATACAATGGGCAAACCTTCATACAAAATAATGTACATGTAAAGAAATGGAGATGAAAGAAAGCATACAGGTTGGGTTGGCCTGATTTTATAGGGTGCTGACTTTACTGAATAATGATGATGATGATAATGGCAACATTTACATGTACTTTCAATACCGTGTCTACATTCTCACTATAACAATCACCTTTTCATAAATCTAAGACATTATATTTGTGTTTTGCTTTGTGGTTAACTGCAATCATCGATGTGAGCTATGGTGATTTACTGTTCGTTTACCAAACTCCAAAAGGACAACAAATACACATCCAGCCTCATAAGATTTTTCAAAAATATTTCTTTAAAGCCTTTAAAAGTGTATTGCCTAAAACCCATGGACGTGCACTGGAAGAAATAAAAACAAAGGAAAACAGGATGGAGTCACAGACTACCGGTAACATAACAATATCAGATTGCACTCTATATAATACATGTGTAATATGACCCCACCCCCCCCCCCCCACTCCCCCCAAGACTATGTCTTTCTGTGGATTACATTTATAAACCATCTTTCATTCAGAATATGTAGAAATATTGTAACCTAGCATTTCAACTCATTGTGGGGAAATTTTATTCATCCTGGATACTAGATTTTTTTTTTTTTTTAATTGATAAAAATATTAAAAATTGTACAGTTGAACCTGTCTAAAGCGACCGCCCAAGGGAAACAGACGGATTCCTGAAAGTAAAGGTTTCAATGAGAAACCATTTTCATAGGAAACAAAAAATGTGGTCTTTGTAGACAGGTGGTCACTAAATCAGGTTTGGCTGTACATGTATCTGCATATGCAAAGACTAAAAATAAAAAGCACCACAAAAGTTCATTTAAAATCTCCAACTGGAAATCATAATGGAAAGAAATATCTAGTAGAGTCACAATTTTAAAAAAGAGAAGAACTTGAGAACCTTGGATATACCAACATTCAAAGATCAGACAATTATCTTTCAGTAGTATCTTTCTAATTCTACTGAATGTAAAAATCAAAAGATAATAGAACTTTACAAATTAATGGAAATTTCACAAAACTTGGGATCAACAAAGAATACGAAAATAAATTTCATATTCAATTTACTGAATCAGATATTTAATAAATTTGCTAAAGAAGGAAAACTCAAAATCAGCTTAAAACCCCTGTTGTTTGCAATCTAAATGGAGTAAATTTGAAATCCTTCACAATCGCATGCATACACCTACATTACTACAACATGTATATTTGCAATAGACCATTTTCGTAATGTAATCAAATTTAATGCATACGTCTTTGTGCCTCAACACGTATGATTCCATTTACCTGTCACAAATAATAGTATCTCAATTGTCAGAATGCATACATTAGTTGTTCCTAGGTAGGACATACATTATGGCTTGCCCCACCTAACAACATGTAATATAAGCAATTATCATTCTGATTATTGAAATACAATTATTTGTAATGGGTGAATGGAATCGTTTGTATCAAGGTACTTCACAAAGACGTGTGCATTAAATGTGGATACATTACGAAAATGGCCTATTCCATTAAATGAAACAGAACTCCTACCTCTCATGTAAAGGGACCTCTACACAGACAATATGAGAACAATGGTGGAAGCATTAAAAAAAAAATCATCATAAACCAACGTTCTTTATTTATAGTTTCCATATGAACAGTCCACATCTCGTTCAATGCACACATGCTTTTCACTACGCCAAGAAATATATCAATGCAGCTCATTTACATAATCGTCTATTTTGAGCCAAAACGGTATTCAGTCGTACGCTTTAATACAGAGTTAACACCCTTCTGGCTTTCCAAAGATGTTATCATGAAATCTTCATCTAAGTATGTACTTTTTGCAAAGCACGGTAGATTCAGGGCCCGTTTCATAAAACTTGTTATCAGTAACAAATGCTAAAACTTGATGTCACATTAGAGCTCAGTCAATCAGATGCCATAGTTTCAGTAACTTGTAACACTTATTGGAACTTGTTATTGATATAAATTTTTATGAAGCAGGGCCCTGTCAAAACAGACCGTTTGCTAAATAATCCAAGGTGTAAAAAGTATAACAACATATATATCGAGTAAAATACATAATACTTCTAAAAATTCAACTAAAAGGGACCTGTACACAATCTCTTTAGAATGGCCGAGAACTTCAGGACAGATACACGAGGGTACCTAGCTATTGCAAAGTGAGTGGAATATTACGCTTATATCGATCACTCACAGACTTCAGTCAACATCAGTGTCAAAAATACTGTTCATGTGATCTCTCTTAGGATTTGGTGTTGCATCAGTGCGATATGACTCGCAGTGATATTTAAGTATTTTATTGTATTTTCTAATAGAAGAGCTCTTTTTAAACTTACTTTATTTTGGGACTTTCCAAAGCTAAATTGCTCACCGCTCCTTTGTATTTTCTCACTACCGGTAGTCAACATATAGAGCTTTTCAATATGCAGCAGGCAGCTTGGTCATGATACTTAAAGGGGAAGTCCACCCTGATATTAAGTTATAATTAAAGCAGAAAAATGAGGAAAAAAAATTAGTGAAAGTTTGAGCAATCTCTCACCCCCACCCCCTACCCTGATTAACCCTAACAAGGCCAGAATCCACCTCCCCTCGCCGCGTTCCATTCAAGGATATATTTTGTGTGTGTGTCGTAAGCATTCATAACTATTGCCAAGAGCCTTACACATGTTTTGATACCAAATGTATACAATTTTGACCAAAGTGTATTCCCCATATTGTACACAATGCAGAATTTCCACTTCACAGATATGTGAATATTCAATTAATGATAATTGAAATACAATTTGAGATATAGATATGAAACTTCATGGACTTATTCTTTATGAGATACTATTATCAGAACTTTTTGTAATTCCATGGCCAAGATTTCAAGAGAGGGGGAGGGGGGGGGGTGGAATCCATTCCCCCTTCCCCCAAACTTGGCTGAGAGAGCACCAAACTAAGTTGACCTTTTTATAGTTAATACAGGTAAGGCAGGAATCATCATCTGGTTTAATACCAAAGATGACACTTTATACAAAGCCTAGGGCATACAAACATGATTCCCTTACATACATGAATTCAAAAATTAACAGAAACCAAGTTAATTATAAGTGCAATTATGTCTAAACACCTCCTTGAACTTTTGCTTTACATGATCAAATATTAATTATGCCAACATTTGCACTTAAAAATTAGCACAAACAGTCCAACGCTGGACTTCACATCTGTCCTCCATTCACTGTATGGTGTTCCTGGGGGAGTTTCACAAAACCTTTTATCAATGACAAATGACAAAAATCAGTGACAAATCTGCTGATGGCCAATCAAAAGCAAGGATTTCAGTAGCTTATAACAAAAACTGTCATTTGTCACTGATGACAAGTTTTGTGAAACGCCCTCCTGAAGAGCATAGTCCACTTGGTGACATAGTTGATTGAGGTACCAGCATTCAAAGGGACGTATGGGCAAGCTTTAAAGGGATCAGTCAAAGTCGTCATCATGCGCTGGTATGATCGGTCTGTACATAGAGCTGCCTTACACCAGCCTGGAAAATGGGAAGAAAATTAAAAGAAGAAAATATCGTATCAGTTTTTGCCGTATTTTTCTTGGCATACGTTGAAAGTCGGGCAGATTCATCTTTATGAAAAAGAAGTGCTGATCCACAATCATTTTTATGTTTGTATTATTAATACCTGTGCCAACAGTTTACAGCAATTCGGTGTTAAAGATGCATAGTAGTGGGCTCTCATGGGGAATTCGATTCCATTTGGTGTTTACCCAATTACCTACCAGCCTTCAGTTTTATGAAGAACAGGCCTTATGTAATGCTTTGCATTTTCCACCAATTGCCCTAGTTGGCCCTACATTTCCATCATCCAAGACTCTCAGAGAGCCTAGGGAGTATTTCTTGATTGGGCTATGGGTTTGCTGTGTGCGAGACTTGTACACCCATTAATGGTATTTCCACTAAGAATGGTGTCAGCAAATTATGGCCTACTGCACACAGAAACTGACTAATCTCTACCTTTGAAATCACACCCTTTGATTAGTTTCTGGTGTTGGAGGTTTAAAGTTGGCAGTATAGAGAACTAATTAAACAAAATCCCAAACAAATCTAATTTGTTGTTAATGCCGATTCAGCAAACGCTGGCCAGATCTTTGATCTTTCGAGGAATCTAACTCAATAAATCAATATATTTCTGATGGGATAGCCGTGCAAAATTTATTTTGACTTTTATTACATTTTGCTTCATTTCTACTTGCTGTTTCACTAAGACAATATATAACTGCTTATTTTTTACCTGTGAAAATATATTGTGAGTCTGAGTAATGATGTATTTGACGTCAGCGTTGGGGGCGACCTCTAGCTTCAATGTGCCCACGTAGACATCAGTGCACAGAGTCCAGAAATGTTTGTCTTGGATGCTGTATACACCCTCTAGGTTACCAACCTATGCGTATTGAATAGGACAAAGATACATTAGCAGAGCTGCCAACCTCCAGAACAGAAAATCAGTAACCATAAGGCTCAAAATCAGTAATTTGGGGAATAAATCAGTAATTTCCTATGCGGCGCCATGAATCTAAAAAGAATGGCAAGCGGACGCATGCGCGCATGATTATCTGAAATTTTTTGTGATTTTACTCCCACAAAGTTGCTAAATATTGATTTTCAGTTCATCACAACACATAAGTTTTCAATGAAAAATTGGCTTCTATTAAGAGAATACTTGATAATTTTCCATATTTCTCATGCAGCGAGTGTTGGATGGCCACCATACTGCACAGCACTTGCTACGATAGATCCCTATGCGCAAAAACAAAAAAAATAATAATAATTTTAGACAACATTCCGTACTGCCGTAATGGTTGATAATTTCCGTACCAATTACGGGAAATCCGTACTAGTTGGCAGCTCTGCATTAGACAGAGACCGAAAAACATTAAAAGCTTGAAAGAAGTACGAGAGACTAAACAGGCATCATCAAATACTAAATTATCATTCAGTTGAGTCTCCCTGATTATGAAATCCTGTTTTCTTCTTCTTTTTCTTCTTCTTAAGTCACAATGCCACAATATTCACTCTTGAATAGAATGTCCCAATCCAGTGTTAGATGCATTGTATCGCGCAGGTGGATAGTGGTACCAGATATTCTTGGGTGCAAGGGTCTGGTAGATGTTGCATAGTCTGCTCCTCTCAACACAGGCAGATGTTGTCATGAGCGTTTTCACTATACCCCCACTTCCAGTTATAAGTGTAGTACAACTATGAAAATTCAACTAACAAGATTTATTTTGGATCTATCTTCAGTACCATAACTCATCACTGTCGATAAAACCTTGATGGACTTCCATCATGACTGTACAAGAATAATCTCTAAAATTGTATCTAAAGTTCCATCAAAAATTGAAAAACAAATACCCACTGTTTAAAGCAAAATAAGATTTTGCAGAAATTACCTAATGAATATTGAATATCAAAATCATATCGAAAGTTACATCTACGATTAAAAAGGCAAATACCCACATTTCGAGCTGATTAAGATTTTGCATAAATGACCTAATGCGTATTGATCCAAATCAATCGCAAGTCCTCTAATCAATTGCAATTTTTCAGTCCCCTATCTCTTATGTACCGTAAATAACCGCCCTCGTGTATTAACCGCACCCCCCTTTTTCGCCCTTAAAAAAAAAAAAAAAAAAAAAAAAAAAACTTTTTTTTTTTTTTTTTTTTTGCCGAGATTTTTTTTTTGTGTGTGTAAGATCATTACGGTACTGTAAATTAAAAAACAGTAGGGACCTAGGATAGAACCGTGTGGTACACCACGTAATAGAAGAAAAATTGGAAGAATTATTATTATAAACTACATATTGAGATCTATCAGAAAGATTACTTTCAAACCAAGATGACAGACAAATTTGAGTGTTGTTCTAGTTTCCGAGTGGTGAGTCAACACACCGATTACCGAGCTGGGAGACATTGCCAGGCATAGCGCCAGGTGGAGGGGCATAAATTGAAACTTTAATTTTTTTTATTTTTTTTTGGTGTACCGTGTATAAACCGCACCCCCGACTTTGAAATTTTTTCGACGGCAAAAAAGTGCGGTTTATACACCGTTATATACGGAACATAGTTGTGATTAATATCAATTGCAACTAAGTTGCGATCAATCACAACTGTTTATTTGACGGGGCTCAGGTCAAATACATGTACAGTCAAACCTGTCTATACCGATCGCCCAAGGGAAACACAAAAAGTGGTCTTTGAAGACAGGTTCCTTTAGTACAAGCTTCAATGAGTAACCATTTTCAAGGGAAACAAAAATTGTGGTCTTTGTAGACAGGTGGCCACTAAAGCAGGTTTGACTGTAGCTTCAATATCGGTTGAGCTACAGCATAAGAAATGATATAAAAACAATCATACCTTCTGATAGCAGCTTGGTAGCTCTCCCTCGATCTCACTTGGAGTCCTCATCATTAGAATACTCACTGAATCCGCCAGCAATGGCAAGACGCTGAAAGATGAGAAGCATATAATTCATTTTTTGAAGTATAATATATTTAGCGCCACCTGAGCCTGGGAGGCTAAAAAGAGAACTGAATCACTGTAACCCTTGGGTCTCTCGTCCCAGAATAACTGATTGGGTGTGAGGTAGAGCACTACACCGGGGTTTCCCCCTACTCTTATATGAATAGTGCAGTGGGTTCTTAACGTGCAAAGGTGGTGACTCTCCTGTACACAGGGCCTCCATTTAGCATCCTATCCAAGGGAGCTTGAATTCATGACAGCAACAATTTGGAATAGACATTACATGATTCATCTCAATTTAATGAAAAACATGAAGAAACTTAAGAAAATGGGTTTAAGAAAGTGAAGCTACTGATACATTAAAACGATACAGGTCTATCTATGAGATGATTAAATGGGACCAACAGCCACACAATTATTATTTTTAATCATTAGTAGACATCGAAGCCATTCCCTAAATTGAGACATTCAAATTAAAGGGATCGTTTAACAATGTTAAATCTGAGATACACGGTCCTACATGTTACCAGTGTCTGTGATATGGTGTAATATTGAAGCCCTAAAAAAAAATCGCGCTTCAAAATGATCAAGAAGTGCCTGAAAAAAGTAAAAATATTTGAGTGACCGGTTTTACCATACTGGTTTTCCCAAAAAGACTGTAGTGTTATGACAACCGTTCGGCGAACGGTTTTCAAAAATTGTAATTCCAATCATTAATATCTTGATAATCAGACAGGCGATCGGCCTGTAAAAGTCACGGGGTTCCTGACTGACCTAAAGGTTTATAATTATCATTGCAGCATGAGCTAAATCAAGGATTATTTGTAAAGGATCTAAGACAAAGTTACAGAATCCCTTTAAGAATAACATAAAGAGGCCAGAAAGGAAAATGTTCTGGCTAGTCTACTCACATGTTTCTTAAAAATTACTCCATTTAGAACGCAATGTCAGGATGGGAACTTTAACAATAATTATCTCTTTACAATGGTAACATCTAAAGATATATGTTGAATACTGTGTGCCAGTATGCAAGCTAAAACATATATGTGAATGAAAGAAAGAACTCCTTATATCAATAATAAATTGCATCTGCTCCTCATTTTCACTCTTGTTCTCTCTGTCTCTCTCTCTATCTCTCTCTTTCACTCTTTCCTTCTCCTTTTCCCCCTCTCTCCCTTGCTCACTGTCCTTCTTACCTGACCATAATAAATAGAGCTATACACATGGAACACACTCTCTCTTTCCTTCTGCTTTTCCTCCCTCTCTTTCTTCCTTCCCTCTCTCTTACTCACACTGTTCTTCTTACTTGATCATAATAAGTAGAGCTATAAACATGGAACACACTATCTCTCTTCCCTTCTCCTTTTCCTCCCTCTTTCCTCCTTTCCTCTCTCCCTCACTCACACTGTTCTACCTACCTGACCATAATAAGTAGAGCTATAAACATGGAACACACTGGATCGACCCACATCCAGCCGAAGTACTGTATCAGAAGGGCAGATATTATCACACCCACACTGCCTAACGTATCCGCCAAAATATGAAGGAAAACACCTGCAACGAGATTGAATGATGACATTTTTTTAAAACGACTGATATCTCTCATTTACATTTACTCTATTATATATATACTGGTATGATATTATTATATCAGATTTTTTTCTTCAAATGTTGTACTTGTTTTTACTTATTTCTTTTATCAGAAAAATAATTTCAAATCGAATGAAGTCAAACATTTTCTGTGCCTTGTTATTTCCAACAATACTACAGACTTCTGAACATGTGAAACGTCTGACAATTCTATTAGTCAAGAATATATCATGGTAAGAATCCCTACGAGTATCGTGGATGTGGGCTTATAAAAATCAGCAGTAAGTACTAGGCGTTGTGGCGTGCGCCTGTAATCCAGCTAAAAAGTGGAAGTTACAAACTGATTCAGCCGAGGACGCAGGTTCGAAACTGAGTCACGTCTTTCGGATGGTGACGTTTAAAGGTCGGTCCCCAGACGTAAATAATCATATCTGATTGATACACGTCTGTAAAAACCAAATACACACACACACTCCCTCTTGTGTAAACAAAAATAGTTTTCAGGTGCTTTTATTTGTATTTCGTTGTGTAGTAGAGTTACTTTTTCAAGGCAATTTTTTTAAAATACATTTTACTAATTTTAACAGAGTTCTCTCTCCCTCTCCCTCCATAGTTAACTAGTGGCGCATTGCAAGAAAGTTGCGATTAATTACAAGTTGCAACTGATATTTGCAATTGATTGCAACTCAACTTTCTTGTAACGCCCCACTAGTCTCTTAAATTTCCTAAGATTTTGTAAGGAATAAAGTGTCAACAATTAAATTAAGTTAACTTGGTCTAGCTTTTATTCTCCACCCCCCCCCCCCCCCCCCCCCCTCTCTCTCTCTCTTTTACTAATGGGCGTTGTGCAAGACAGTTGAGTTGCGATCAATCAATCGCAAGAATTCGCTTGACCTTGGGGATTTGCACAACTGTCTTGCAACACCCCATAGGACTCTGTAGGAGGAGTTTTCCAGAGCTAAAACGCTCCTGTGTATATTGTTCTACCGACTCCCTCAGAGGAATGTGAGAGAGAGAGAGAGAGAGAGATGCCTGAAGTGAAGAGAAGAGAAGATCTTACCTTTAAGGATCTGTTTTGAGCTCCCTGTTGGTGTGTGCTGGTGTTGGGAATCTTCGTCCTTGTAACCTAAACCTATCAGAGAAGAGCACATACATTTGGAGAGTGAATAATGCTTTGGGGGGATGGGTACAAAAAAGGCATTTCATCATAATTTAAAGAGAAGGTTGAGTTCTGGGGAAAGGTGAAAAAGAATTTGTGAGTGTTAACATTGTTATTATGCAAGTGTGGAAGAACATCAGATAAAATGGGTTCCCTGAAAAGCATGGCTCTTCAAATGCCTTCATTTCCTAAATATGACAAGTAACAGCTTAAAATTGAGGCCCGATTTGTATGCCACATGTTTGTGTAGTCCCATATACATCTTTCTGTGTACAGTGCTTGCTACTTTACCAAGACTGGGCAAAATTTCTTATCATGTTGACAACTCCAGAACCTTGCAGTACACACTAATACTTATATGCTACACTATCAACTTTTTCTGATCGATACCACACCATTTCTTTCACAATGCAATCACATGACCAGAACTCAACTTTACCTTTAAACCATACTAGCAATTCTTTTTCAACTTCTCACTCTATTCAAATCAGGTAATACCTCTATCCATGTATTAAATGTATAATCATGTTTGATTGGGCTAGAGTATGATTGGAGTACAACAGGTTACATTCCATAAGCAGAGACAACTCACCATGACTATGCCCATGTCCAGCATGTGAATGACCATGACCAGGGCTCTCTTTGGCCAGAGTGTTGCTCAAGCTCTCTACGTGTGAGTGACCGTGTGAGTTGGCCGGAGCGCCGTGACTGTGACCGTGGCCTGAAAGAAAGCAAGAGGGAAAAGAAAGCAAGAGGGAAAAGGAAGATAGTCAATAGTTCTATCCATCTAATATTTTCTGATGGTATCTCCTCCCAGCTCGGACATTGACTGCATCAATTTTCCACACATCTCTGTTATCTGCCATTCTCGTAGGATCTTGCAGAGCAATTCCACTTTTTTATGTTCTCCTTCAAGTTGGGTTTTTGTCTTCACTCTTGGACATTGACTGCATCAATTTTCCACACATCTCTGTTATCTGCCATTCTCGTAGGATCTTGCAGAGCAATTCCACTTTTTTATGTTCTCCTTCAAGTTGGGTTTTTGTCTTCACTCTTGGTCTTATACCTTCTGCTTTTCCTTCAAACAAATCTTTAAATGGTTCGTTGAATCTATAGAATGTAATGCACTTAGCAATCTGTTTTAAACTTAAGTCCTAAATATATGACCCTTATTGAAAAACCAAATTTCCCTTTAAAGTTTTCGAGTTGCGTTTAAGCACAACTTTTTGTGTGGATCTAGCAGACCAGGGGGAGGAGGGTTTAGATCAATGACATTCAATAAAATGTTTTGAACAGTTCAGTTACTTTTGTCAAGATTCTATAAACCTAGCAGGCGAAACATACCCTTCTAAATATTTGTATGTTCAATAAATTCTTATTTTTTTCACAGGAGATGCTTGTACATTCTTTTGGGTATTAACATAACAATTTGGTTTTAAGGTGGGAAGATACTTGCTACATGCATGTACATGTACAGTGTAGTTGTTATTGAAACCATTAAATTTAAAACAAAAAACTTAACAATCCACTACTCTAAAAGGAAGCAAAAAGTCACAGGAGCAGACTGGTGAAAATTTGAATGAGATTGGACAAAAAATAATTTTACAGTTATGAATATTTAAAAGTAGTAATCACTATAAATATGGGCACTTCAAATTGGCTGAATCAGTAATGTCAATGTGACGTACTGCCGGACAATTTTCCCATTGTTTCAACACACAAAATTACAAAATATATGACTCAGGAGGGTCTTTACTTTTGAGTTGACTTTTATTAATATGCTATCCATAATACATTTTGATTAGTGCCCTAAGGGAGAAGACACTTTGGGAAAAAAAAAAAAAAAATATTTTTTTGTACACGACAAACAGGAGAGTTGTCCATGACTTCATCAGTGACCAAATCCACTGACCAAATCGCCAATTTGAGATTTGCATTAATTTAGTGATCTCATATTTCATACATTCTTAACTACATGTACCTTATCATTGGTCCAATTTGCTTCAAACTTTAATCTTTCTGTTCCATTTATTTTTCTGCTTTCATACAAAGGTTGGATTTTTAAAAATTTCAAACAAAGATTGGATTACCCTTTAAAATCATTTCAACCCTTCTTTGAACTAAACAGAATAAAAACGATAGATTGAAATACCGGTAAGGCTGGAGTTTTATTTGGATAGCAAGGCGGAGAGAGAGATAATGAAAGAAAGAGAAAGAGAATTAGAGAGATAGAATGGAGAGAAAATGAAAATGAAAGAGAAGGAGAAAGAGAGAGAGAGCGAGAGAAAGGAGAGAGAGAGAGAAAGGAGAGAAAGTGGAGGGAGAAGGAGAGGGAAGAGAGGGAAAAGGCCAAGAGTTATGGAAATCAGATTAAAATGAGGCTAGTGTTTTATTTGAATAAGCAAGAGATAGGGGGAGATAATGAGAGAGAGAACAAGAGCTAGAGAGAGAGAGAGAGATAGAGAGAAAAAAGAGAGAAAGACAGAGAGAGAGAGAGATAGAGAGGAGAGGAGAGGGAAAAGGCCGAGAGTTATGGAAACTAACACAAATCATATAGAGAAGCTTAGTTGTGCTAAATGATATCTCTCAAGATAAAACTCATCGATCAATTTTGAACTTTAGTCACATACAATCATATCTACAATGCAGTTGTCTATACAACAAAAAACACTATTTGCTAATAGTAGAACTAGGATGTTTGCTATGTGCTTCCTAAACTAAAAGATAAATGTTGTTAGGACTCATATTAAATGTCATCCACAGTATTGACAATGGTTGTGGCTTTGATTAAAGCTGCGTGATTGACCTTGAGGCATTCATGTACATTGGCCTGTGACCAAATCAATAATCAGTTTTATTTATTTTTATTATCAGACAGAACACAAATATTGATCAATGACAGAGGAATTTCAAATAACCAATTCAAGAAAGCATGCAAACCAAAGTGAATTTTTCTGAGGCCTCATCATGTTATA
The DNA here is from genome assembly GCA_035222895.1 of Strongylocentrotus droebachiensis. NCBI lineage: Eukaryota > Metazoa > Echinodermata > Echinoidea > Camarodonta > Strongylocentrotidae > Strongylocentrotus > Strongylocentrotus droebachiensis. The sequence goes on from JAVYIG010000490.1 coordinate 386,559, forward strand.
CCCTCACCCTTTGTGTAGCCAAAAATATGAATATGAACACTTTGTCTATTACGAACACTGACTATTACCTTTAAAGTATAATGAATACTAGGCCCAAGATAACTTGGGCTCGAGTCTCTGGAAAGTGTGTGAAATCAAATTGTCCTTGAAGAACAAGTAAACAGAGGCCATATTGCAAATGCCCATCTGAAGTTCTTAATCATTCATGATATAATATGCTTCGTTTATAGCCTCTTTCATCTACATTGTATCTAGCACTTCACAGATATATTTTAAACCGTATCAACAGATTTGGGCTTTTTTCAAGATGCATATATTCATAATCGTATCCGGAAACCTACCCCCTGAACATCCATCCCCCGGATAACCACCCCCAGTCAACTGGGTAGTTGTCCAGGGGGTAGTCGTCCTAGTGGGTGGTTTGCCCTAGGGGGTAGTTGTCCTAAGGGATAGATGTCCTAGGGGGTAGATGTCCTATGGGATAGTTGACTGGGGGTGGTTATCCGGGGGGTGGATATCCAGGGGGTAGGTGTCCTAGAACCATTCATAATATGCTTGAACTTTAATCCAAGGAGTATTATGCTTACCTTCTCCTCCATGTGCATGACCATGACCGAAGCAGAAAATACCGACTAGATTCACCAGGAGTCCAAGAACAGACACGATAAATAACCGCTCATGGCGGACCTCGGGCGGTTCCACGGCTCTCTGAAAATCGGGTAATATTTTGTATTACGTAAGTTGTCCAAGATTAATCAATATTCATTATGGAGAGCCATTTGTAGCCTTGAAATAAAATATTTTCAGTAGTGAAAATTCAAATATTTTAGACTTGTTATGAATTCCACATCAAGCCCATGAAATGCCCTTGATAATAGAAATCATGAATGATTTGAATGAACATTTTTGCCTTTTAAAATAACTTTTACAAAACATTTTCATAGATGCTAACAGCTTTCCATAATTGTTAAGTCCAACTGAGAGATTTAAGTCCAACTTAGGATCTTTGTGAAACACCCCCCTGAACTTTGAACTTACCTCAACAGCTTCGGAGAAAATGAAGAATGCAATGAAGAGAAGGAAGAGGGCGTTCACAAAGCCAGCTAAAATTTCCATTCTAACATAGCTGCAGGAAAAGATAAAAGGAAATCAAATTGGCATCTTATGTTTGGTGTTTTAGCTGATTCTGGATGTGAGTTCAGAGCCAGAAAAGCTACAAATTGTAGCAATCTCATTTTGAATTTATGATCAAATAATATTCACTGCTTATTTATCTGTTCATTTTCTGAAGAAAAAAAGAAGTATTACAACATCACATAACTTTCTTCACACAACAGAAAGAACATCTAAAAGGAAAGTAGCATAAACTCTTTAAAAATAAAAAAAAATAATAATAACAAGATATGCATTTTCCATATATATTCAAATGCCGTCAAATATAAAACTCCTTCTTAAATATTGTACATTGTGGTCATTTCAACTCCAAAACATATTATCTTCAATTCATGGTTTTAATTTCATATTCATCTGGGCAAGTGAATTGATAAATTACCTTCCCAAGAAGCGATCAGCTACATGTACATGAGGTTACCAAGCCTGCAAGTCAATGGCTTTTCTGCTATCTTCTACTTTAATGATAAATACATGTATTTTGCCACTGTGAATCACACATGTGTGTCTGGACCCAACAAAACTAAGCCCTTTAATCCAATCCATCTCTATCTAAACCACATAATCCTTCCCATATATCAAATCTGCCCTTTTATGAAATCGATATGTTGTTATCAATAGCATGGTTTCCACAATATTCATCCACATAGCAATAAAAATACACACAAAGCATAAAACATGCATCCAGTGTATGCATTGTCAGCAACTTATTTACCACATTGGTTATTCAAATAAAAAACAGATATATTAAAAGAAAGAAATGTTATGCGTAACAAAAGCTGGGGTAACAATATGATTGCAGGGCCCTCATGTAGAACAGTATTAATATTGATGAGGCTACTCTGGGTAAACAAGATCATCATTATTATTATTTTTATCATTAACTGCTTGATTGGCATGAATAAAGCTCAATCAGTCAAGCATGTCAAACAATTAGAATTGTGAATTGTATGGGCGTATGTTTGTACTGACAAAAGGCTGTCTTTTTAAGAGTTTGTTCATAGATGTATTATTCTCATTATGCATCAAAATTAAATGCGACACGTGCACTGAGGATATGGGCTTTTAAGAATAAAAGTCATGACTCATGAATAAACACCAAGTGAGGCAACTATGACTCAATGAAACGGCAAATCTTGTAAAAGATCTCATTTTTTTCATATTCTAACCTTTTATAAAATGTATGAAATGGTATATCGGTATGTACATATGGATATTGACAAACATGGTTTTGAACATTCAACTCATCTCTGAGCTTGTCATTTAAGACAGACTTTTACAAAATGCACGGCCTTCCTGCCTTGTCTCCAAATACTTTGTTTAGATTTGTTTCTCTTGCTCTTCTTGTCTTCTCCGCTAATGTTATTCTCATGTTGTATTGATATTATTTAGTAACTTTTACATGTTTGTTTACTTTTGTATATTTTTGATGAAAGATTGAATAAAGTAAACTTGAATAAAGTAAATTTAAAAACAAATTGTAGCAATTGTTCTCAAAATCACTTTTCTTACCCGTAAGAGAATTTATCGTTCGCTCTCCATTTTGAGATGATCGAAGCCACGAGGCCAGCAAGCAAGGCAGTGCAGTCAAAAAACATATGGAAGGAATCGGAGATCAGTCCAAGGCTATGGAATAGAAGAAATGAAAATGGGAAAATAAAAACTCTTCTAAAATATGCTCAGCATGGGATTTCATGAATGTGGAAGTGACCCAAGTCTAGTGAATTAGTGATGAAGTCATAAGGACATGCCCATGTTTGAAATGAAGAACATTTCTACACCTATGTATATTATTTAAAAGTGTGATGTAGAAAACACAAAATGTACTCTTTTTTTTTCAAGCAAACTAGCAATGCCCCCATCAACCGCTCCCCCCAAAAAACCTTTTAGAATACCTGTGTCCAGTTTCACTACGACAAGTTGACAGTTATAATCTGAGAGTTGGTTTATTCCTATTTAATGCCGTATTTGTTCAGATATTTGGATGAATGACATTAAAATATGAAACTCACCTGTTTGACCAGATTCCATAAGACAGCTCTACGAATGCAAACGAAAGATTCAGGAACAGGAAGAAAAAGAGATTCCGGGAAGTCACATCTGAATAGATGATCCTAAAATAAAATATAAAAATCCAATTACTACAATGATAAAATAGATGAAATATAATAATAATACTAATCTTACAGGCATGTATAATATTCAGTTTTTATTTGTGACTGTGCATTACTTAGGAATTTGAGAATTGTCTGTTTATGCAGCTTGTTATGAAGATGATTAGTATGGTTCAACACTCCTGGGTAGCTTTTCACAAAACCATAATTAGTACAAGTTCTCTGACATCCCACTGAAACATGTGTATAACAATTAAGATGAGTTGCAATTAAGACAAGTTTTAATGGGATGTCAGCAAACTTGTACTAACAATGGTTTTGTAAAATCCTGCACTGGTGGACTATAACGATTCAAGATAATTCTCAAGATCAAATTACTAGCCTTAACAATACAATTCCAAGTTCTTTTCTTTTGGTATCATGGTAGACTTGTTAACAAAACACAAATATTTATTTGATTTTTTTCTTCTTTTCTTATCCCCTCCTCCTTCTCCTTCTTCTTTTTTTTCTTTGTGAAAGAATTAGATGAATAATCAGCTGATTGAGGATTTGAGGTCACTCAACAGCAAGCATGGTAAGAAATAGAAAATGAGACAATTCTGAAATATTCTTTTTCTTCATGAAAGGACAGCCAAGAATCTACAACTTTTTAACAGGACACTTACTTATATTGATCGAGGGGGGGGGGGAGGGTTACAGCAATTACAACAACTAAAGGAACAAAAATAATAAAAGAAATCTACCGCACAATAATTTTCCCCTCTTTTTGTATCAACGTTCGGAATCGATGTGAAGTGCAAGTCTAGTGTGAACAAGACAAAGTGATAATGATATTGATAACAAAAAAACTTAGGTTTCATCTATTCTAGATCAAGAGTTTCACAAGAAAACTGTGCCAAAAGCCATCAAAAGTTTCAGTCAGTTGTATACTACTAAGATTAGAAGTAAGAGTCAGCAACTGTAGTCATAGTCCTAGTCTACACTACTATTAGTAATAAGCTCTGCATAATCGCGAATCGCAGCCAATTATTAAACTACAGCACAAGAACACAGGCTTAGGGATAACGAGCGGCGCGGTGCCACCCACCCCGGCGCACTGGCATGGCCTTGCAGCATCGTTGCCCATGTAAAAAGCACAGCTGTTGCGGAGGCAACTACCATTTTCGATCCCATACTCACTTCCACCACGCCTGGATTGTCACCCATAATTTGAATCTAGGCTTGTACAGCTCATCGTTCTTGTGTACAGGTAGCATGAGTCTTTGAAAATTCACAAACTTGAAGAAATTCAGAGATCTGTTACAGTTTTTTTATAGATGTCTTCTAATCACTATCATCAGTTTTTTCTGTTGGGTGCATACAGTACACACAAGTTGCACACGTTGCATACAAGCACTTCCGCTATATTCATAACATAGTCTATAATCTTTACCTTTATAAAAAAAAATCTTACAAAATAATATTTCAAATGTAAAATCACACCTATAATTTATTGGATAAGATCCAATCTTTTCATTTTATTAAAAAATTGTAAAGTTGTTACAAAATAGTCTTGAATTGTTATAATTAATTTTCATTTGACTTTTCAAAATATGAAAGAGGTTTATAAAAATAGACTAATCTATGAAATCATTTCCTCTTGTCTGTTGGTCTTCAACTAAACCCCGGCTTTCTTAGCCTAAGAAAGCCGGGGTTTAGTTGAAGACAATAAAACTGTTTTATTTTTGCATAATATAATAAATAAATCATTACCAGGCATGTGGCTGGTTGGCTGTGCCTGTATGTGGGAAGCAGGGCGTATTTCAGCTGAGATCCGTTCCCTCGATCCCTACAAAAAATAAAATTATATATACCGTAATATGTTTTGCCGTCATTGTAGAAGGTAATTATTATTATATTATCGTTTAGTCCTTCTTTAGAAAGAGATAGGTACGTATAGAGGTTGTGTTCTACTATTATAATCTTCGAATTAATACGAGCATAGAGCCTAAGATAGCTGTGGGCGGCACAGACTCTCCTTCGCGTTTGTCATTTTTCCCCTCCATTTTACGTCCTTTTGTTTAGGATGTTAAAGGTATTACAAAGTTTTGGTAAATTTTGAAAAATGGGTGGATAGTGATTCTTTACACTTTTGATATGTTTGGATGCCCCTGTGGATGTATTAAAAACACCAGAAATTTTAGCCCCTTAAACACTTCTGCTTTCGAGAAAAATTGAATATAAAGATTTACCGGTGCTCCCGGTAAATGTTGATAAATTTCAATTAGCTCATACGGCCGTTCAATGGTAGCTGCGACCATGAAAATCTCAGAGTATGTAGATGTGGTATATAACTTCCGAACGAGATAGCTAATCGGACGATTTTAGGCAACAAACATTGTTTAATAGCTTAATTGATATCTTGACCTTGAGAGGGAGCTATTCAACATAAAGTGTTTATTATTTACAATTTCATAACTTTAGAGTCTATTTCGACCGCGACAACGATCACTGAATATGGTAGGATTGTATATGCTTCCAATATGTTCATTTGAACCAAATTCATAACCCCATACCAAAACTTTGTATTACCTTTAATCGACATTGCAAGTAATTATGCCCAGGGGCGGATCTATAGGGGGGGGGGGGGGTCGACGGTTTAAACCCCCCTTGGGCGGTCAAGTGAGAAAAAAAAGGAAAAAAGGAGAGAGAAAAAAAGAAGACCCCCTAATAAATAATTCAAACGTGGTTTATTTCTAATTCGATACCAGTGACTTACAAATGTTGCTGAAAAGACAATATTTTCCGGGTTTTTTCTCTCATTTTTGCCGATTATGCCAGAGGCGGCACTCCCGGTGGGGGAGAGGGCACTGTGCTACCCACTTTTTCAGGTAGTACCACAAAAATCCCCCTTTTACATAGGACAAGTGCTCCTTTTATTTTCTAATAACTGTCCTTTTCCTCTCTCTTGATAGAACTCCCCCTTTTCAACACTGATAATTTAGCCCTTTTTTATTTTGACTCGTACCCCTTTTCCTTTTTAATAAGTGTACTTTCCCCTTCTTAATAAGAACCCTCTTTACTTTCTCTTAAATGCCACTTTTCACCTCTGATAAGTTCCTTTTTTTTTTACACGTGCCCCTTTTGCTTTCTAATAAGTACCATATTTCCTTCGGATAAGTAGGCCTACCCCCTTTTTTTTTTGTATGAGCCCCCCCTTCTAAAATGCCCCTTTTAACATCTGATAAATGCCCCTACCAAAATCTGATAGGTGCCCTTCTCCTCCAACAGATTCCCCATTTCCATTCTCACAAGTGCCTCTTTTAATTTCTGTTGAGTGTCCCTTTTCAGGTGCAAGAAGTATTGTTTTCACTTCTGAAGGCTTTGATAATTGCCCTTTTACTTTGACACGGGTACCTTTTCTTTTTTTAATAACTGTCCTTTTCTATTTTTGATAAGTGCCAACTTTTCCTTTCTCCATAACATGCACCCCTAATCCAAGGCGACTTAGAGCCCCTTTTTCTTGAATTTTCCCTAGAGCTCGCATGCTATTATATTATTTAAAAAAGAACTGTACAGTCTTTCTTCTTTAGATTGTAGCTAAAACTCATCTGGGTTTGGGGGGATCTTCTTTATAAGATGTAATTTTTTGCACTGGGACCTCACAAGTTTTAATTTTTTTCGCTCGCTCGAAAATTAATAATCAGACCATCACACCTAACTGCAAAGTATGTTGCTTAATTAAGCAGTATCTTGTACCCTGCAAGGAAAGAAAGAAACAAATATTGGTTTCATCCCTGGTAGTGTAATCACAATCAGGACGATGTAGGGGTATATACCAATGTCTAAACAAATGTAGGTTTTGATGTTTCCCTTTGTAGGTGCCTCTTTTTTTCTTCTAGAAAGTACCTTTTTTGTTTGTGCCCCCCCTCCCTATTTTGGAAGACGCTCCACCGCCCCTGCATCCCAGCAAACACAGAACGTTTTCAGAACGTTTTCAAAACGTTTTTTTTAGGTCCTGTACGTCTTCGTCCTAAATGAACGTTTTAAAAACGTTTATATAACGTTAAAGTTTGGACTTCTCATTTACGTCAAAGTTTAGGTTTTTTAGAACGTTTAAAAAACGTTTTTTGGACGTTACAAAATTAAACGTTTGGTATAGGACGTTTACAGAACGTTTGATATAGGACGTTTACAGAACGTTTGATATAGGACGTTTACAGAACGTTTGAGGACGTTTACAGAACGTTTGATATAGGACGTTTACAAAACGTTTGTGGACGTTACAAAATAAACGTTTTGTCTTCGTCCATATTAAACGTGTATATAACGTCTAAGTTGGGACCTTACATTCGCTGCGGAGCTAGGTCTTTTGAAGACGTTCAGAAAACGTTTTTTGGACGTTACAAATTAAACGTTCTTGGATAGGTCCTGTAAAACGTTTACAGAACGTTTTATTCAGACGTATTTTGTTGAATTTTTTTTTATGTCCAAATAAATATTTCTTAAAAAATACCAGCTGGCGAAATAAGGCCACATGCATACGCATGGGGGGGGGGGTCGAGGTATGTCAAACTGATGCACTCCTGTGGCGTAGCGATGGAGGGAGGCACGTGCCCCCAATAATTTTGAGGAAAAAATAGAAAACATAAGGTGACATTATTTGAAGAAAAAAGAAATACATAAGGAGTGACCCCTCCCCCTCACATAATGTTTGTGCCCCTCCCCCCCCCCCCCCCCCTCCCCCAGCCCAATTAGTCCGACCGCGCTACGTCATTTATATGCTCCATTCAACCACGTGTATACAAAGTGCGTACGCACCGTATATAATCGTACCACTGTATAGTATCGTATCCGGCGCGGCCGGTGCGGCGCGCTCGCTCCAGAGCTTGCCGCGTGTTTTAAACTGACTGACGAGTTGACTGCTTGATGACGTGACTTCGAGATTTCAAATAATCTGTTAGACTGCGACACCGAGGTAAGCGTTATTTTAACATTATGATATCTGTAAGGAATTTAAGCTTTGTTTGATTGATTTTGAAGCATGTAAAATGAAATAAAATATTGATTATTTGCATTAAAACTAAAAGTACGGCAGACTCTATGGCCCGTATTCTGAAGTCAGGTTTAGTTAAACCCAGGTTTAACTTTAAACCCAGGTTTAACTAAACCAGACTTCAGGTCTAAGTATCATTTCAGTTTCTGAAAGCCAGGTTTAGTTAAACCCAGGTTTAAGTCTAAAACCTAGGTTTAAAGTTAAGCCAAGGTTTAACTACCATGGAGATGTAGTCTGCTTCTACTGCACATGCTCAGTACAGCTCACCCATCTTCCAGGGTAGCTGCTAGCTAGCTGCATCCCCCGGCCCCTGCAACTGCACCTGGGCAACTGCACTAGCTTGCATTGAACTAAGTCTGCAGTAGGATCTTGACAGGAAAATGGCAGAATCAAGCAAAAAGCAGAGAAGAGCGAATTGGGAAGTGACAGAGAAACATTATCTTCTGGAACTAATTGTTGAAAGTGTAGAGGTAATAGAGAACAAGAAGAATGACTACGAGGCCAATGTGGCAAAGAACGATGAGTGGAGCCGCATCCACCTAATGTTCCAGGCTCGTTATAGGAGGGAATTAAAAGAGCTCAAGGAGCAGTGGAAGAGGATGAAGCTGGTGGCTAAGAACGAATGGAGTGTATGGAGTTCGGGGAGGAGATTGACAGGGGGAGGGCCAGCTCCCAAATCTCCTTCAGCCATAACTACCTTCATTCACGATTTAATTCCCCAGGATTTTCGACAAATACAAAACAGTTTTGATTGTGACGCAGAGATCACTGTTAACAATGAGGAGGCAGTGACGGCATTGCGTTACCTGGCAGGAGAAAGCCAGGAATTTACCTGCAGTTCTTTTGGGTAAGTAAAATAACCAAGAGCTGAATGATTAAACTGTAAGTTTACTTGGCCAGGGGCAGATCTAGGGAAAAGGGCACACGCCTCCTCCTTTTTCCTTCTGAAAAAAAGGCCAAGAAATATTCACATCACATAGATCTAGGCTAGGTCTAGACTAGAATGTTCAGTTCAGGTTCACATTTATGCTCTGAAAGGTAAAGCTTCACATTTTGCACAATTTTGTACATATAAAAATACACCCCCCCCCCCCTTCCCCATCTTGGCCTTGAAAAATCCTAGATCCGACCATCCCGTTGGGTAGATCTCTAGATCTAAGTTAGATCTACTAACAAGACTACAGACTTTCTAGGCCTATTATTATATTAGGTCTAGATCGAGTAGGAGTCGGACAAAATATGATTAATTTATTTATGAGTGTAGATCTAGATCTATTTGTCACCAACAAATCAGCTAGGCTAGTAGGCCTACTAACTAGTAGAATACAAGTTAACAGAATACATGTTAACATTTATTGCCACAAGTTTTGTCACTGATTACCCGATCACTACTAGTCTATATAGACAGTAGACTGCACTTGTCACGGTATGGAACTGGGAAGTTTAACTTGGAATTTGATTTCTAGTCACTAGAGATAGATGTCTACACGATCTAAATGAGTACTAGATCTAGATCTACTACTGTACTAGACCCTAGACCTATTGGCTAGATAAACATAGATCTAAATCAGTGACATAAAATGATTGTTTTTCATAAATATTTTTGTCTATTCTAATAATGGCCCAATGCCGAGTAAACTTTCAACAGAAATTCTTCGTTTCATTTGTGTAGTCTGCTCGTGAATTTATGCGATTCAAAAAGCGCGCTAGTTACGTTCTCGTACGGGGAGCTAGCCTACCCGAGGCTAGCTGGGCGAAGCGGACCCTGGACGAAGAGCTGAACTCGATGCATGATGAAGCCGAGCTGAACTCTCGCATGCCTCGTGACGGGGATAATTAACAGTGGCGGATCCAGGGGGGGGGGGCACAGGGGGCACGTGCCCCCCCGGCCAAAAAAAATATGTTAAAATCAGCCCTAAATTCGCCCAAAATATACTGAAAAACAGGGGCGTGCCCCCCCGGCCATTTTTTTTTTTTTTTTTTTTTTTTTTTATAAAAAAAAAAAAAAAAAAAAAAAATTGCCAATGGCTGACCTAAAAAGGTGACCTTACCCCCCCCCCCCCCCCAACGAAGCAAAATGTCAAATCAAAAAAATTCGTGACCAAAAAAAAAAAAAAAAGTGTCCTCTTACCCCCCCCCCCCCCCCCCCCCCCCCCCCCCCCGCCCCCCCCCCCCCCCCCCCCCCCCCGCTTATTCAGCGGCCGGCTGAGTCTTTGCGATTTTTTGGGGACTAAAAAAAAATGTAAAAAGTGTCCGCTTACCCCCCCCCCCCCCCCCCCCCCCCCCCCCCCCCGCTTATTCAGCGGCTGGCTGAGTCGTTGCGATTTTTTCGGGACTAAAAAAAATATATATATGTTCTCTTTCCCACACGGTGCCCCCCCGTGTGCCCCCCCGGCAAGAAATTCCTGGATCCGCGCCTGAATTAACTATCAAAGCATAAGAAAAGAAAATGAATAAACACGTAATTTAAGAGTCTTACCTTCTCTAGAGATCTACATGTATATAATTATTGTGCTGTACACGAATAAATGTCATGATAAAGGAAGTCTGAAAGATATATCCGTTTTGGTATGTCAGAGCCCCGGTGGGGTCACTCAATGTGACTTCCGGACCGCATGACCGTTACCAAAATCGCGGAAAAAGGGGTCAATTTCAAGCAATGTCCGCGGACAAAATATTCCTCGAAATAAAGAAAATAGGGGTGCACAGGTGTTCTCGAAATTGATAAATAGGGGTCAGGAAAAGGGAAAAGAGAAAACCGGGAAGGGAAAAGAGAAAACCAGGAAGAAAAATTCTCGGAGCCGAGTCTTGTCCTTGAAATATGGTAAAATAGGGGTGATTTGCGAAAGTGTCCTTACAATCTTATAAATAGGGGTATTCCAAAATACGATTTTGTCCTTGTTTTGACGTAAAAAAGGGGGTTAAATTTCACAAAATGTCCTTGAAATTGACCGCAAAAGGGGGTTATATGCATTTGTGGTAACGGTCATGCGGTCCGGAAGTCACATTGAGTGACCCCACCGGGGTCAGAGCTAGAGCTGTACGAAGTAGTGCTTTAGAGATCATTCGCGCTTATATTAGTTTGACTTTGAGGCCTCGAACTTTGATTTGTTACTACAAAATGTGGTTTTTGCAATTACAGGATTTGTTCCGATTATGAAAATGAAAATTCCATAAAATGTTAATTATACATAGATCTATCTTTATTATTATTAATGTTCGTATCTCAATAATCAGTTGAATCAAACTATAAAATAAATATTCAACAGAAATGAGTCTCAAAATTAAGCCTAACTTACTTCAAGATTGATCGATTCATGAATTAATTGACGCCCGTTGACGGTAGGCATGAAACCATGGACCTACTTTCCACGACCACCCAGGGGAATCAAATAAAAGGAGAAGGGGGGTGGGGAGTGGTGGCGTGGGGGGGGGGGGGGCGGGGTCTGGAATTTGACAGCATTTTCTAAATTTAAGGAACTGCTTCCAGGGTGTTGTTTGTTGTTTTTTATTTATTACGAAAGGCATTTAATACAGTTTATATACACAGATCACTTGAGATGAACTGAAGACCAACTTTATCATTGAAAAATCACATAGTCTAAGTTAGAAAATTCATTTAAAACAGTGATGAAAGCAAAGATAACGTTTCAAAATTGAAACAAATGCCAGATTTTAAACCAGCTTGCAGGGCTAAAATGAATCCAAGGCCACCAAGGCCATTGCCTTGGATGCCCCTTTGAATGGCCTAAATGCCCCTCTCATTGGCCTTGGAGATTTTGTGTGCCCTTTTTAATTCTTCCTATTTGTGCTGTAATATAGGAATGTGCCCTACAGAAAAGTGGCCTTGCCCTAAAAATATTGAAATTTAAGGCCTGAGCTTGGACATCCAAAGACAAAATGCTTTCTGAATGTTATTATTCATGTTCTAAGATTTTCATATAACTAAATAGGGACAAGTTTTAAATGGGGGCTCGCTACAAGAGTCCTATCTCGCACCCCGGGGCAACGTGTCTGACACGGCCGGTTGTAGCAACTATACTCCGAAGATCAAGCGACATTAATCTTGATCTAAGGAGACACGAACGAACGAGGGACATGCAAGTTGAAATTATCAAAATAGGAGTACATGTACTTTTATGAAATTCTCTAAATACATATATTGTTTCTATTATAGCATGGATGGCATTGAAAGCAATCATGACATGACACTCCTCCAGCTCAATGATCCCACAGATGACCCTATCATCACGCATCCATCCACCAGCACATCTTCTTCATCTAATCCATCCACCAGCAGCCTTCAGCCCTCAAAGCATTCAACAAGCATATCTCATAGATCACAGGCATCAACCAGCTCATCTACCACTCACACACCCCTACCAACTGAAAGGTAGTGATTTACATTTACTGTAATGTTTCTATTTATTTCAAACAAATCCTCATGAATATTATCTTGATCAAACAGGGAAATAATTAACTCTAGATAAGATTCAAGTAGATGGGGAAATAAATAACTCTAGATAAGATTCAAGTAAATGAAGAAATAAATAACTCTAGATAAGATTCAAGTAGAAAATTATGTATATCATAATTTATTAATAATTAATAAATTATCATATTCTGCAACACACTTTGCATTATCTTTCCAAATGTTCAAGGACCAAGAGATCAAGAACCAATACACCGCCTCTTGCAGCCCAAGCATCCACCAGCAGCCTTCAGCCCTCACGTCATCTATTCCAGGCATCAACCAGCTCATCCAACACTCACACTCCCCTATCAGCTGACAGGTAGTGATTTACATTTACTGTAATGTGTCTATTTCTTTCAAACAAATCCTCATGAATATTATCTTGATCAAACAGGGAAATAAATAACTCTAGATAAGATTCAAGTAGAAAATTATGTATATCATAATTTATTAATAATTAATAGTAAGATAAAAAATGATTTATTTGAATTATAAATCATATTCTGCAACACACTTTGCATTATCTTTCCAAATGTTCAAGGACCAAGAGATCAAGAACCAATACACCGCCTCTTGCAGCCCAAGCATCCACCAGCAGCCTTCAGCCCTCACGTCATCTATTCCAGGCATCAACCAGCTCATCCAACACTCACACTCCCCTATCAGCTGACAGGTAGTGATTTACATTTACTGTAATGTGTCTATTTCTTTCAAACAAATCCTCATGAATATTATCTTGATCAAACAGGGAAATAAATAACTCTAGATAAGATTCAAGTAGAAAATTATGTATATCATAATTTATTAGTAATTAATGGACAAAATGGATAAAAAATAATTTATTTGAATTATAAATCATATTCTGCAACACACTTTGCATTATCTTTTCAAATGTTCAAGGACCAAGAGACCAAGAACCAGGACACCGTCTCCTGCACCGAACCCATCCCTTTCGTTTGATGCCTCACTTTTAGAGTTTGCTCAGAAAGAGCATGATCTGAAGGTTCAGCACCTTAACCGTGAGCATGAAAAGAGAATGGAGATCCTGGAGCTGGAGCAACGTTTCCATTCCAAGAAACTGGAGTTACTCGAGCTCTAAGTTGTACCTTTTTTCATGATATATATGATTTAACTGTGCATTTTTACATGTTTATTCCTTACAGGTGTTAAAATGCATGAGAAAAGTGCATAATAATTCTTTGAAATGTATTCAACAGAGGTACTGCATACTCTGCATACCGTTTATATGTCTAAATTATTCCAAGTACTCATCGGTGAAGAAAAGCAGAAAAATTCAAATAAATCAAGCTTATTTCAAAATGACCGAGCTAGTACTGGTAAGATGTAAATTGTCAACATAAATAAAAGCTCTAGGTTAAACCATCTCTAAACTGAGCCTGACTGTATATTCTACAATATGAACTATTTCAAATGTGCCATTTCCATACAATACGACTGGAATTTACAAAGTGTTTGTATTACTTGCTTGTTATAGTTTTAAATGCTTAATGTATATGGTGCCACATGTATCTGTAACATCTTTGCACTATCCAATTCAGTGAAGTACACTTGGATTATTATAAAAATAATAAATGAGTGCACATTGATACATTAACTCCTTGAACCAACTGTTTGATTTACATAAATGGTGAATGGAATGAGTGCTGTCTTTGTCCCTTCACACTACGCTAAAAAAGCTGAACATAAAGTAGTGCATAACAGCTCGAGACAGTCAATGGTAGATTATATTGTATATAATGGTAGTTGCCTATATCTGGAATTACTTGTCGGATTTTTGTCCGTTAAGAATTTCTTGACGAGTGTAAAAAAATACACCTAGAAAATACGCTGACCAAAGATCGAATCAGCTTAAATTTGACCATTACAAGAAGCAGGTTATTAACATGTACAAATACTCATGTACCCTCTACAACTCATTACCAAATTAAAAAAAAAGAGGCTGATCAGACACCCAGTAGTCTGACAATGAAGTCTAGAAAGCAAACTGTTTTCTTAATTTGAATGCTAGGATACTCCGACACTCCTAACGTTTCAATTTCACAGATAGGAGGCACACAACACATTTATAAATCCTACATAGGTTCACAATAGAAACTTGGCGATCTGTTACCTCCTTGAAGAATTAAGAATCAGCGTCATTTCACATAATAGATCAATGTAGAATTAATGATTCATTAAACTTTTGCTAATTGCTAATGAATAATGAACCTAATGTCAATGTTCCTAAACCACAGGAGAACCCCGGTGATCTGTTACCTCCTGATGGAGCTAACAACATAGCTTGTCAACTTAAAAAAGGCAGTAGCTAATTGAGCGTCATTCCTTCTACATTGATCTATTATGTGAAATGATGCTCAATTAACCACTGCCTTCATGTTGTTAGCTCCATCAGGAGGTAACAGATCACCGGGGTTCTCCTGTGGTTCAGGACCATTGACTTGAGGTTCATTAAGAATTAGCCAAAATTTAATGAATCATTCCTTAAAAAATTGATCTATTATGTGAAATGATGCTCAATTAGCCACTGCCTTCTTAGCTGACCAGCTATGTTGTTAGCTCCATCAGGAGGTAACAGATCACCGGGGTTCTCCTGCGGTTCAGGACCATTGACTTGAGGTTCATTTCTCATGATGGAGAGATTCCAGAGGACAGCAACGGCAACAATTGTCGTCAGTGTCGTTTCCAGTTTGAGCCTGAGCTGGTTGAGACATGGGAATCTCCTCTTCATCATCCCAAATGTACGTTCAATGATGTTCCGGCCTCTAATCTGCGCACGGTTGTATCTCTGCTGACTCCTGTCACGCGGGTGAAGTAGTGGTGTCATGACATATGGCTGGCAAGCATAACTACGGATTAAATTATTTTGGAAAAAAGGATAAAGGACAGTGATTTTTTGTTAATGTCATAGAAAAAGTTGCTAATGAGGCATCTCAAATTTATACCAAAGAAAAGACAATTTGTTAAAAGAAGAAACTATTACATCAGCATTTTTGTAATCATAATATTTTCAATTTTTTTTTTCCAGCGCAAACTCATATATGAAATGCAGGTAGGTTGTAGGTCTACTTTAAAAAGAGCTCTCCAAAACTCTGTTTAAACATTACTTATTCAAAAGTGTGTTCCATTACAATTATTACACTACATGGTACACAACATTCTTCCTATTTCATTTTTGTTTATAAGACCAACTTTGATGGGGTTTATCAGCTATAGATAGGCCTATAATCACCATGGCTGAAACTGTGGTTAGATAATCATCATGATATGCAAAATTGGATGTTAGGAGTTTTCTTTTTAGCTGCCTCGAAGAAGTGATGGGCTTATTAATATGGGATAGAATTTCCTAAAATTTGTTACAGAATATGAAAACACAAAATAATGTTAAGCCCTTCTTGACCCTGGACATTTGCAACATGCTATGTGCCCATTGACCAAACATGCTGACATACCCAGGGGTGGATCCAGCCAGTGGCGAGGGAGGGGGCCCAATTCAACAGAAAATATTTAGCAGCGGCTAAGCCGACGGGCCCATTGAGGGGGGGGGGGGGGGGTATTGAATGGTATTTTTTTCTTTCCAGGGGAGGGGGGGGGGGGGGGGTTGGGAAGAGATTCTTTTTTTAACCTGTTTTTTGGGCAAGGTGAGGGGCCCAGGCCCCAGGGCCCTCCCCCCCCCCCTGGATTTGTCCCTGGACATAACAGCATGAAAATGACAATCTCTACTTCTCTTCCATTTTCTAAATATATATTTTTACTGTGCTACTCACCCGCTGTCCCCCAATAGCCATTTGGCCTCATGGCTAGCCTCTTGAAGAATCCTCTTGAGCCGCGATTCCCGAAAAATCCGTGAGTCATGGGACCCTCCCGGCCATCTTGCGACCACATCTATTATCAGCCCTTCGTGAGTGCATACTGCCTGAAATATGTGCACAAAAATACAGAAGCATTTTAAAAATTAATAATGAAAATACACATTGAAAAGGAATGCGGTGTCTGTCTCATCACGTCCACAAAGCATTTTGGTTCTTCACATCAAAATTTAACAACTTGGAAACTTGGAAAAAACTACTTAAATTTCAGAACTTGTTACAATGTAACATGGGTTATTCTGATAATGATTGCATGTGAAAATTTTTAATTCATACACTTTTATAATTTCTATGAATATCCTATTGCTATCAGTATCTTGCACATCATCATTTGCGTGTAAACATAGAATTAAAACATTTCCCTGTTTGCAATAACATAAAAATAAAGTAGATATCAATATCCAAAATTTGTAGCACAAATTTCACATGCAAATAAATTTACCCCTAATAACACCAAGCCAGACTTCAGAATACAGGTCTATGACTCTTACCTGCACATTTATAGAAAAGCGACTTTTACGATTGAGAAACCTCTGTGCATTGTCACCACCTGGGCTCCTTATATGAACATGCGTGCAATCAATGGCCCCTACTACCCCTGGAAACTGACAATAGTCAAAAAAACGTTGCTGAGTTTGCTGAATCTGGAGAGGTGTAGTTGGAAACTGGATGTACTGTGGACGTAAATGGGCGATTTGAATTGACACATCACTGATGATCCTGGAGAGAGATGCCTGTGAAAGGGTAGCCTCATCCCCATGCATCAGTTGGAAAGTGCCTGTAAAAAAACAGACAATTGAAAAATTGAAATTCCTAAACAAATATTTACAGATCATAGATCTGTTTTTTTTTTAAGTTTTGAAAATCATTGCAGAATTGGGTTTTAAATGAACAATTTTAACAGAAATTTCGCCATCATATTTCGGGGATTCCCATAACTTCAGAGGGGCTTTACAAATTTACATCTTATAGAATCACTTCAATTATGATTAATGCAAGTAGACTAGATCTAATAAGATAAACCTAGTTTGGTACGTTTTAGTAGGTTATCTCCATGCCGCAGTTACGGGTCAAATTTTGGATAGGCTTCTGAACTAGCGCCATGCCCATTTTGGGTTACATTATATCGTACTGGTATAAGCCTAACGGAATTTCATTCTCATAAAGCCTAGGTCAGTGACTAGGGTCTAGCTAGCGCTAGTCAAAGAAAAGAGTTTTTAGAATATTAGAGTCTAGTATTAGGCTACTACTAGGCCTACGATCTAGATACTGTAAGAGTTACGATTAGACTCATCATTCCCTACTTTTATTTGTCACAACAGGCCTTAAATTAATCCAAGGCCACCAAGGCCATGGCCTTGGAGATTTGTTGTGCCCTTTCCAATTCTTCCTATTTGTGCTGTAGATCTAATATAGGAATGTGCCCTACAGAAAAGTGGCCTTGCCCTAAAAATATTGAAATTTAAGGCCTGTCACAATTACTATTTGTTTCTCTAGTCTCTTCTACCCCATACATATTCATTTCACATGCTCTGTGGGCATGAGATAGGAGAGACTTTATAGGAGAGAGGACTTGTGAGTTTGGCAGTGATTTGTAATATTGGTGTTTAATTCAGTGATTGATTGGCAAGATATTATTTTATTAGTTTACAATACTAGTACTAGACCCTTCTAGGCCTACTATAATTAAGTTGGACAGGAATACCGATTGCTGAGAACGCAGCATTCTTATAGAATCTCTTCTTCTTCTTCAGTTGAAGTATAGCCTATAGGCCAATTAATTAAAGGTAATCTCTGATCTTGCATTCACAGCTCAGCTCTGAGCTCAGCTTCAAAGTTCAAACTACGTGAACACAACGTCAAACTAAGCGTATGGGGCTGGAAATAGATTTGTTTTCCTCTGCAAGAACGTGATACGTGTTGATTTACTTCGGGCCTTGGGCAACTTTTTAGTTTCAAGGATTGTCGTACTATACAAATCACACAAATTTACCGGAAATATAAATCCCTGAGATTCCGAAAATATTAAGCATTACATTTCAATCAGCAAATGAAGTACCCAAATTAATGTTCAAACTTACCGACAGCATAAAATCGCAAGGCGGTCAAAACTTGCAAATACACAGGCAATGCATCTATATCTGCACGCGATGTGTGTCGCTGAAGTGCTGGAGTGAGTTCGTCCGTGATGAAAACCGCCGTTTGTTTTGTAAACCGGTATCGGTGCAGAAATTCGTCGTCGCCATAAATGTGAAATGGGTTTTTCCTTTCCACAAGCGGTCTCTCGGGTCTCATTATTTGGTGTAATAATGCGTCGTAGTGGTGTCTTCTTCGCTGAATATCCAACAAATACGCCATTGCGAAGAAATATTTAGACCTGACTTAAGCCAGACTTAAACTAGGTGTACCCCAGGTTTAAATATGTGTACAATTTCTACAGAGTTAGACCAGGCTTAAACCCAGGTTTAAGTTAAACCTGACTTCAGAAACGCAGATTTAAGCCAAGGTTTAAATCTGAGAGTTAGGCGAGACTTTAAACCTAGGTTTAAAGTTAAACCTGACTTCAGAATACGGGCCTATGGCCCGAATTCACAAAGGAGGTTTAGATTTAACCCAGGCTAAATCGCGTCATAATACGTCATAACACCGAGCTTTAAACCATGGGTCATTATTTTGGTATTCACAAAGGAAGTTTAGATTTAACCCAGGCTAAATCGCGTCATATTACGTCATATTTTTAACCTGCTCAGAGGGGTGGTTTTAAACAGCGGACTAAATCTAACCCACGGTTTAACGCGTCATATGACGTCATACCAGCGAGCTTTGGCTTTTTAGCGCAGACGATCGTACAAATTTTGTTGACAAATTTGTGGTGAACCAAAGTGAAGAGACCTTCACAAAGTTGCTGTTCTTTCAACTGTGATAGCCTACATTGTAAGTATTTTTAGTTATTCACAACATATTTGTACCATATTTTCAGCTCAGCTAAAATGAAAGCACAATTGAACATGTTTTATGTGCGAAAAAAGTGCACGAATAATAATCTAATCGTAAGTTGCACAGCCTTTGCGAACATTGTCGCAAGACCTAACGCAGCTCGGACCCATGCGTGTGTATTTGTGTTGTGTTGTTTATGTAATCCTGCGAGGCGAGGCAATTTCGCAATAACTGCGAATGTGCCAGCTAAACAATACGAAATAAGTTATAACATCAAACAATTGTGTGATTCGGGAAGAAAAATATGTTGATCATGACATTTGAGACATTCCTGGCCTCGGTGGGGGGGGGGGGGGGGGTAGCGACAGTTCCATTTGCATTTTCTGCTCTGCTGATGCTGCTTCTCATCTAGGCCTACGGAGGAGAACGAAAAATGCCGAAATGAAAATGAAAATTCTTCCACGCTGATGGATTTTACTAGTCTAGTCTAGAATCTAGGCCTACTAGATCTATATACAGAGGCCTGGTCTAGACCTAGATCTAGACTAGTCTCTAGGCCTACACTGACACTCAGTAGATCTAACTTAGATCTACTGTCAACTGACTGAATAAGACTTGAGCTTGAGCTCGAAGTCAGTGGTGGTGATACACACAAACACGTAGGCCTAGCTAAGCTAGGCGTAGACCTAGATCTAACGTTAGATCTAGTCCTCAGTCTCAAGAAATTAGTCAAAGGACAAAGCACGCCAAACCATGGCATGAATTTATGAAAAGAATTTTGTTAATTATTGTAAAAGGTGTAGATCTAGACCTCTAGACCTAGATCTAACTTAGATCTAGATCTAGATCTAGATCTAGACCCTATTCTAGACCCTAGATTTAGAAATTGAAATGGAATAAAATATTTTTCAAAATAGTATTAGTAGTCTAGACTCTAGATCTAGGTCTAGACCTAGGGCCTAGGCCGTAGGGTCTAACGGAAGTCACTAGGCCTAGACAAAACATGACAGGAATTGGCACCTACATAATCTTATGGAGGTTCAGTTTAATGCAATCAAAGTAGACCCTAGATCTAGGCGAGTAGGCCTATCGTTACTATTTTTTTTAGAGTTTGCAAAAGCTATTCAAAATCAGATTGTCTACAATACAAAGAATGCAAAACATGTAATATCATATGGTCTAGAGATCTAGTAGGATAAACAATGAATAATATTTTTTCATTTCATGTTCTAATTTTAATTCACTTTTTTCTATTTTGTTGTGACAGAGACAGCATGGCTGCATATATTCACCATCTCCGCCGGCTTGACCGGAACAGAGAGTTGATAGGCAGACCTCAGAGAGGCCTTCGTGACCCATGAACCCTTTTGAAGTGTATGATGATGAGTCATTCCGGACCAGGTCCTGGTTTTCCAAAGAGACAGCGCTCTACCTCATCAACTTGGTGGATGAAGAGCTGAGGAGGACGACAGACATAAACAACCCAATAGTACCTCTATACAGGTAGTGACAGCACTTCGATTCTATGCTGTTGGTGAGTAATTTACCTTATTTAGTATGGGAATGTTATGTTAAAATTCTATTTAATCTGGGCTGAGCGAAAAAGTAAAAGGGTAAAATTGTGGTTACCATATTTTGCGGGAGGTTTTTTCATGAACTGGAGATTCTACATCAAAGCGGGAGGAAGGGCATGGTGGCGTGAGACTCCCTCTAAATCATGAAATGCAAGAGGGTTGACAGCCCTGATTTAATAAAAAATCTATTCTACAATTTTAAGGACATTAAACATTTCTCAGTTTGAGAATTTGATCTGGCCATGAAACTTGTAAGAAATTGTACTAGATCTAGTTGATATTTCACTAAAAGGATTTTTTTTTTTTGTACAGGGTCATTCCAAAAGATGCATGGTGATGAGGCACAGCTTTCACAGTCTTCTGTATGCAGAGTCGTCAAAGACGTGTCAGAAGTGTTTGCGAGAAGTAGGGAACAATTCATGAAGTTCCCAACATCAAGAGAAGAAGTAGAAGCAACACAGCAGTAGTTCTACCAGTACTGCAGGTTGCCAGGTTTTCTAGGTGCAATTGATGGGACTCATGTCTACATCAGGAATCCTGGTGGAGATCAAGCCCTGTATTTTATTAATAGGAACAACAGATACTCTATTAATGAAATGAAAATTTTACCTTTTTTTGGAGATGCCCCCCCCCCCCCCCCCCCCATTTACTTTTATTCCAATTAATTAAATAACCGATATGGAATTGGTTCACCCTTTAGTTACTCTGAACGAAACGTACACCCATGCAGTACTGTGGTCTGAAACAATTAGACTGTATGATTTGAAATCTAATGGTTGATATAGTTCCTCCCAAAAACATTTTTGCGAAAGGTACCAACCACTTTGAAATGGAAATGGTCATCATCTTCATCATCATCGACCTCATCACTGAAATCGTTATTTGACTGCTTTATCACCATCGCCACTGACAACATCGCTGTCATCATTATCATCACTAACATCATCATCGACTTCAACATTGTCTTTGTCAATAACCTTGAATACTTGTTTTGATTATCTATATTAAATCATCAATATTTAAATATACATTTCTCTTGTTTGATGGTGTGGTTTTTCTTGTGAAATCATTAAATTAGGAGTTAAACGTTTTACAAGTGAATGACCTACTTTGTTTATCTTGTTTAATTATTTTGCTGTTATCTATTATTTATAATTACCCAGTACACACCATGAATTAAAATGGATTCAGTATGTTTCGCTAAATCCAAACACCCAGAGAGAGAGAGAGCAAAAGACAGAGAGAGATGAAGAAAGAAGGAGAAAGGGTATGTGTGAGAGAGAGAGGTGGAGGAAAAAAGAGAAAGAAAAGGGGTATGAGAGGGATTTAAAAAAATGGAGTTCTAACGAAATAAAAAGATTATTTGAGAGAGCTGGTGAAAAAAGAGAAACAACAAACAAAAACAAGGAAGGTGAAAGAGTGAGAAATAGAGACGAAATTTACAAAAAAGTTTGACTTTTCTTATTGTTTAAATCGCTATTCCCTTGAGAAATTAAATACAGCAGAAAAATTAAGAAAAAAATGAACGCCCCCCTAAGAAAAGAATTAATACAGCAAATAAACAAATTCAGAAAAAAATTAATGCCCCCCCCCTTAAGAAAATAATTAATGCCCCCTCTCCCCTAAGAAAAATTAAGAACAAAATTAACCCCCCCCCTAAAAAAAACAATTAATGTCCCCTCCCCCCCCCCCCGAATTAGGCCTAATAATTCTTTATCACCTGTCAAGACTTCCTTGTTTTTGCTGTCCTCTTATTTTATATGACCAGTAAGCCCAGCTTTTGTCTCGATACATCCATGCATTTTATGCATTAATGCCAGTATTTTCCATCAGATAGTATTTATCGTAACCTTTCAGCCCTTTCTTTCTACATCATCAACACATTCTGGACTACTAACGTCATCGATCTCTTTCGCTGCCTCTACGGAGTCTACGCTATATATAACACGAGTCTTACTTCGGATTGATTAATTGCTAAACTAAAGTGTGCATGACCTACGCTCTAAAATCATCATAACAATCAACGAAAATGTGATCATATAGCTCTAAAATGAACACTACATCATAGATTTTACTCTGGTAAAAGGGTCGTTTACAGAAGGTTTTTTTGAACTCTTCCACGAAAAGTCTCCTGTCGATGTTTAGTGTGTTGTGAGCAACAATGCGCTCTGGCGCGGCTGCCCAGCTGATCATAATTATGTCGACGATTATAGGCCATAAATTACAACGATAGTGAGGAATTATTGAGGTAATTTATGCGAAATGCGGAAATATTTTGAGGACATCTGTCAGAGAACTGTTTTAGTATGTGAATAGTGGTTTAAAGTCTTATCTCAACTTGGAATCGGTCGGTTTTCAGTCTCTACTTGTAGGCGAAGAGTAATTAGCCCAAATACAACTGAATTTGGACTTAGCAGACGACGGTGAACTAGGTGGAGTAACTAAGTGTACTGAGCGCGCATGCTCAGTTCAATGCTTCAATTTTGCGCATGCTCAGTTCATTTTTTTGCTCTCTTAGGCATGCTTAAACCGTGGGATAAACCGTGGGTTAGATTTAGCCTGGGCTAAATAACCCAGGGTTAGATTTAGCCTGGGTTAAATCTAAACCTCCTTTGTGAATTCGGGCCTATGTCGCATGTGCAGGCCGTTGAAATTTTCATTGCATTGACTGGTAACAGTGGTATGGTAATTGGGTAGGCTAGGGTATGTGCACACATAACACCAGGAAGCTCCGATGCCGAACGGCGTCGGAGCTTCTTGGAGTTAGTGCATACATAGCTGCATTACTATCCTGGCTGTGTGTATTAAAAGCTGTGCTATTGATACTTAACATTTCAAACACCACTGTACAAAACTCTTTCACTAAGAATCTGTACTTTAGTGACAATTGATGACACCTAAATAGCAGTAATAAAATACATTTTGTTCAACTTACCGATGTTATTTTGTTAGAAAGAACAATTAAGAAATTCAAATTGTTTGTCTACTGTCAAAATTTGCTTACAGCCGCATCGGCATGATAAGTGCATTTGTGTATTATGTGTGTATTGACTATTCCTTTTGAGCAAATGCTGCCTATTATTACACGTAGTGCAGTGCTAGAGGTCAATACGCATAATAGCATGGACTCTTTGCTGGAGTGGGTATGTGCGCATGGCTCGTTACATTACATGGTAATCGGATGATTAAAACAGTTGAGTTGTTAACTTTGCTGTCTGGAAAAATCATGGAAAGTTCCCATCGGGATTTAAAATGCTATTTCGTGAAGAAAATAAGTCCTTCGACTACCACAGCTCATTTCTTGACTTATTTACTCTTCCCTCAATAGCATTTAAAATCCCACGGGAGTGGAACATTCCATGCTTTTCCCTCCACCACCATTTAGCAACTTTATATTATCCCACCCCCTATTACAACAGGTTTGTTTTTTAGGCAATTGAAATAGCTCCCAAACCACCTTTTTTGTATGAATATTGTTTTTTTAGAAATATCGAGACCTAGATCTATATCTTGTTCTCAATTTCGTCTCTTTAAAAAAAATCTGTTTAGTTCAGATGACACATTATTTAAAGAAATTGATTTCCAATAGCGTAGATTAACTTAAGGATTGATTTGTTTTATTTTTACATACAGGCAACTATGTGAAAGCGCAAAAACATCGCCAGGAAGGCAGAGGACACGTCAAACCTGGTATCAGAAGATGATGCCGTGTAGAAGCGAAAGAGACGTCTTCCCCAGAGATTAAGCAAATCTTCTAGTGATTCCGGAAGTGACGCTGGTAAGTATTTGTGCTTGGCTCGGCCAGAGACGTATAATTTACATCTTATTTCTCGTTTTCTTCAAAATCCAACAGATGATGAAAACCTAAGATAATTTATTTGGGATAGCTTAAGCTAGACATGCTTTGTGTCCTAGCCATGCAAAATGATGATTAATAGATGTGGCACCATTCCGGCAAAACTGGAAATTAATTTGTAATCTAGGCATAAATTTCGGACAAGAAGTTTACATTACCCAAAAGTTTGTTCAGTTTATGAGAATTCTTGTCATGTCTTGATATCCCTTTTAACATCTGCAATGTGTCTCTGTTTTTCAGATCTTGAATCAAGAAAACAACATGTACGCGGAGGAACGACTAAGGCTGTGGCAGCAGAGATACCAATGCCGAAACTGAATGTGAAGTCCAAGTCCACATCGCATTTTTCAGTTCCAACCCACAACTCCAGCAAGGGCTCGGGCTTCGGAAAGTAAGTTTTTTTCAGATAGCATTTCACAAACGAAAGTTTCTGAGGTTTTTTTTATCATCAGAACATATACTATAGAGCGTATAAACTAACAAAACAACATTTGCCATTTGTACTAAGTTGCTACACTAAAATACTGTTGGATTGGATAAGAGAGGCAGATTATCTCGGCGTACATGTAATTTATTTCATCAACAAGGCATGGGTATAGTTTTCTTACAGAAGAGTCGCTTTTAAATCCTTACAGTATGTATACTTTGTTGGAAGCGCTGCAAAGGTGTCGTCTTTGAAGCTGGGTGATATATTCCTGAAGTGACTAAATTGGACAGCTATCAAACATATCTCGCCAAAATATCCTATTAATTTGCTGTCAAACTTTTTAATGACTTGAACTGTTATTATAATGTATTTTATGTGTCTGTTTTTTTCTTCTCAGGCAATTTTCAAGTGCAGGTACTGTGTAGTGTGTACGCTGCAGAGGCTGGAGGAAGGGCAGCAGCAGCTGACGCAGTTGGTACAAAAACTGCTTTTGTCCAAATCGGGAGCGGCCGTTGATGTGGAAGACCTGAGGGAGCCGTTTACCGAACCAGTGAACACCACATTTTCATTCAAGGTAGATTAAGATACCTTCATTCAGGGGCAATGCAAAAAATCCTAAAACTCATACTTAAACCAAATTTTGACCATTTCAGCTAATAATGGAGAAACTTTATCAGCGACATAACAGTTTTGTTGGTGTATCTTTTTGGATTGAATTGCCAGCATCTTGTTGAGAATGCAAGACAAAGTTGTATAGGTCTGTAAATGTACACCTTTTTGTAAGGATGCTGAAACCAATGTGTGTGCTGCCAAACTCTCTTATAACCTTGTCTTCTATATTCATAGACCCTTAAATTTGAGTATTCATATTTGCCTGTTAATAATTCATATCAACTCATTTCTATCAGTTTATTGCAAATAGCTTTTGTAGATTGTTCATGTGTTTTGTGTTGATTTTATATTTGAAGTAAGATGCAAGGCTTCTGGGAAATCTTGACCTGCCCACTAAATCTTTGGTCGATCAAAAGGACAATTTTTTACTCGGATTTAAAGGGGAAATCTACCCTAGAAATTTCACTGCTTCAATCAAAGGAGACAAATTTGAACAAAGTTAAAAATAAGAAATGGGCAAACTCGGTAAGGAAAACAAAGTAAGGAAACTACTCTTTTTTTTACATTTTCTAGTAAATTACTCTCGGCTATTCAAATTGACAATGCTGATGACATCTTAAGTAGCTCTAAATTCACTTTGTACACAAAATTTTACATTTTCTAACCCCCATAGTCAAAGCATGTTGTGTAGAAAGCTATTCGTCATTAGTAATCTGAACATACTCTGATTAAAAGCTGTGGAAATGTGTAACTTTAAGGAAAATTTAGAAAATATGAAATTTTGAGTACAAAGTTGATGGATAGCTACTCACAGTTGGTGTCATCAGTGTTGCCAATTTGTAGAGCTGAAACGAGTGTAGTTTCCTTGTTTTGTTTGGACGTACTTTCACTTGAAATGTGACTTCTTAAAATAGTCACATTTTTATCACTTGTAGAAGTTGATGAGAAAGTAAATACATGTACTCTTTTGAATAGTTATATTTTGCACCGGATGATGAAGCTAATCCTGGGTGGAGGCACATAGCTAAATCGGTTATTCACATGTATTTAATGATAATTTGTGACATTTTGTTAAAGGGTTCTGGTGAATTTATTCACATTGAATTTGATATAGTACACAACAAATTTACAGTAATCCACTATTTGGTTTTACCAAAGATCAAGACTTATTATAGAAAGATTTCTTAATCATTTGCTGGGGCATCTTTTTGGCATGAATTGCCAGGTTCTGTAAATAACTCAAATTGCTTTTATAAAGTGTGTTACCAAAGTTGCTATCTATTGTGTGCTGCAAAATTATTGATACTATTCATTTTATCTTTGCCTTGTATATTCATAGAGACATAGACCCGTGAATTATATGAGTATTCATATTTGCCAGTTAATGAGGCATATCTTCAACTCATCTATCATTTTCTTATGTTTTATTTGTAGATTGTTCATGTGTTATGTATCTATAGTTTTAAAGGGATAGTTTAGTATTGGTCAAACTTAACTTTAAAACCAAAACCTGCACCATCACGGTGCAAAGTAATAATTACAAACGGCCAAGTAAAGCCCCTGTTAGTATTCAAAATGACCCGTTAATTTTAGTTTCTGCATTTAATGTTTGTTAAAATAATAATTAAATATCTATATCAATTGCTTTTTGAAGAACTATTCAGATTTGTTTTCTTCAAAGTAGTCTTCAAGCATTTTTAATATTTTGAATAAAAATATATTTATGGATATTTCAGCCGTTTGTGAACCGATATTGATCAAATAACAATTTATTCTGAATATTAGAATTGTATGTTCTTTCGGGGGCACTTCGGGAAATACCAATACTCTTTTTCAAATATACATGATGTACTGTATTGCCAAGCCTTTGTACATATTTTGTAAATATGTTTGATAATAAATTCATAAAATCAATCAAATACATGTGTGACCTAGCGTTTATTAAAAATTCACTGTATATTGGACGTTCTTAAAAGGTTTTCTGAACGTTCCTAAAACGTTTCCAGGACGTTCTAGACGTTCTTAAAAGGCTTACTGAACGTTGTAAAAACGTTTCCAGGACGTTCTAGACGTTCTTAAAAGGTTTTCTGAACGTTCTCAAAACGTTTCCAGGACGTTCTTAAAAGGTTTTCTAAACGTTTTCAAA
Source organism: Strongylocentrotus droebachiensis (assembly GCA_035222895.1). Lineage (NCBI taxonomy): Eukaryota > Metazoa > Echinodermata > Echinoidea > Camarodonta > Strongylocentrotidae > Strongylocentrotus > Strongylocentrotus droebachiensis. Next base: position 414,791 of record JAVYIG010000490.1, read on the forward strand.
ACGTTTCCAGTACATTTGGACGTTTAGAAAACGTTTTATAAACGTTCCAGACGTGTTTTAAAAGGTTTTCTAGACGTTCTTAAAACGTTTGTAGTGCATTTTAACGTTTTAAAAACGTTTTAAGAACATTCCAGACGTTTTTTAAAGGTTTTCTGCACGTTCTAACAACGTCCACAATATATTTAGAACGTTTTCAAAAGGTTTTTGGACTTTTCGAATGTCTGAAAGGTTTTTAAAGGTTTTTTTTTTGTTCTTTTAACGTTTAAAAAACGTTTTTAAAACGTCCAATAAAACGTTTTAAATACGTCGAAAACCTACCACATTTTGACGTCCAAAAAACGTTTTCACAAAACGTCCAAAAAACCAACTTGGAACGTTTTTAGAACGTTCAGAAAACGTCCAATTGTTAGTTGGGATTATGCTACTTGGTGGTGCTAAGGATTAAGTTCTGACCCACACAAAGTTTTTGCTCATTACGCCCTTTATAGTAATACCCAATATATCTGGGGTCTGAATTGGCTGGTCAGATTTTATACCAATAAATGATTAAAAATGAATAATTGAATAAATAAACCCATGATTACGTAATTAGATCAATTAATAAATAAATAAATGAATAAATAGATAAATAGATAAATAAACAATACCTGACATTATACAGACATGGGAGTCTATATGCATCCTGCATCTCAATGAGTAAACAAATATATACGGATAATGTTGATAAATGTCTATAATTTTGGGGACATTTCTTTGAGAAATACACAAAACACACCAGTTCAAATGCAGCGCTCCGTGGTGGGGGGGGGGGGGGGGGGGGGTGGCGTGGCGGAGGGGCACAGGGCCCCCTTTAAAAGTGCTCTTTTTTACATAGGAAAAGTGCCCCTTTTATATCAGGTAAGTGCCTCTTTTCTCTTTCTAATGTTACCCGTCCCACATTTCTACAAATGCCTCTTACCACCTCTGATAATTGCCCCTTGTTCAAATCTAAGAGGTGCCCCTTTTAGTATGACAAGTGCCCTTTTGAGTATCCCTCCTCGTCTAATAAGTACCCCCTTTCACTTCTGACAAGTATTCCTTTTAGCATGACACGTGCCCTAACTTTTTTTTTAATTGCCCCTTCCCCTTCTCATAATTGCCTCTTTTCACCTCTGAAAATGCCCCATTAAAATTTGATAGGAACCGAATACTAGAATTTGCATTCAACATTTGATTTTGAAGCACAAAATCGAAAAGACAAGGCAAGACAATAGGGAAAGGGAACATGAAAAGGAAATAGGCTTAGTTCGAGGTCCCACATACTCCCCTAAATTAATGACTTTGTCAATTTGTATTTCAATCAAGGCAAGTGAAACTGCCCCTGATGCCATGTTGGCTACGCCACTTGTGTTGTTGGACAAGCTCCATCCCTACCCCAGCATCCCCTTTAAGCCTATTTTGTATAATCTATTTATTCTTATTATTAATATCAATTTCCATTTGATTTTAATTTTGTTATCATTATTATTATTATTTCTTTTTTTAGTGGGGGGGGGGGGGGGGGGGGGGTTGCGGACAGCTTCCACAATTTTCAAAATTTCAAAAGCCAATTATTTTGCATCCATCAACTTTTCAAATATTATGACTTTGAGTTTAAATTTCATAAAACTAATTCAGGTGTGTGTCCAGAAAGAAATAAAAGAAAAAAGAAAATAATGAATCCATGATTGTGTTCTGCTTGTATTTAAATTATTTTAGAACTAGACCTTTGTGTAAACTGTTGCTTAATAACATTAAGAAGATCAATTAATCTATTAGATTAAAAAAGAAAGAAAAAAGAACCCGAGTTGAGCTCCACAAAATCAAAACAAAGGGCTTCGATCAAACAACACGGTATGCCCTCCAAATCAAAAGAGTACTAGCGCCATCTAGTGGCAAGGGATTCTCATTGGTGGACGTGCTTATCGGCCATCTGGCAGCTCGCGGCTATAGCTAGCGATAACGCTTGTTTAGCGCGCCGTACGTCGCGGCATGCAGCACGTGCATATATGCGGCCTGAATATGAGAGCTCGAAGCGAAGCAGTACGAGAATCCAGTGACCGGTGTCATAAGTGATAGAGCTGGACAAACAAGCAAGTCACGGTGATCAAATCATAATTACTCTTCTCGAAGGGTGAGTATTAACTTATTGTTAATGAAAAATCGGTTAAGTGTTTAATAACTTGGAAAAGACCTAGGTCTAATTGTGGAGAGGGATTTGGTAATGTGTAAGAGTAAGATCTAACTTTAGAATCTACTCGATGATCCAAGGTTTTAGTACTTGCATAAGCTTCTCGATGTGTTGCACGTGGGGTAAAAATTATGCCGGTACAGTTATTGTCATGTCATTGACATTCTTTGTCAAAATTTAGAGGTCCGTCCATGTTCTTTTGTATGAGGCGGGGCAGTGATTTTTTAATAAATGTGATAAATAAGCTTGCTTTTCATTCGATTGTTGATAGATGTAGATGTAAGAAGACGAACCAGAGCCTGGCTGGCTTAGACCGAAAGCTTCAGTCTCTCTAATCGTCGGTTGTTCCACTGAGACTACGTCTGGCTCCACTAGACCTCCGATTAGAGAGAATGAAGTCTGGGGACCTCTTTCTGTGAGGCACTGTACGGAACAAATGGTTTGGTTCGACCGGACCGCGATGAATGAGATATGCAACGAGATTTTCACTCTTTACATCCTCATAACTGCTGGAATTACAACACAAATTAAAAATAACATATAGACCCTAGATCTATAGCTTATTTGACTTACGATATCTTGCTCATTTAGATCCTAAATTAATGATTAATCCGAGAAAGTCTCGTCGTCAACATTATCCGTCTTGGTTTTAGTTGATGAATATTCATTTTTTCTTTTCGAACGTCCAATAGCTACCGTAGCTACGTACGAGTCGGCCCAGCTTGACCAACGAACTCCCACGAAACGAGTGCTCTGATTGGCCATTTGGCTATGTTTTGGTAGGTGGACCCGGAAATATATCGGCCGCCGGGTAATATTTCGAATGCATGAACATACCGTTTCACAGTTCGGAAATACAAATTGGATAATTCATATAAGTAAGTCCGTAAATTATACATTTAATATTAAGTTATCAAATTTTGATAACTGTAATTAGGACAAATGACATACCGACCTAATTTACATCTGATTTAGAAATCAGAAAATTAGATCTAAATAAAGAAAATCGGGGAGAAAATGTTTTGACACAAAAAGCTGCCATTGTTGGCTATAGCTACCCCCACGGTACGAGATCTCTGGGTTGCCATCTGTATTGGGGAATGACAACAAATGTCAGTTTTATTAAAGAAATGACCCAAATCAGATGGTTATTGCTGTCTAGGCTGGCTGAGCTTAGACCGAAAGCTTCAGTCTCTATAATCGTCGGTTGTTCCACTGAGACTACGTCTGGCTCCACTAGACCTCGGTTATGGGTCATTCCATCGGGTTGGGTCATAAATTGTGACATGAAGGTTCAAAATTCAGAGTTGGTGAATAATTTGTTTATTGTTATATCCTGTTTCTAACACCAATCCTACAATAGATTCCATTGGAATTGTGTGTATTCCTTTGCACACTTACATTTAAAATGAAAAAACAGACACAACAAAATACCAACGTTACAGGGACATCTTTTTTTACTTGCTCATTTATTTTCTGACCTGAAACTTTGTTACAGTCTGTACTCCACTTTTTTTTGGTGTGGAAAACATTAAGATGATGGGAGCAATAGTTTAGAATACTCAAAACTTGAACACAGCAACATTATATCAACTTATAAACATGAAACAAATGAGGAACTAGCAATTTTCAGATCATGTTTTTCTTCTAAAGGGTTATCTTTTCTCTTGCATAGAAAATCTTGGCTGCATTCTAAGAAATGTGCCAATTAATTGATGCATGAAACATATTAAATGAGATGATGACACAAATGAAAGGAAAGCTGCAAGATTTATGGTCTATATTCACCTCAACACCTCGAAATACCAATGTTACATGGACATCATGTCCGAGTAACATCCGTATGATATTAGAGTTACTGACCTCTTATACTCATTTAAACATGACAGACTATATCAAATGTCATCTGAAATATCTTTCATCCATTGACCAGTAAATAAAAAAACAAAATATTCATACAATAGGTGTATTGGTTGATATTAATGATTAACTTTATACTTCTTCAAAATAGTGATTAGATTGGAAAGATCTTCGTTTCCAGGAATATTTCGATGACTTGTCATTTTGCCTGCTCTCTTGATTGGTCTCTCTGCCGGAGCTGAATCCTCAGGCAGCAATCTAATAAATATGCATGAAAAGAAATAAATAAAAACAAATGAGTAAACAATATTAAATGAGATAAAAATAAAACAAAACTGTAAATTGCTTCTGTGACTTTTCATTTCAAAATGTGTGTTCTGGTTGATAATTATGAGTACTTGTACATTGTAACATTGTAAGAATTAAGGATGGAACAACTACACAGAGGATTGCAAGATGGATAGGGAGGCATCATCCTCACGTTTGGCTAGTTTTGCATGCCCAAATAGAAGTAGGTATTTGGTTTCATTTATTATTATTTATTATTCTTTTAAGTTCAATATTTGTGTTAAATTATTAATTTCTTAATTTTTTTTGTTTGTTGTTATTTATCATTATTGTTTTATATCTTATTTTTTGGAGGGGAGGGTAGGTGGTGAAAACCCTTTAACCTCCCTTTAACCTTTGTAGGAGGGGGGAGTGGGAGCCACATGGCAAACATCAATAATGATTTTATTTTAAAAAAAAATATTTAAAAAAAATTATTAAAAAAAAAAAAAAAAAAAAAAAAAAATCATTAGATCTATGTATCCAATTCTAATTGAATCGGGGGCGGGGGTCGCATGCCCTCTCCCCTTTAGCTCTCTCCATTTTTCTCTATCTCAACTCCAACCCCCTTTTTTGCCCAAAAGTTGGATATGTCGGGCCTTAGATTGAACTTCCTAACAATTTTAAATAACTTGTGTTTTTCCTTAGGCTTAGCCATCATTTTTCAATGACAATTAATGGCATCATATAATTAATATTAATTAATTTAACAGTTGTGAGAAAAATTCTGAGGTATAGGAACATCAGTTATATCTTTATTTACGGGATTCTTATAACAAAATTCAATTTCTGTCTAAGAAATTAGCTTTTTAAGGGGAAAAGTCCGGCAACGATTTTGCATGTTTCGTTATAACACATATATCAGTATGTGGGACAACAGTAAAATATTCACTCACACGTGATGGTTTTGAAACCGTTTTAAGCTATAAATAACACAATTTAAAACGGAATTACATTTAAACAAAATGGAATTTCATTGTCTATGATAATAATTCGGGCTATAAAAATAACTTAAAATACATATTACGTACCAATTTGGGCGCTGACGGGCGAAAATGGCTGCCCGACGTTATATGGACATTGTCACGTTTGTGGTTGCAGCTCAGGGGTAGGTCGTCGCACACCATCAAAAAACATGTGTGCGCGTTCGTGAATAACTAGCAGGTCATTTTAACACCAAAAACTGAAGCTAGCGGGCTGGTTTGATCTCAAACACCGTAATTTCACACCGACGTTACCAAATTATGAAGGACATCGCGGGGGATTGTTGTGGTAAATTAATTATTTTCTTGTATTTACCGACCGATTTAATCGTCATTCTTTTAACATATGTTCATCAGGGGTTGTACCTTCCTAATAAGATGAAAGTTTCTGAGAAAATATCCTGCTAAATTTGTGTAAAATGTTAGATTACCGCCGTTACGAAAAAAGTGCTTAGGACATTGTTGGTAACGTCGGTATTGTGTTTTTTCAATATGGGATAACTTGCCGATTTTTTGCACATTTCACCTGAGCTTCTTAGACATAGTAGGGGTATTAAAGGTGACATGTTTTAAGTAGGAAACATTGCATTATGATGAATTTTTTTCCAGAAATGAGTTCATGAAAATGACTTGTTTTCATGTCACAACTGTCACCCTTAAAATCGCTGAGACATCGGTAGTTAAACTCTCACCAAAAAAAAAATATGATGAACAAGTTTCTGTTTTCATGTTTATTTATTCTGTCATACATTACTCTTAAATAAAATATACTTTTAATTTTCTAAAAATATATTTAAATTTGAGAAAATAGCTTCTAAACATTCAAACACATGAAAATGCTGAAAAGACCCAACCCGATGGAATGACCCTTATACAGACTGAACGACTGCCTATACCACCACACGTTGAAGATATCACGGCTAGATTTTAGCCGTTAGGCCCCTCCCACAAACATGACAAACTTGCCACGGCCGTATTGTTATGCCCCCAAAATCCCCCAAAATGTCATTTTACCTCGTGCATATCCAAATTTCAATTAGGCCTAGATCTAGGCTATAATACATCGGTTCCACTTACTAACTTGATTGAAATAATCCGTTTAATGGTCCCTTTTAAGGAAATTATGGGTCAAAATCGACATCCATGTTGAATATCTTGCAAGCCGTGTTAAACTCTCGCTGCCGTCAATCTCATCCCTTCTAGTCTACGCCGAAGGCAAAATGATTATGAAGGAAAAACTGTGATAACGCCATTACGAACGTGTAGATGGCGCACAGTTTTTCCTTCATAATCATTTTGCCTTCGGCGTAGACTAGAAGGGATGAGATTGACGGCAGCGAGAGTTTAACACGGCTTGCAAGATTTTCAACATGGATGTCGATTTTGACCCATAATTTCCTTAAAAGGGACCATTAAACGGATTATTTCAATCAAGTTAGTAAGTGGAACCGATGTATTATAGCCTAGGCCTAATTGAAATTTGGATATGCACGAGGTAAAATGACATTTTGGGGGATTTTGGGGGCATAACAATACGGCCGTGGCAAGTTTGTCATGTTTGTGGGAGGGGCCTAACGGCTAAAATCTAGCCGTGATATCTTCAACGTGTGGTGGTATAGGCAGTCGTTCAGTCTGTATAACCGAGGTCTAGTGGAGCCAGACGTAGTCTCAGTGGAACAACCGACGATTATAGAGACTGAAGCTTTCGGTCTAGGCTGAGCTGATTTAATAAGCCAGTTCACGGTTGCAGTCTGAGCATGAGCAGATAAAGGTCATTGCAGAACAAATTGTGAAATACACAGAGACGAAATACTGGATACGTACTCATAAAAGTTATGTAATCATTATTCATTAATGAACAAGCAGTGCATTCCATGATACACAGGCAAAATTACAGTTGGAATTATGCTTTGAAAAGGGGAACAAACGCTATTTATGTAGCACCTACATCGCTGTAGGAGTGATTATTTCAAAATGTACAAAGTGGGACCTCTTCATGTTTTGGAGATCTGTGGATATTCGGGGTCATTGCAGAGATGTGCTAACCGTGAACTGGTCTATTGGTGTCACAATTGTAATTATTTTGTATCATTATTTAGATCTAGCTATTTCTATGAAAGTATGATTGTCTCTACAGTCAGTCTAGGCTACAGAATCTAGATCTACTAGTATTCTTGATCTTAACAATTCTTACATTGTCATTTTGAGCAATTGAGGTGCACAACTGATTTTGGAGACTAAACTGTCTCTAATTTTCAAAGGCTTTTGTCAAAATTTTGGGTACCGTATTTGCCGGCGTAAAGGCCGCAGTATTTTTGGAAGAGAAAATATCAAAAAGTCGGGGTGCGGCCTTTACGCCGAAAGAGTAAAAATCGCAAGTCAAACAGCACGTCCATTATTTGTAGGCAACTTCATACAACAAAATATATTAACAAAATTGACTTGAAAACACATCGGACAAGATCTTTTCTGAACCACGTCAGCAGCAAATTTGAAGAAGTTATCTTTTTAATCGTTGTGCAACCAAAGAAATAAGAAGAAAACTGACCAGAAACTCGTACTTGTAAAGTTGTAAAAATGTCCTTAAGAACACCGATGATTGCGCGCTGTGCATCTCCGAAGGTGCGTTGGATTTGTTAGCAACTCCAGCCCCGTAGCTCCCCACCACAGAGTGTGTGAGTAAGGTATGATTTTGGTAACCAAAATCATACCTTACTCACACACTCTGTGGTGGGGAGCTACGGGGCTGAGAGTTGCTAACAAAATCATCGGTGTTGTTAACTTTTCAGTAAGATAATTCTGAATTATAATTGAGACTATCTAATTAATTAAAGCGACAAACTAACCTCGGTAGATCTCTAATAACAATACAAAATCTTGTTTATTTTCTCCATTTGACGGTACGATAGGGGTAAGACCGGATAACATTATAAAAAAGATACATTCTTCCACCATGCGATAGGTTGGCCATTCAGGTTTCTGTATGCATGCAAAGTGCCCTCTAGTGTCCCATGAATGTGCTAATCTGCCTAAAAATTGATTAAGATTTGCTAAATTACAATCATTTTTTAGGTAAACTTCCTGTAAATTTATAAAATGATTGATAATTTTGGTATTAGTTTGTAGGAAAAATAGAGTTCTACGGGAAAATTACAATTATTTTCTTTGGTCCTTTTTTTTTTTTTTTCCTTTTTTTTTTTTTCCCTTTTTTTTTTTTTTTTTTCTCTACGAAATGTCAAAGTTGGGGGTGCGGCCTATGCGGGGGTGCGGCCTTTACGCCGGCAAATACGGTAGCCTGTTTTGGAGACGGTCTCCCCATTTGTCTCTTTGGAATTGGGATACAAATATTTTCACCACTTAGCCTACTTTTATTTACATTTGTAATTGTAGTAAAAAACAAGTCTGATTCACTGGTCATGAAATTAAATGCTCACAATTGTAAATAGATCTACAAGTAATTCTATGGTATAATCTACATTATTTCTGAAGCATTTCGGATCTCTTGTCTCCTGCTACTAAGGCCAAATTAAAAAAAAAACATGTTTAGCGTCCTGTTTTTTCGAAAAATAGGAAGGAGGAGGCCCTTTTTATTTTTTATTTCAAAATGGGCGCTCGGTACATTTTCCCTGACAGTCGGGGCTATTTTTTTTCAAGATGGCTGCCGACAATTTTTTTTTTTTTTTTAAATCAGAAATAGAGCCATTTTAGCAGTGTTTTTCATGTTTTTTTTCTTTCAAAAAAAAAATTTTCAAAAAAAAATAAAAAAAAAATAAAAAAAAAATAAATAGGAGGTGGCCCCCAAAAAGGAAGCGGGCGGGGACGCTAAACATGTTTATTTTTTTAAATGGCCTAATAATACTTGACCTAGATGTTGGATTTTTGTTATGCATTATTAATATTAGCAGTTTTCTTAAAATTACTTTTTGTATAAATGAGGTGGAATTGCAACTAAGTCTAAGGCCTAGGGGCCAGGCCATGTCTCAGCTCCTGTTCTCGCCAATTGAATCATTAACATGAGATGTCTAAACATTGTCTAACTAGTAAGCTTTTCAAGTTTTTGTGAAACGGTTAAGGAAGATCAAAGACATTTACTCCGTAGTTGGCGGATAAAGTTACAACTGTCTTGTTGACTTGTTGTTTGTTTCGGGAAACAAGTCCCAGTCTCTAAAATGGGAGAGAGATAGAGAGTCTCCTCAATCGGTCATGCACCTCTACTATCTTAGCTACTCTTCCTTGTATTAGGAAGAGTGAAAGTTGAAACGGTGAAAGGAATTTGAATTGAGGTACAGATCAGTCGAATATGCCGTTTACAGCGAAATTAGAGATTAAAATAATAATCTTGGAATGTTTCCATAAGTTAACCAAAAATAAAAAGTCTAGTGCCCAATGATACATACATGTAAGCAGAGTTTATAAATAAATTATGTTATTTGCCTTGCAACCTTAAAACCATGACTATCAGAAGCAAGAAAACAATGTATTTCTATATGGTTTGGTTTGGTTTGATGGTTTGTTTTTACCCGACTGCTAAGAATGCATGTGGATGCTTGAAAAAGTTGAAAGTAAGCAACCAGGGGACCCGAATGCCTTGCCAAAGGGCACTAGCGCATCAACTTGGGTTTCAAAACTGGTACCTCCTGGTCACAGGATCACTGCTCCACTACCAAGAACACTTATTCTATTCACATCCTAGATCGAGATCTAGTAAGATTTTTTATTTTTAATCACAACTTATGTCGTGCATTTTCTTGTGGTTGAATGGCCAACTGTGACTAAAATAAAATTCCTTTGACCTCTTTAATACAGGATAGAAGACATAACGAAATTGAAAAATGGCAGGCAAGGCTCGGGTCCAGGAACCAGCTCCTTATTTTGAGGGAACGGCAGTCAGCACAACCGGTGAATTTGTCGACGTCAAATTGTCGGACTACAAAGGTAAGAAAAACAATTTTTTTAAAATCTAAAAGCTGAAGGATAAAATGATGAGGATTCTTTTACCAGACTGCTATAAAAGAAAGCATATATGCAACCAGGGAACCAACAGCTTTAAGTCCTCTCCGAGGGACTAGAATAAGTGACAGATGTGTGTTTGTTTGTTTGTTTTGTTTTTATTGTGCTTGAGAATCTACCAGCATTTTTATTTGAATGAGTTATTCATCTAAACCACAAGATGAACTTATTGAGGCAAAGGAGACAAGCATTTGTCAATGCATTTAAAATGCTCTCAGAATATATAATATCAATTTTAGCTTAAATGAAGGTGTTTTGTTGTTTTGTTCTGCATTCTGTATTTCTGCTGAAGCTTTAGAAATACACAGGATTTTTTCTATCATTTGTATCCCTTGTAATCTTGTATGAATATTTCAACATTTTATGAATTGGCCAAATGATAATTGATTTTATTTGGCCAATGTGTTAAGCCAAAAATGAGTTTCTTGCTTGATTTTTTCAAGTGAGGAGGAAACAGTTGTGTATCATTTTGTAACAGTTTGAATTCTATTACAATATCTTACTAGATTCTTATAAAATACATTTAGCTCCGTTTTTAAAATTCCTATTTGAAGTTCTGCACTAGGCTTGAGTCAGTACGGTCGATCACACCGGGACCCGACCGTTGCCGTCGGGTCCCGGTTTCGTTTTTTGAGAATCGACGCTCCGAAAAAAATAATGAAATATGTAAGAAATTGCAGTTTTGCACACCACTAAAATCAATCCACCTTAAAACTTAAGTATTTAATTGTAACCAATCATATTCTAGCTCATCCTGAATCAATCCGAACTGCTGATATAAATATGGGTTGCAAAGCAGTTCGCCCCAAGGGGTTGTTGTTGCCAGCTAGCTGCTAGCTAGCTACTGTACTGGCCGGGTCTCTCGGCAGGATTAATAAATCAGGTTGAAAGAAACATTAATGTTTGAATAATAAAACGGCTTTCTAAAAAGTACTTCTTTACAACATACTGATCAAATAATTTTTAAAAGACAAAATAGATATTTTTCTTTGATTTTGAACACCGCATGCTTCTTTTAAAAGCTGAAAATTACTTGGTAATCACAAGAAGTTTTGATACGGATAGCTGTTGCATTCTTTGTCCAAGTTATCTATCTGATTATGGTAATTTTGAGCAGTAGTTGTCTTTTCAATTGTGCTCTCGTAGCAGGGAAAAAATTAATATTTATTTTTCGGGGGCTACTTTTCAAGCTTGCCTGCCTGAAAATAACATTCTAAACTTTGTTTTGCATTGAAGTCTATGTGAATTTATGGAGGCTCTTTTCTGATTTTCGGGGGCTCTTTGGGCATTTCGGGGGCTTTTTCGCCCTGAGCCCCCGTGTATTTTTTTCACTGTCTCGTAGTTTTTAATGATTTTTTCTCGTTACTATCACGTCTTTGTTTGGGTTCGTTCTGGCACGCATTACAGCTAATTACGAGGAGCACTGCACATTTTTCCGAGACTAGTCTGAACTTGCAACAGCTATCCGTATCGAAACTTCTTGTGATTACCAAGTAATTTTCAGCTTTTAAAAAAAAGCATGCGATGTTTAAAATAAGAGATCAATATTTATTTTGTCTTTAAAATATTATATGATCGGTATATTGTACAGAAGAATTTTTTAGAAAGCCGTTTATTATTCTAACATTCATATTTTTTGACCAGATTTATTCAACCTGCATAAATCAAAATGGCGGCTCGAATGTTGTCATTCTATTTCTGCTCCAGTTTTTTTTTACTTTAAGAGGCACGATAATGGCACTAAACATCGCCAATTATGGATGAAAATAATGTCAAATGGAAGAATATACCGATCTGAGCCGAGGTATGCATGTGTTGATTTATTTGATTGATAAAAAACATCAGTTTTAAGGGACATACTGTAGTAGTCATACTGATGATATGCGCTTTTTATAGAGGCAAGTGACAAATCCTGCGAGCTGATTTCGGGACACCGGGTCCCGATCGGTGCAAGGCCGTCGGGACCCGGTTTATGAAAATCCTGACATGACTCAGGCCTATTCTGCACAAACATGGTTATTCACATTTATGTACATCTCTATTTTGTTTGTTCAATATAGTCAGGCCTGAAAATTACCCAATTTAAATCAGGTTTCCTGATTTTTCAAATTTTTTTCCAGATTTTTTTTTTCCCCCTGATTTTTTTTTCCCCCGTCTTTTTTTCTTCTTCCCGATTTTACCCCTATTTTCCCTTATATTCCCTATTTCCCCCAATTTTCCCCCAATTTTCCCCCAATTTTCCCCCAATTTTCCCCCAATTTTGGTTCTGAAAAGGGGAAAATGTTGTGAGATGCCATTTTTTTTTCCCTGTCTCCTTTTTTTTTTTTTTTACTCAAGGGGGGGGGGGGGGGGGTAAGGAAACCTCCCCCTTTTTTAGTGCTCTTTTTCACCCCTGTATAGTTATCGACTGGTTTCTTTAATTTTGCTTAACACCTCTGATGGTGCCTCTACATGTATGATGTAATCGAAACTACCCCCTTTAGTGAGGAATGTTTAGAGTGTACCACTTTCATATCTTCAGTATGAGAAGTGAAAAGTACATGTACCTGGAACCCATATGAACTTTGACCTTAATCCCACTCTCTGTCCTCATTGATGTAATGGCTGTTTGACATACATTGTAAAACAAGATGTACATGTACCTGTAGTTATTTCTGAAATATGAACTACTTTTTTGTTGAAGTTTTCTCACAGGAAATATTCCTGACATGAAACTTGAGATAAGAGATTGAGATTTAAGAAGAAAGAAAAACAAATCTTGTATTTTTCAAATACTTTGGTAATTACCTTTTGATGTAGATTATTAGCAGTAAAAGCTCAAATGAAATTAAATGGAAGGAAATGGAACATTTACAACAATTCCTCAGTGCAGTCAGAGGATATCTCAAATACATTTAAACAAGCCTTTTATTAACCGGGCGCCGGGCGATTTTTACCCAACGGTCCCTGACTTTTGGCGCCCGGTAAGACGGGGAAAATGAGTACCGGGCGCCGGTCATTTTTTATTTCTGGCGCCCGGTCTGGGAGAATTAACATTTTTTGTTTCATAAACTTCCACATGTCTAGCACTAAATGTTCACAAATGTGACAAAAACTTACTTGATACAAGTTAAACTTGGACTGAGTGAACCCTAACAAATCATTATATAATGAGAATCCTAATTAAAATCGACCAGAAACAATTGCAGCACGAATACGAGCGGCCGCTATCTCCTACTCCTAGCGGAGAACGGAGCACACAATACAGGGGATGTACACCACTCAAAGACGAGCGCATTTCCCCAACCCAGGCCATGCATACACACACAGCTGACATCAGTGCTGTACTGCAGTACACACACAGTATCAGTACAAGAAAGTCTCGATGTAACTTCCAAAAATCCATCCCAAAAGCCAAATTTTGCTGTCAAAAATGCGGAATCGGAGCCATATTGCCAAAGCTTACGGGGGTTTAGCCAAGTTTTAAGAAACAGTTTCATCAAAATAGCGCTAAAAATCAAGAAATCAGCGATTTTGTTACCAATTTTTTTGCCTATCGCATGCCCTTTGAATGTAATGGTATCTTCAAAAAGGCAAATGAAAAACAAAACACCGGATCTGCTGATGCATTGACTTTATGTACAAAGTTGATTGCAACTCCAGACTTGCCTAGATTCAGCGGCCCTCGTACTCATTGACTAAAATTCGGTGATGTTTTAAATAATGGCCTTTTCTGATAAAATAGGTAAATATATTTACAAATCTTTTTTTTTAAATTTTCTAATTATTATTAATATTTTTTTAATTTTTAATTTTTATTTAAAGGTTTTTTTTTAAGTGACAGGTCGGCCGTTCTCAATGATTGAATGTGTTTTTATTCAAAGAAACATGAATGCAATAGCATTTTATAGGGAAAATAACAAAAACGTAAAACAGGCAAAATCTTTTTTTTCACCTAAAATATGCTCTTTCAAGCTGAATAATAAGTTTTTTGAAAGTGACAGGTTGGCAGCTCTGCATTGTCATTATAGATGGTTTTTCTTAAATATTTTTTTATAGAAATAATTTAATTTCCCCCCTTCCTAACATTTTTCAATTTTTTGACATTTAACGGCATAAAAATAGTATTAAACATGAACTACAACAACTACAAATGACAGATTTATCCAAGGTATGAGTGATTTAATATTAGAGTGCTCAAAATTTAAACTAGAAATTAAACTACCGTATGTATAAATAAAAGGTAACGATTAACAAATAATTAAAAAGAATACGGTACACATTTTCATCAATTTTGGAAACGGCTCCTGGTCCTGGAAAACGGCTCCCGGTTCTCTAAAAAAATTAAGGACCGGGAGCCGCTTTTTCAGATATTTGGCTCCCGGTCTGCTTTGACTTAATAAAAGGCTTGCATTTAAAGATGACAAGAATTTTTTTTTGTTATGTCAAAGGTCATGGAGATCAATTGACATGTAAGAATATTTTTTTGTTCTTATCATGATATTCCAAGAATAATTCAAGCCAGGATCGCAGGAGGCATACATGTACATTTATTGGAGATGCAGTGGCATTTATCTTGATTAGAATTTCTACTCCCTCTTCCTGAAAATCTATGAGAGCAGAGCAAGTGATCGTGTATTGATCAATACTCCCAAACTGATGCCATTTCGTAAAATATTCTTCCACTTTATGTCCCAATTTGCAGGCCAAAAAAATGTAAAGGTTAAATTCAAACGGCATTTGAAAGACGATACTAATTTAGAAATTCCCTCAAAACGAAAGGGCATGAAAATAGCTTTTAGTGGGAAAATAACGACCATTAGTTGTCAACACGACTTAAGTGATTGCAATCACCTAAGCAGAGCTGCCAACTAGTACGGATTTCCCGTAATTGGGACGGAAATTAACGACCATTACGGAATGTTGTCTCAAATTACGGATTTAAAAAAAAAAAAAAAAAAAAGATTTTTTTTTTTAATGAATTAAATATGATTTATCGTAGCGAGTGCTGTGAATAGGAGCCATTTTTCATGATAAACTGTGTTGTGATGACCTGAAATTCAATACTTAACATCTTTGTGTGAGTAAAATCACCAAAAATTTTCAGATAATCATGCGTCCGCGCAGTGTTGGCGTGTCGTTTTTTTAGATTCATAGCGCCGCATAAGAAATTACTGATTTATACCCCAAATTACTGATTTTGAGCCTTGTGATTACTGATTTTCTGTTCTGGAGGTTGGCAGCTCTGCCTAAGTAATAGTCTGATTTTCAGACCCTTTTACAGAATGGTCGTACGTTTTGTGCTGCACAAAGATTCAATCAATTTCATTTTGGCCATTACAAGTAGTGGGTTACAGCTCATTTTATGTATGTTATTACCAAAGAAAAAAAGATGTTAGTCACTTAATAGTGTCTGACAGTGAAGTCTAGGAGGTAAACAGGTTTCCTTGCATAATTTGAATACCGTATTTGCGGGCGATAAGGCCGCATAGGCCGCACCCCAACTTTGACATTTCAAAGAGGGAAAAAAAAAGAAGAAAAAAACAACAACAAAAAACAGGAAAAAAAAAACAAACGGACAAAACAAAATAATCATAATTTTCTCGTAAAACACTATTTTTTTTTACAAACGGATACCAAATTCATCAATATTCTGATAATTTACCGGAAGTTTAGCTAAAAAAGTGATTGCAGGCAGATTTGGTGTCCGATATATACAAAATGTACCCTACCACAATGTATGGTGTAATGCAAAATTGCATGAAATGGAAAACAAAATGGTGACTTCGAATGGATGCTTCGCGGCAGCTCCGTTTAACGGTCCCTTCCTTTACTTTTGCAATGCATTGGCACGAACTTAGATCAAGATCTATCGGCAAATGTTGTTTTAGGAAGTTTATTTTCGTCTTCATGTCAACAATGCAAGATAAAATTGTCGGTAAGATGTGTGGAAATGTCCTGTACCATAGTGGTATAGTTATTTTACCGTTCGTAGTCCCATACATGTATGTGCAAATTTGTGCTGGTTTGGACTTACGTTTTTTTAAACTCTTTTGCCGCAAAGGCTGCACCCCGACTTTTTGATATTTTCTCTTCCAAAAATACTGCGGCCTTTACACCGGCAAATACGGTACTAGGACACTGCTAGTGTTTAAATTTCACAGATAGAACAAACATGACATATTCATAATTCCTGCAAAATTCTACAGAATTTGATGTAGGCTACAAAAGGGACATAGTATCTCTAAAACTGCAAAACATGTTAAGAAAACATAAAACAAACCAACACATATTAAAAAAACCTTTCTGTGCCACTAAAGTTTCTTTTTGGGGTCTGCAAATCTAAATCATTTGAAAAGTGTTATACAGGCCGCAGAGGTCAGTAGCATTTACAAGAATATCTTTTATTTTTTAACCCAGATCATTAGTAAAATGAATGCTTCTTTATTCATAAGTAATGGTAATTTAAAGAGAAGAAAAGACTTCTGCCTTTTATTTGTGTTTCAAGAGTGCACCAGTTGATGTTGATTAGAGACTTCGGTGGTAAGCGCTTTATAAGTAACGTTTTTTATCATTATTTATTATTATTATGTTGTTTTTCTTTTCTTTTTCTTTTTAGGCAAATACCTTGTATTCTTCTTCTATCCATTGGACTTGTAAGTATATTTGATCTATTTTCTCTTTTTTTAATGAAATGCATAATTTGTAAATCATTTATATGAACAAAATTCTCAATCACTTGCCAGGAGATATTTCATCTATTGTGTTTGAAGGACTATAGGGTGGATCCATAATAAATAGCGCCCCTACCGGCAAGCTGCAACGGGCCAATTTTTCAGCTCGCAGCTCTTTCAACCATCGCAGCAACCGACCCATGAATTGATTCTTACTGAAATCACATCTGGATCGTCAAGGAAAAAGTTTGAGAACCCCTGTAATAGGTACATGTATATACTGTACATGTACATGTAGCAATGCCACGGATGATAAGTTTTGTCAGCTTTTCCCCATAATGCATCACGTGAAATCAACCAAACGCTGGTGTCGCTCAAAGGCGCTTCAGATTGTGAATCCGCCATATTGATATGTGATTTTTGTTGTTGTTGACAAATGCTGACAAAAATTTGGCAAATGAAAAGTGCACCATGAAGTGAACTTTACTTGGCATTTTGAACTCACCGTCCCGGGCAGTCAGAAAATTGCATGATAAAGTGATATGGGATGGTCGAGATTACCACATGCATGCCTGCCATATTTACCCCAGAGAGGGGGTCCCGGGAGTTCTTGACTACTGCAGTATGGCAGGCATAGAATTTGTCAAAGTACTGACACTTTGGATTGTAGCTCCCTTGTGACCTGTGTGCTGCTATTTAGTGTGTGTGTGTGTGTGTTTGTTTTTGTGTGTGTTTCCTTCTTCTTTAAGAGATAAAGTGGCTAGATATGAGGTACGATATCCACTCATAAATGCATCTTATCAAGATTTATCATCTTGTCACATCTTTAATATCCTTGTTATGTTTTTGAAAATTTCATTTTGTGATTCGAGAGACTCGTGAAAAGAAATGACATGGATGTTTGTAGCAGTTTAGAAATCAATTTCAGAATTTAGAAGAAAAAAATAAAATCTGTAGTAGTATTTGATGTGATAGCATTTGATAGGTTATCAATGAGAGAGAGAGAGAGAGAGGGGCAGACAGAGAGGAGAATTAATAGAGCAACTGGAGGAAGGAGGGAGGGAGGGAGGGAGGGAGGGAGGGGGGGGGTCGAAAATTGATTTATCCATCAATATTGCAGTGAAGAAAAACAACAGCAGTTACAGCACACACAAAAAAGAAATGGATAATTCAAATTTAGCCCATGGCGTGCATGCATTTCAACTATTCAAACTTTTAATGTGTAAGGAGTAGCACATACATGTTATAATTCTCCTTGGCTCCTTTTTAATCCTAGAGCATCGGTACAAAATAAATGTAGCTGAGAAACTGTTCATTTTTCTTTTTTTTATACCTCTCTCATACACTTTGTGGAGAATCTTGTAGATTTATGGGCAAGAGTACAATAAATCACTAGGAATAACAAAGTTATTTATTAGGGTGAGGTTTCCTTTAAGCAGATCTGTAACAGATAGTGCTATCTGTTACAGATTTGAAACAGTGAAGGCTCCAATGTATATGTACATAGATTACATAAGTTCCTGAGATTGTATGGCAGTTTTTCTATTTTAAACAAAGGGAGGTTATAAACTGCCTGTACTTTACACTTGAATTCCAGACTTGTGATTCATTAATAGTTACATATGTCTCATTGTGATAAAAAAAGTGCCAAAAGGTTCAACTCTCTACACAATATTAAAGCAAACTGGTGGATTAATTGGAATATAAATAGGCATTGGACACCTTTTTATTAAAGGGATCCGGTAACTTTGTCTCAGATTCTGAAACAAAATTCTGGATTTAGCTCATGATGCAATGATAATTATAAACCTTTAGGTCAGTCAGGAACCCCATGACTTTTACAAGCCGATCGCCTGTCTGATTATCAAGATATTTATGATTGGAATTACAAATTTTGAAAACCGTTCGCCTGACGGTTTTCATAACACTACAGTCTATTGGGGAAAACGAGCATGGTAAAACCGGTCACTCAAAGTTTTTTACTTTTTTGAGGCACTTCTTGATCATTTTGAAGCGCAATTTTTTTAGGGCTTCAATATTACACCATATCACAGACACTAATAACACGTAGGGCCGTGTATCTCAGATTTAACATTGTTAAACGATCCCTTTAAAGCAAATAGGGGAGGGGGAGGGAGAAAGCGCAAGAGAGGAGAGAGAAAGAGAGCAGAAAAGAAAGAGATTAAAAGGGCCCTGGAGCTTTAATATTGTGACATTTACTATTTGTATGCAGGCCTGATACTACATGTGAAACTCTCCTGCATAACATTTCTCACTCCAGGTACTAACTGTTTGATACATGTTGGAACAGTATGTTCCTTTTGAAGTTATTATACTCTAAATGGCATACATTTTGTGTGTAGTTATAATTGCAATTCTCTTTGAGGGGATCATATTGTTGAAATATTGTGCAGATATCTCATCATTTCATTTGTCATTGATATTGTGCCATTGCTTAATAGTATGTTTAGTCTTAATGTTTACAATGTCCAGGTATTTTACATCATACTCCTACAGAATATTGTGATGATACTTAAGAACAAAATATGGTAATGGCAATATATTTCTTAACTTCTAACAATCTAAAATGATCATATTGTAGAAGTCATTGCAGATATTTCATCCTTTCTTGTATTGTTAACATCATGCCATTGCTCACTTTTAAGGAGTTTGATTTTTCATCACACAACAAAATATTGTGGTATCACATTTGAACAAAATTTGGAAATGGTAATATTTTCTGAAATTATCATATTATAGAAATCATTTGGAACTATCCCATTCTTTCATTTGTCATTGACATGTTGCTATTGTTCAATCTTACTCCAAGTAGTTTTATTTTAATGGAACATAACAAAAAAATAAATAAATATGGAAATGGCATATATTTCTAAAATGATCATTGTTTAGAAAATCAGTTGCATGCATCTCACTCTTTCATTTGCCATCATTTGTACTCATTCAAGTAGTTTATTCATAATATATTTTGCATTCCACATCTTTTACATGTAGCAGAGTATGATGTTACTTTTGAAGAGAATATTTAACAATATATTTCAGAAAAATATGTAAGCATCTTATTATAATTTGTTTGTATCCCACTGTGATAACACTCTCTGATTTCAAAATGTAACCTTGGATATAAGTACTGTAGGCAGTGAAAGTGCGGTAGCAGTAATGCAACTCTGCGCTACCAGTAATTTGGTTACTGCCGTGCCCCATTCTCTTTCAGCTGCACCTAGAGAGCCCAGTATTGGTGGTATACACCTCCGTTAATAACCCAGGCTATTGGATTAGAGAGGGTATTAAATCCTCTTTGTGAGATAGGTTCAGACCCGCCGTAAGGGATGAAGGAACGCATCATCCTTGGCAATCTTGGTCGAGATGGTTGTATCTTAGCAACCTTGATTGCATTGAGCGTGTTTGGAGCTTTTTATTATATTATTCAAAATGCATCGGGCCCATGTTTGTTGTTAGGTATTGGTGTCGTTCTCTGCAGTTGCCAATTTGACTTTTAAAAGCATGCTTTTAGTTTATAGGGATGATTTTTGGAGAGCGTTGGAGCTTGATGTGCGTGTGGAGGTACTGGAACACGTAGATTATGAAGTTGCAAAATATTGGCCGAAGATGTTTGCTTGTACATTATGAAAGAAAATGCAAACATTGAATGTCAGAATATCCCCCTCGTGGTTGTGTCGACTACCAAGTGATTGACAGTGGAAGCAGGAAGATGCCACTGCTGTTTTCATCACTGGTAATCAACATCATAAATACCATCAGAATATTATGATCAATATCGTCATCATTGTTCATTCACCATGATTATCATGAAATTATTGTTTTCATGATCACCACTATTACCCCCAGCTTCATCATCACCATTTTCATCTTTGTTACCATCATCATCATCAATCACCATCATTGTCATCAAAATCAATATCATCACTGTCAACATCATTATCATTATCTTCATCATCATCATTATCTTCATCATCAATCACCATCACCGCCATCAATCACCATTATCATCATCATCACCATCATTATCAATCACCATAATTATTAAAATCATCTTCACCATCAATCTCCATCATTACCATCACTATCATCAACAGTATCATTATCAACATCACCCTCACCATCATTGCCATCAACATCAAGAATCATTACCATCACTATTATCATCACCATCTTCATCACTATCATCATCATCATCATAACCATCATCATCACCATCACCATCATCACCATCATCACCATCATCACCATCATCACCATCATCACCATCATCATCACCATCACCATCACCATCACCATCACCATCACCATCACCATCACCATCACCATCGTCATCATCATCATCACATCATCATCACCATCATCATCATCATCATCACCATCATCACCATCATTATCATCATCATCATCATCATCTTCACCACCTCTATCACTAACACCACCATGCAGTAATCTACTTGCATAAAGCTACTTGCATCACTACCACCACAACCCCAACCACCACATCCCCAACCACCACAACCCCACAACCCCAACCACATCCACCACATCCACCACATCCACCACCATCACCATCTTCCAAGCACTTAAATCTGCCAGTGTGAACCTTCTTCATATTCTTTGAGCGATTGGGGGCATGGCTGTGAAATGCAAATGTTCCCCAGGCCCCGAAGCTTTGATTGACTCACAATGGCTGCGTCTGCCTTCAAAGAAAAGCCTTTTCACTATTGTGTTCTCAGCTTTCGGGGGTACGTAAATGAAGGAAGATGGTGATTGGGATTGGCCTACATGTATATGAGATTGAGGTTCTCATCACACAAGCTAGCATATACATGTAAGTGGCCATGGATGTGATGATTAGACTTCGTGGTGGTTCCTGATCAATGTAGATGGCACCTTGAAGAGCTAACAATCGCAAGTTAAAGGAAAAATTGTGCTGTTTTTGGAAGTTCATCAAACAAAATAAACATTCCTTTAAATATGGAAATTATGGTTGCTCAGCCAGCAGCCTTAGTAATGAATCAAATCAATTTGGTGTTGATCTATCTGATATTGTTTAACTGGAATGAATTAAAGAAATGAAGAAAAGATATACACAGTTACATAGGCCATTTTCGTAATGTATTCAAATGTTAGTACATTATTGCACAAAGAGCTAAATTATACTCACCTCTTAATACACATTGTATTTCAATAGTCTGAATGCAAATTGCATACATTCATATTTTTTCCCTGGTAAATTATTTAGATGCCTGTAACCCGAAATTGGATGGCAATGAAAAAAAAGCCTCTTAAAAGTGATGTTTTTTAGCAATCAAATAAATCAACACATGCCTACCTCGGCTCAGATCGGTATATATTAATTATCTCGCTTCATATGAGAGATTTAATTATTAACCAAGGTATGCATGATTATTTATAGGCATTTGGCTGCTATATATTTAAAATTTAAGCATCTTTAGAGAAACAATTAGATCTAAATCTAATAGCGGTAGTAGATCTAGCAGATGTTTTCTCGGATGTATCCTTTTTGGGTACCTGAATTAAATAGATACCTAAAATTCCCAGCCCTACTCCATCTGGAGAGTGAGAAAGAAAATTCTTTCCTCCCTACTTTTTTTGCCAAGACTAATCCAATAAGATGCTCCAATAAGGGCGAAAAAATTCCAAATTGAATGACAAACGCCGTAAGAACTAAATTTACAACATCGTCTAATAGTACAGTATGGCCATCTTGTGATGTGAGTACTTGCGGTTGCCATGACAAACTTCTGATTTTGAAGTGATTAAGAGGGCGTATCGATTAGGCCTGAGTCATGTCGGGATTTTCATAAACCGGGTCCCGACGGCCTTGCACCGATCGGGACCCGGTGTCCCGAAATCAGCTCGCAGGATTTGTCACTTGCCTCTATAAAAAGCGCATATCATCAGTATGTCCCTTAAAAGTAACCTTTTTTATCAGTCAAATAAATCAACACATGCATACCTCGGCACAGATCGGTATATTCTTCCATTTGACATTATTTGTATCCATGATTGGCGATGTTTAGTGCCATTATCGTGCCTCTAAAAGTTAAAAAAACTGGAGCAAAAATAGAAAGACAACGATCGAGCCGCCATTTTGATTCATGCAGGTTGAATAAATCGGGTAAAAAAACATTAATGTTTGAATAATAAAACGGCTTTCTAAAAAGTACTCCTTTACAACATACCGATCGAATAATTTTTAAAAACAAAATAGATATTTTTTCTTTGATTTTGAACACCGCATGCTTCTTTTAAAAGCTGAAAATTACTTGGTAATCACAAGAAGTTTCGATACGGATAGCTGTTGCAAGGCAAGTTCAGACTAGTCTCGGAAAAATGCGCAGTGCTCCTTGTTAGCTGTAATGCGTGCCAGAACGAACCCAAACAAAGACGTGATCGTAACGAGAAAAAAATCATTAAAAACTACGAGAGCACAATTGGAAAGACAACTACTGCTCAAAATTACGATAATCAGATAAATAACTTGGACAAAGAATTCAATAATCACCCAAGAAATGCCAAAGAAATTGTGATAATCGAGGAGTAACTGGGTACATTTTTATCGCAAGGGGCTTGCTGCAAATACTCGAATGCTTTGTTATACTGCCTTTTACTGTAGAGGGCGTTATTTGGTTTCAAGCCTCGTGTTCAATTTAAACACGTGTAATTCGGACATATCAGCAGGCCCATTCCGATAATGATTGTACCTATAGTAACTCCTAATATCACTATTTCTGTGGCTTTTCTTGGACAACTATTGTATTATTCCTCCAAGTTATGTATCTGCTTACGATAATTTTGAGTAGTTGTCTTTCCAATTGTGCTCTCGTAGTTTTTAATGATTTTTTCTCGTTACGATCACGTCTTTGTTTGGGTTCGTTCTGGCACGCATTACAGCTAATGACGAGGAGCACTGCGCATTTTTCCGAGACTAGTCTGAACTTGCCTCGCAACAGCTTTCCGTATCGAAACTTCTTGTGATTGATTACCAAGTAATTTTCAGCTTTTAAAAGAAGCATGCGGTGTTCAAAATCAAAGAAATAATATCCATTTTGTCTTTTAAAAATTATTCGATCGGTATGTTGTAAAGAAGTACTTTTTAGAAAGCCGTTTTATTATTCAAACATTAATGTTTCTTTCAACCTGATTTATTAATCCTGCCGAGAGACCCGGCCAGTAAAGTAGCTAGCTAGCAGCTGGCAACAACAACCCCATGGGGCGAACTGCTTTGCAACCCATATTTATATCAGCAGTTCGGATTGATTCAGGATGAGCTAGAATATGATTGGTAACAATTAAATGCTTTTAGTTTCAAGGTGGAATGATTTTAGTGGTGTGCAAAACTGCAATTTCTTACATATTTCATTATTTTTTTCGGAGCGTCGGTTCTCAAAAAACGAAACCGGGACCCGACGGCAACGGTCGGGTCCCGGTGTGATCGACCGTACCGACTCAAGCCTAGTATCGATGACAAGTGGAGGAGTATTCCATGATTAATTCTTTGCTTGATTTGAAATCAATCATTTGCAAAGGTTGAAGTATCTGTTTGGGGATGGGTACTTCAGGGTGGATAATTTTTGAGAATTGCATGAATATTTTTATGTGAACCAGCTGATGGTACAAATTCAATATTGAATTAAGTATTTAGCTGAATTATGTACAGTAGGTTACAATATTTGTCATGTATAGGCCACTGGTGATAACAAAGGAGTTGAAACTAATTAAATGAAAGGAGCTGGAAGTGATGATGATGATGATGATGGTGACGACGATGGCGACAATGACAATGATGACGATTGTTGATGATTGATGATGATGGGTGGGTATGTGTATGTGCCATTTGTGGGTGTGAGAAAGAGAAAGATACAGAAAGAAAAAGAAAGAAAAAACAGGGAGACAAGATGGAAAAGGAAAAACATGGAGAGTAGAAATTATCCTTGAGGCTGATTGAGGAGGAGAGTTTATAGGAGTTCATACTCGTGACAGACAAAGCGCAAGATACAAGAACCTTCTATTATTGTTAGGCAAGAACAGATTGGTTTGGAGTTGGTATGGGGGAGGTTTAAAGGTAAAGACCAGTTTTGGAAACGCCCCCTCTCAAAAAATGAAATGGAAGCTCTTATTACCAATCATGTGAAAGAATATGTTTTGACTAATATGTGATGATACAATTTTGCAGAGAAACCGCCCACTAATTGATATATTTGGTAAATTATTATATCTATGTGGACCGGATAGATATCGCGCATGTGTCGCGTAGTCCCATATGCATCTTTCTGTGTACAGTGCTTGTAACTTTACCAAGACTGGGCCAAATTTCTTATCATTTTCATGATTCCAGAACCTTGCAGTACACACCAATAGTTATATGCTAGATGATCAACCTTTTCTGATCGATTCCACAACGTTTCTTTCACAATGCAATCGCATGGACATAACTGGTCTTTACCTTTAAGCAGTGTGACTGAGTTATGGATCCACCACAAATGCCATATCTTGATTGCGAAGACTCGATTTATGATGATACATGTATGTTAATTCCGTGACAATTCCCTATAGGGTTTTTCAATTATCATTAAGGATGTTCAGATGCTGAATTAATGAGAACGGATGTAATGAATTGGTGCAGTAACATGATATCTTTCCCAATCTCACTTGAATTGGACCCGAGATTAGAGAAATATTGTGATAAAAAAATCAGCGAGCCAGTATTTGATTATGTATGCATGAAACTCGTCCCATGTTTTTTGTTTGTTTTACTTGTACATGTTTTTGCCATTACCCATGATTTGAATGTAGTGAATAATGTATAATTTCCCCAAATTTGTGTTGGTTTCCCCAATTTTACTCAGTAATAAACATTTAAATTGAATTATTAAATCGCAAGGTAGCATTAGCTTTATTAGCTTTATGCCATGCCATTCAACAGCTCCTTTTCTGCAGGATACCAGAGGGGTGTTTCACAAAGACTAGATAGACTTTAAGTTGGACTTAAATATAGCAGGCTGTACATTGTACATGCCACTAGTTCCTCTAAAAATTCATAGCATTGATTTCTCAAGGGATGTACAGTACAAATCGTGGTAAAAAATCTACATAATTTACATTTGTTAATAGTTCATTATTGAAGGAAAAACTATTATCTAAAGTCCAACTTAAAGTCGATCTTAGTCTCTGTGAAGCACTCCCCAGGTTACAGCAATGCACTTCATACATTTCTATACATTCTATACATGCAAATCAGAAGTACCGGTATTTGCTGAAACTACACTGAATGCTAACAATAGGACACCATGGAGATGGAGCCCCATCTCTTATATCACTTTCATATTGAGATTTTGTAGATCAAGTTCTTACTTATTCTGCATCATAATGCCAGTATGAAACTATAAACAGTTGGCTCCACTTCTTTAATTTACACTCGACTCTTTAGGCCTGTCTTCATCAGCTCAATTTTGCCAAATAACCCGCTATGTTAACCATCCTGATCTCAAATTAACCAGTTAATTTGCATCTTCATCAGCCCGCGGGATATTTGGTCAACAAAATATCCAGAGAAATCTTGGTCTTGTTTCCGAAATTTCCCGCTATTTGCGCACGTCCGAGCTACTTTGTGATGAGCGTATCAGTCCGGTGAAGACGCGATTTCGAGTATGAAAATAATGGGTTATTTGGAAAACTCGAGCTGATGAAGACAGGCCTACCGATCATTGTCTAAGGCGTGAGTGTGGAGCTAGTCTGTGAAGGAAATGGGTTATCTTTAAAAAGGAAATATGTTCACAGACACTAGCTATCCCTATCTGGATCCAAACATTTCCTTGTAGGGTCACTGCATCTTTTCTGATACAGTGGAACCTCGTTATAAAGAGCTCTGATGTAACGAGGTATCTGTCATATATACAGTGTAGCAAGGTGATTTTGCTGGTCCCAGCTCTTTATATTCTTATGAGTTTTCACCCCGATTTAGGACCCTTTTATAATGAGTTTCCACTGAAGTATGGATGGATACAATGCATGTAAAAAAAAATAAAAAGCTTGGAGCATTTAATTGTCAAAGGTTTGCCTATTAATGCCACAGTCATAGCTTTGCATATTTGGCTTGCATATTGCTGCATATTTATGGCAAGCCGTTCTAACATTTATTCCTATTTCTTGATATCAAGAAATTAATTCTTGATATCAAGAAATTAATTCTTGATATCAAGAAATAATTTTCTGTTGTAAAGCAATGGTAATTTTTGATATCTAGTATTCATTTCTTGATAATCAAGAATTCAATTCTCGATATCAGGAAATAGGAATAAATGTTAAAAATGACTTGCCATAAATACGCAGCAATACGCAAGCCAAATACGCAAAGGTGTGACTGAGGCAAAAGAGTGGTAGTTATCAGTAAAAGTGTCGCTAATGGCTTTATGAAGTGTTAAATGCACCTAATTTTGGGTCTGGATTAATTATGGAATCCTTGATCCATGGTCGACCCATACAGGCTGTTGGTATGAAAGTGGCATGGTACAGGTTGTAATTTCGGTTTATCTCTGCACTTTACTTTTAGCATGGCCCTCTTACAGTGACACAAATATGACTGGTCTGAGTACAACATATGATGGATTTATCAGATTAAACCTGTGAGAAAACCAGGGTCAATTTCATTTCTTTTTAATGAACTTAGTGAAAATACATGTTTATGTCAACCTAGAGATATATATCCAATCAATTAAGTATAAATAGCAGCATTGGTAATTTAATTAGTCAGAAAGAGAAATGAATAAAAGGAAAATTGAGTGTTTGTGGTGGTCAAATGGACAGAGATGTAGGAAAAAACTTATTTATTAAATCTCAAACTATAACAGAAAACAAGTCGGTATTACGTGTATGTAAGGTATCATCATTATACAACACAGTAGAATCTAATAGAAATAAAGGTAAAGGGAAGAACTTCAATGATGGAGAAAAATATGAAAATGTGTTACAACATTTTAAATGAAATTATGATAATGTAATGCAGTTACTACTTACTAGTACTGGTAGTTACACTCTTTGTACAGTATACATGCACAGTTTAAATGTAAAAAAGCTATTGCATTTCAAACAATGTTTTTGTTTACATTAGTCTGCACCTGTTATGCATACAAAATAAATAATGGATAATAATATATGGGTGATTTATCAACAGATGTTTTTCATATTAATGATTTCAAAATGTTGACAATGCAGAAAATGCTAGGCAATCCATATTGTACAGTGTGATGTAGACGTTTTTTACGTCTTGGCCAGATGTCAATTAAAAGAATCAATATAAATGTAATTTTTTTAATTTTTGGGGGAGACATTTTGTTTATAAAACATCAACAGGGGCATCCAAATATATACAAATTTTAAAGAATTTTCCAAACTTTGCATTACCTTTAAATGCTACATGATCAACTTATTTTGATCGCTTCACACTGTTTATTTCACAATGCAATCGCATGACCAGAATTCAACTTTGTCTTTTAGCCAGCTTTTACAGAACTTCAGATTACCTTTAATAACACAGCTAATTTGATGGCAAATGAACCTAAGTGACAAGCACAGGGTAGTTGAGAGGAGCCCACATTGACACCCAGCGGCAAGAGTTGTCACAATTTGAATTGATTAATCAATCAGTCCAGACCTTCCTACAGTGTAGCTGTGTGGGAAAGAAAGGACAGTTTTACACCTTCTGCGAGACAATTGCTTTTCTCGCAAATAATGATTTTCTGATAAAATTGTGTTTTTATCATGAACCATGAACAAACAAACCTTTTTCATTCAAAATGTGGCCAAACTTTGTTATCTTCATCATCATTTTCATTTCTTAAAAATGTGAAAGTCAGTATTTTCACTCTTACAAGGGGCTACAGACTTTTGCGCCACAAAGACACTCCCTTCCTCCACTTCTTCTTGTCTCAAGCATCCTCCTCATTTAGACCAACCTTACTGCTTTCTTTCTTCACCATACGTTTCTATGAAATCTTTGGTCTTCATTTCCCTCTTCATAAATGCCCTCTTCATAAATGCCATCCACTTCCAGGTCCATGCTCTTTACACATGTTAAGCATCTTCCCACCTCAACACATGAGCCATCCATCTCAACCCACTTCTCTTTGATTGGTTGATTGATTTGATTCCATTTCATATTTGCACAATAAAGAACATAGTTGACAAAGTAAGTTCAAAATTATGAAATGAAACAGGAACCTACTGGAAAGTATAGCTTGTAGCACTATGAACATGACTGACAATGAGAGCGGACAAAATATACAGTTCCTCAGGTAGACAAAGGAACATCCCTTCACTGCTATTATGTAAAAATGTATAGAACAGGTGTCACATGCATATTCACCTTTTTACATAATAGCTGTGAAGGAATGTTCCTTTGTCTACCTGAGGAACTGTATATTTTGTCCGCTCTCATTGTCAGTCATGTTCATAGTGTAGGTTCCCAAGACTAAATATAATATGAACATTATTCTTATTACCACTTCCACCACAATTTCTTCCAGACCCAACCTTTCCACTACTTTTCTTTCCATTGGACATTGTCACAACACCCATCTTCTGTATCACGGCTCTTTCTGTGAACTCCTCAAGATACATGTACCTTCTTCTATTTTTGTAATATTTCGTGTAGGAATATGAAGGCAATTCAAGAGAAATCCTGTTTAGGTGATATCTGATAGTATTTATACAAGTATCAGCATGGAAATTGAAAATTTCTAATTAAAATTAGGAGCTAATCCACTGTATTCAGTTTAGGGCAATCAATGTAGTTTCAATTAAGGTTTTTGCTTTTATCAATTAGGGTTTTTGCCCTTTTCAATTAGGGTCTGCAAACAGATCATTGTCAGTTGTCAACACTGGTGGCAATTGGTGAGTGATTTTTTAATGAGAAAGGGAATTGAAATTAATCCACAAATGAAAAAGGAGATTGGCAGTGGAAGTATTTTGCGCTGGCAAGTGAAATGGACTGCTCTTAAAAGATTTATGATGGCTGCTTGTAAATGTGTATTGTTGAGTCAGTCATAATATTTTTGCCGAAATGTTTTATGGCATAGCCATTGTTTATTCAACACCTACATGTACTTGTAATTGGTGTGCCTTTTCCTAGAGTTAGATTTGAACAAAAGCAGAGAAAATATAGTATAGGAATTGTCACTGGCTTGCTTGTATGTCATTGTCTGTTTTCAAAACTGGTGACCACATGCATTTAAGATGGAAGTATGGAGGTTAATACTAAAATATGTTGTCATATTCAAAACTGGACAAGATATAACTTTTTAAATCTTTTATCACATACTTATCCTTATCATTTCATTTTTATGACCATATTCTTTCTCATTCTCAGCTATTATTCATTTCAAGATATATATATTTTGCCATATTAAAAATTGATAGAACAGAAGCTAGAATAGATACATGTATAGACACAGGGCTCCACACTTTCTTTTATGGAAGGAGGTCTGGCTTGAACTTGTGTATGCATGAGTACTAACGGCATGTAAAAACATTTTGAGGGTCCAGACTTAGATTTTGGGCTCTCATGTGTCTGTATCTGAAATTGTAAATTAGTATGAACTTAGAATACATGCTTGTAGAAGGGGCATGGATACATAAACATATACATGTCAGTAGGCAAGATAAATACCTGCATTATGATTTCATCCTTTCTTATCCCCCTCTCTTTCTTACTCTTTCCAGCACCTTTGTTTGCCCGACGGAGATCCTAGCCTTCAGCGACAGGTCGGATGAATTCAGAAAAATTGGATGCGAGGTTCTCGCTGCATCCTGTGACTCCCACTTCAGTCATTTAGCATGGTAAGTATCATAAATCTCTGTGTATAAGATGCACCTTTTTCCCGCCGAAAAAAATTATTGGAAGTCGGGGGTGCGTCTTATACACAGGTACAAACAATTAAAGTGTCGATTTTAATATGCCCCTCCACCTGGCAATGTCTCCCAACTCAGTCATACACAGTGTGTTGACTCACCACTCGGAAACTAAAACAACACTATCTGTTTGGCCCAGGCAAAAAATTAAGTTTTTCATTTCGGGGGCTCCATATCAAATTTTTGGGAAATTTTCGGGGGCTACTTTTTCAACTTTCGGGGGCTCTTTTTTCTGGGGCTACTTTTTCATTAATTCATAAAAGGATAGGCCTACAGTTTGTTGAGATTTGTTCAGTAGGCTAAGGTTTCGGACTTCCTGCTTCATAATTGCCTATTAAAAAAGAAACCCCTTTTTCTAGTTCAATAACTAAGTTTTCATGCATTGATTTGATGCAAGAACTGTAACATAATATACCCTAGATTGTGATTATTTCTGGCCATGATGAATTTCGAAAATCATTTTTCAAAGTAAAATTTTCACAAGAAAATCAGACAGTCGTTTAAAAACGTAGACATTGTCTCATTAGTAATACTTTTACTAATTTTAAGCTCAGGTTTCGTACATCTATTCACAAAACTATATTGAAATCGCGGCAATAATGATGCAAACCAACAGATAACAATTTCAAAGTGTCAAATCTCTTCGACTTGAGCTCAGCTAGCTCAGCTCAACTCACACACACTGCAGCGTAACTGCAGCGTAACTCCAGGAAGCTCCAACACCGGCGCCGCAGGCGTCGGACGCCTGCGGTGCCGGTGTTAGAGCTTCCTGGAGTTAACTGCAGCTCAGCTCAACACACACACACCGCACAGCGGCAATGCACTGTATTGTATGCGTGTCAGTCACAGTGATTTTGTCTGATTTTCAAATTACGTAAACTTGGCGAGAATAATCACAAAAAAAAAGGCTTTAATTTCATACCTCTATTTATGGAAACTTTATAAAATTGCGGCAATCGTGAATTCGTGATGGAAATTGATTGCAGTTTCGTGATGTTTAGGTCTAGGTTCAGCTAATATGATCTACCAAAATAAAATCGACCGCCAAAAGCTCGACCCCTACGCTCCGTCTCGATCTCGCAACTACGAAAATGTACGTGTTTTGGCGTACTTGCGTGCGACATGGTAAGCTAAGTAAGGTATAGAATATGGTTCGAGTTTTTTCACGACCGACTTTTGTGTATACAATTTTACACGGAGATTCAGCGCACGGACCAAGAAATGCACACAATGAATACGAAGCTAGAAGAGAGCGCGCGTCCGCTCGTAATTGTTACGGGGGCAATTTGAGATCATTTCACTTTTTGATGTCGCCCCCGAAATCTGATTTTAAGCCTATTTCGGGGGCTGTTTATGGTGTTTCCGGGGCGAATCCGCCATCCGCCCCGTGTATTTTTTTGGCTGGTTTGGCCGGATTTCTGTTTGGACTTGGAGGAAAATTTGTCTGTCATCTTTAGTTTTAAAAACGACATTGTTACAATTATTTGTGACAAGTTCATAAGCACAAATCGGCGCCTTCAACTGCACCTCGCAGTAAAATAAAAGCCCTTCCTCGTGTGGGTTTTTGAACACGGACCTGGCTTGCTGCCTACAGAATCTTGAAAAAAAAAACTAAAACTTACAGCCCCCTATAAAAGTCCCCCAAATCACCCTCAGGTATTTCTTACATATTGTATGTACCGGTATTGGTTTTTACATGGGCTTCCACAGAATGTTTGCTTGCTTTCAAGAGAGAAGAATCTCTCTGATACTGCTTTCAAACTGGCTTTTATCGGTATCACACCGATGAAAATACTGATTGAATTTTCCTTATGTAAACAAAGGTGAAACCGCAGTTTCCCCCGTCGCTTTCTAACTGCCGATGAAATTCTCTCGCTGTGGCGAGCCCATGCCGGAAGTGAAGAATTATTGCGTAATTATTAAGCCCGCGCTCCATCTAGCTAGCATGCAGCATGTTCAACCATAAGTCAACAAACAAAGCTGGTTACGAAAAAGCGCGCGTACACTGCGACCTTTGACCATTTTAATCACTGTTTTAATCGCCTTTTTCTCCCGAACGCTTTCATACTGGCTGTTTCATCGGTGTCACACCGATAGAATGATAATTTCTTCTGCTTTTGAGCAGGAGAATTTAATTGCCTATTTCACTTTTTTTCATCGGCTATTTAATCGCCTTTTTCTCCTCTGTTGCTTTCATACTGGCCGTTTCATCGGATGCGTCCGGATGCATCCGATGAAAATCAGTGCAGTTAGAAAAGGGTATGAGAGTCTTGGAGACACCGATGTATATTCACATGTAAAAGCCTTCCTCCTGCATGGTGTAGTTTCCCTTCGATCATTCAACATTTTAAACTGTTAAATCTTCTGAAGGTCCAAAATTACAACTACACCAAACTCTTTTCATATAATTACAGCCATGAAATATAAAAAATACCTTTGCAATTCTAAATAGTCATATCAATCTAAAAAATGATCATTATTACGTTTCAAATCGCAATTATGTTTTCATCGGGTCACTTTAATCTAATTATAAAACCAGACATTTGAAGGGAGAGTCCACCCTGAGGATGGGTTTACTCCGCCTTTACTTGGCCACACACATTCTCAGGGTGGACTTCCCCTTCATTGCTACCGGGGCTAGACTCGATAAGCTTCGCTTTTTCTAGCCCCATCTACATTACTTACCATTTATGTTTTAATGTTGATGTTTGTTAACTGATGTAGATTTTCATTGTTCTGTTATGCTTATGTATCTGTTTTTCATTTGCTCTATGTGTCAAATGTATAAAATGTATTTTCTTACCTTGTATATTCTTCTGGTTCTTAATGTGGAAAATAAATGAAATGAAATGAAATGAAAAAGAAATGAATTGGAAGTTTAAAAATATTACTTTCAATGTATATGACCCTCAATCTTAAATTATTATTTTTTTTTTTTTAGTACAATTGGATTTCATAGAACCATTAAAATTGCAGAAATCTTGCATGTAATAACTGGTACATAATTGTAGTGCCTGCAACTTAACTCTTCATTTAACAGGTAGGTGGTATTTAAACTTTTAACTTTTTCTTGCTACGATTAAAAAAGAAACCCATCAGATCCAGGCGTGATAAGGATCTTCATTTTGAGTGGCAGATTCAGAATTAGAATCACAACTGAAAACCAAGACACAACTTGGTTTCACTTTCATTAAAACAAAAAAAGAGATTACAAAAAGATATATTTTCTAGCTGAATGAGAAACCAAATGATGTCATTTCTTCTTTGAATAGTACACAAATAGCTCTAGTGTTTTTACTTCCATCTCTTGGATTATTAATATAGATGATTTAATACAAACTTGACTTTCACAGAATATCTCATTCTTTTCTTGTTTGCCTTAGAAGTACTGTATTTGCCGGCGATAAGGCCGCACCGCCGCATAGGCCGCACTCCAACTTTGACATTTCAAAGAGGGAAAAAAAAAAAAAAAAAAGAGGGAAAAAAAAAATGGACAAAACAAAATAATTGTAATTTTCTCTTTAAACACTATTTTTTTTTACAAACTGATACCAAATTCATCAATATTCTTATAATTTACCGGAAGTTTAGCTAAAAAAGTGATCGCAGGCAGATTTGGTGTCCGATATACCCCTACCACAATGTACGGTGTAATGCGAAATGGCATGAAATGGAAAAACAAAATGGCGACTTCGGGTGGATGCTTCCCGGCAGGTCCGTTAAACGGTCCCTTCCTTGACTTTTGCAATGCATTGGCACAAACTTAGATCAAGATATATATCGGCAAATGTTGTTTTAGGAAGTTATTTTCGTCTTCATGTCAACAATGAAAGATAAAATTGTCGGTAAGATGTTGGAAAATGTCCTGTACCTAGTGCAGAGCTGCCAACCATTCCGTTTTTGCCGGAATTACTCTGTTTTTCCCTCCAAATTACGGTATTACGTTTTTTCTTCATAAAATACGTTTTTTTAATCATTTTTTTTTTTTTTTTTTTTTTTTTTTTTACATACCGCACGTCAAACAACTGCCCTAAAATGGTGATTTGATCACAAATTCAATAGAAACTAAATTAAAAACATAGTTGAAGACAAATATTCTAAAAAAGAATAAAAAGCCGATAATACCAAAATAACCACCTTGTATGGAAAAAACCGCATGATGAATGAACGTTCCTGCATTGGAAGTGTGTCACGCGTGGTTGTAAGTTTCGTTTTTATGAATTCCTTTTTTTTGCTTGAAATTCCTTTTTCTTGCTTGAAATTCCTTTTTCTTGCCATCATGATTCCTTTTTTTGGTCGCACAAGGTTGGCAGCTCTGATAGTGGTATAGTTATTTTACCGTTTGTAGTCCCATATGGGTAAATTTGTGCTGGTTTTGACTTACGTTTTTTTTTTTTTTTTTACTCTTTCGTGTTTAAAGTAGTGCTTGCATTTCCATAATTTTTTTAAACAAATTCGTTTTCACTGGCTGCCTGCCTTTTCAATAAACGAAATTAAAAAAAGACTTAACTCCGTTTCGTTGACAATCAACCGTAGACGAGAGTCTTCATGCATGGCTGATTGTCAACGAAACGGAGTTAAGTCTTTTGTCAAATCTGCTTTTTGCTACGGCAGGCACCCAGTAAAAACGAATTCGTTTGTTAAAATTATGAAAATGTAAGGGCTAATTTAAACAAACAAAACTTTGTTATTCCTCGCTCATTTTTCCTGATTGAGGTGTCATATGAAAGGGCAGAAACTCAATTTTCTAGAAATGTGAATTTTTCTTCGAAATTCAGATACCGCCCGCCAAATGCCTTTTTGGTTTCCTTCCTTCAAATTGCTTTTAATCACTCATGCATGAAATATGCATCATCTGAGTATCATCAACTGAAAGAGGAGACTCAAAGCTTTCAAAATATGTATCATTCATTAATTATGGTTGTGATTAAGTTATGATAAAACATCGATACTTCTCGGTTTCGTTTTTTCTGGGACGCACTGTATATATATATATATATACTTTTTTTTTTTACCTACCGCACGTCAAACAACTGCCCTAAAATGTTGATTTGATTACAAATTCAATAGAAAACTAAGGTTAAAACATACTCGAAAACATACTTGAAGAGAAAAATATTCTCAAAAAGAATGAAACGCCGATAATACCAAAATAACAACAAAAAAATACCTACTTGTAAAAATCAGCATGAGGAATGGACATTTCTGCATTGGAAGTGTGTCGCGCGTAGTTGTAAGTTTCGTTTAAATGAATTCCTTTTTTTTCCCATCATGGTCCCTTTTTTGGTCGCACAAGGGTGGTAGGCAATGGCTTACAGTGAAAATATATCAAAATGATGTAATTTCAGTTCAGCCTGCTACAATGTCTGGTCCAGTCCAAGGTCACATAATCAAT
Organism: Strongylocentrotus droebachiensis; assembly: GCA_035222895.1. Lineage (NCBI taxonomy): Eukaryota > Metazoa > Echinodermata > Echinoidea > Camarodonta > Strongylocentrotidae > Strongylocentrotus > Strongylocentrotus droebachiensis. The sequence goes on from JAVYIG010000490.1 coordinate 451,184, forward strand.
TATTTCTCACCATTTTGATAAGGTCTACCGACCGGTATTTGTAGTAACCCAGCTGCTCCTGTGTCACCATGCAGACACTTGGTGGAGTTCAAAATAGTTCAAATATTTGATTTATAAAGAGATGCAACCTCACATCCTTTCAATGACTTGCTTGGTTTGTACACGTAATGTACGCCTTGAATTTTCCTTCCATTAATTTGCATCTATATGTCCCTTTAAAGATACTATGTCCCTTTTGCAGCCAACCTCAAATTCTGTAGAACTTTGCAGGAATTATGAATATGTCATGTATGTCCTATCTGTGAAATTTAAACGTTAGCAGTGTCCTCATATTCAAATTATGCAAGGAAACCCGTTTACTTGCTAGACTTCACTGTCAGACACTATTGAGTGACTGACTGGCTTTTTTTCTTCTTTGGTAATAAGTTACATACATGAAAAGAGTTGTAAAGGGTACATGAGCATTTGTCTACATCAATAACCCACTTCTTGTGATGGCCAAGATTAAACTGATTGAATCTTTGCGTAGCATAAAATTGATGAGCATTCGGTACAATTGTCTGAAAATCAAGACTATTACTTTTGGGCTCTATAGCCCTAAAGTCGATTTGACAACTAATAGTCATTATTTTCCCACTTGAAGACATTTTCAAGCCCCACCTTTTTTAGGGAAGTTCTAAATAAGTATTATCTTTCAAATGCAGTTGGAATTTAACTTTTTCATTTTTTTGGTCTGCAAATGGGACATAGTACCTTTAACATTATATTTGCTTGTCTCTCTGAAGATACATAATTAGTCCTCGGCCTGGACTGTTTCTGTGTCGTGCGCATAATCCGCTGCAAAAATCAAACACCCTCAACGCTAATACAGAGTCTTTTCATTCACAATTTTTTGTCAATGTTTTTGATTGCGCAACTTGTGGAGACATCGCGCTCTGTGTGGAAATGGCGTACTGTAAGGAAGGGAAAACGGATGATTGAAGAAAAAAAAACATTTTGAAAACAGAGAATGTGGACTAAAGATACACATGAAGGTGGAAGTGGAGAAAGGTAATCTTCAGTTCTAGTAGTAATGATAGAAAATGATTTATAACAGACCAAAGTAATGTGCACTGAATGTTCATGTAGTTAAATATAAATGTAAGTTGGTATGACTTGCTGACCCCTCCTTCCATCTTGTTTTGATGTTAAAGATAAACTTGAGCTCTGGTAAAAAAAAAAAAAAAAAAAAATTCTCACAGAATCAAACAAAACTTACACTAAATGTTCAAGATTACAAATAAATGTCATTTGCAAAACAATTTTGGTAGAAAATGTATAATGGCTGAGTAACGAGCATAGAAAGATAAGGAAATCAAGGTGTCTGACCCGACACCATTTGTGTAGTCCCATATACATATTTCTGTGTACAGTGCTTGTTACTTTACCAAGACTGGGCCAAATTTATTATGATTTTGATGACTCCAGAACCTTGCAGTACACACCAATACTTACATGCTACAGGATCAACTTTTTCTGATCCATTCCACACCTTTTCTTTCACAATGCAATCGCATGACCAGAACTCAACTTTATCTTTAATGTCCATACTATCTTTCATTCTTTGATTCCAGGACCAACACTACTAAGAAGATGGGTGGAGTCGGTCAACTCAAGATCCCCCTCCTCTCTGACATGAGCGGTAAGATTGCCCGGGATTACGGCATCATGATCGAGAAGGAAGGAATCTCACTCAGGTATGTATGTATAAATAGACTAGACATCACCCCTGTTCGTATCTGCTATATATCCTTAGAATAGCCGCAAATGGTGCTGCTAATTTATGGATGTAGTGGTTATGCTATGCCATGGCTAATTTGTGTGTGTGTGAATATGTGTGTTTTTTTTTTTGTAGCTGAACCTAGGAAAAATATTTCATTATGACTGATACTGACTATTCTTTATATATATAAATGTATAAATTGAGTTTAAAGAGTTCTCATATTGTTTGCAATTTCGGTAAGTCATTAATTACTTGAATAATTATTTATGTATTTGACTGCAGATGAGACGATGATAAGAAATGTTGAATTAAAAGAACATTATATTTCTGTATAATTTTAAGTATTCCCTCTGTGAAAGCACATGCTATTTTTACCTTTTATTTTCACCGACATGTCACAAACCTGCCAACCCTTCCGAATAATCCGGAATATTCTGTTTTTCTGGATTTTTAGGACCCCAAAATCCGGAATATTCTGTTTTTTCAAAATTTCAATTGTTTTTATTTTTTGTTTTTGTTGTTGTTGCTTAAGCCAGATCATGCTTGTTTTATCATATGCCGCGATGTGAGAGTTCACGTATTGCGTGCATTGAAGGGCTGCATGATTGAGCAGCGAATGTGTATTCGCTTTTTTGCACAGATTTACCACGTATTGCTAGTTACACGGCCGCTGCATGTGCGAACGCCTGTCAAGGGTACAGATTTCTTATTTTCGAAGACATACCGTGCTAAAAATTCTTAATTCTCATTTTCAAATGTTGGCAGGTATGATGTCAGTGTAGATGTTTACCCTGTTGAATTTTGAAATAGTTAAATTCCTCTTAGAAGTGATTTTTTTCATTGGCAATAAACCTCCTTCCCCTTTTCAGAGGTCTTTTCATCATTGATGGCAAGGGCACCCTACGTCAGATCACCATCAACGATCTTCCCGTCGGCCGTTCCGTCGATGAAGTGCTTCGTCTGGTACAAGCTTTCCAGTTCACAGACGAATTCGGAGAAGGTAAGAGCAGACAGAAAATACGACCAACCGTCTTTATATTGATTGTAAATGGATTCTTATTTCTTTCTACTACATAAGCCTTGTTCACGTATGCAGTGCTAAAGGGGAAGTCCACCCTGATATTAAGTTGGTTTTAAGGAAAGCAAAACAATTGAGAGAAACGGGTCGGTGAAAGTTTGAGCAAACTTTCCTATTTTTTTATCGGATATTGCTCAAACTTTCACTTATTGGTTTCTCTCATTTTTCTGCTTTTATTGAAACCAACTTAATATCAGGGTAGACTTCCCCTTTAACCCAATATCTTTGACAAAAGAAGTTGAAGTTCTGAACAGCTGAATGATAGGCTTATCATTCAGCTGTCCAGAAAAAAGTCTGGTCATATTTGAGCAACAACAGCTGTTGTTTGTTTCACAGGGTTGTTGATTTTTTTTATTTAAATCGGATTTTTATGATTTAAATCAGATTTTTTTGATTTTTTTCCAACGAAAAATAATGGTCACACTTAACAAGTTTTAGACTATATTTAAACTGTTTTACACCAATAATAGTGGTCAAGTAGTCTTTTGAACATTGTGTATTGTACTATTTGACACAATAATCCACTTATATACAGGTAATTTTTTTTATTTTTTTTTTATTTATTTGCATTATAGAGAGGGACATTTTTTGGAAGCCCAAGTAATGTTATGTATTATGTATACATTTAAACTCTTGAAATTTTTATATCAGTCTGTACGTTAACATCTAATTTGAATGTAATATTTAACCAGATTTGCAATAGGCACTTCCTGATATGCTTGTAACAAAATACACATTTTATGTTCCAAATAAAACTTCAATAAATTTCGTTGCAAGATGCAGGATAAGCACCACTGTCCACCACATCATTGATGTGCTGTTTTTTCAAACTATTACATGAACAAGCAAGCACAGCAGTTGTATTGCTGCATACAGTAACACTTGCTCAGCAACTTTCCCATTTTTAAATTCTTACTTATTAAGTATACATGTGTACTTTGAAATTGTGTAATTGAATGTATGGGTATTGATAAGAAAATACACAAGCATGCAAATATACATGTAATTCTTATCAAATGTACACATATGCCTTCAACTTAAGTAATTGAAAGAATGGGTATTAATAGTAACAAGAAGGAGGTACATACAAGTAGTTCAGCTGTTTTGTAAAAGTATCCAAGTTGTGGACTTTGAGCACCTTTGTAGATTTTATATATTATTTTATTGAAGATTTAACAGTTTGGTGTACATACAGAGAGTTATTTATCATTACTTCGTTAGAAACTTGTTGTTTTCATCAGTTTTGCTTGTTTTACAATTTGAAAATAAAACAGTGGTGTTAAATCAGACTCCATGAGGGTGTATCATTCTTTTAAAGTATCTCTAAAGCATGTGGAACAGAAATGAAAATGATTACATTGAAAGTATCTGTTAAGAAGAAGAGAAAATAGAGAAAACTAATTTTTTTCATAAAAGTTGATTTAAATCAGTGATTTTTTTGAAAAAAATCAAGTGATTTAAATCGCGATTTAAATCATGATTTAAATCGACATGATTTAAATCAAACAACCCTGTTGTTTCAAATGTTGTCAAAAATGTACTCATTTTCATAATCAAACCATATCACAATTTGTTAACTATGATTCAGAAAAGGTTGCCTTTTTTTATCGTATCCAATTAATTATCTCCTCGCACTGTCTGAGCCTGAAGACGTTCTAGAAGGTGTTTTTATGAATGATGATTAATGGAAAGAAATGTAAAAAGAGAAAGATAATAAGGAATTGGAAGGTAATAACCAGAGGCAGGAAGATTTTATTTGTATATTAAAGATGTAATGTCCGAAAAAATGAACGACAGATGCCTATAATAATTGGAAATTAATATTTTAATTACATTGAGTCTGACAAGCTTTCAGTTTTGTTCCAAGAAAACCAAAGTAGTCAAAGAAAATGTATGAAATTGTGGATTAAATTTGCACCAAAAAAAATAAATATGGTAATAAAAAAATAAAATCAATTATCAGGGATACAGAAAATTGTCTTTAAAGTGGGACATTAAAATGAATGTGTGGGATTTTAATGAGCAGAATTGATATTTGAACTATGAAAAATGAAATTAGCAATTTATGTGTGTTTGAGATAGAATTTTTCTTATTTGTGGATTCTTCCAAATTCTCAACCAGATGCTGGATGGTTTAAGCCTATACTGTTCAATTTTGTAAACTTTTCTCTCCAAAACCAATGTTTTGAATGTTTTTTTTCATATCTTCAAATTTAATGTGTAGAATATTCTACTAATGAACAGGCTTTTAGCTTTATTTTTGTCATGGAGGAAGCTCATTAAAGTGATTAGAATTTTCAACAACTTGAGACAGAAATGTTGTTTCCCACAGGGAAGCAATCAGAATCTATATTTGGAGTTGTTATTTAATTTGGCTCAAAGGTATTCAGCATGGTAGCACAATTAGCGTAAATTTAACAGAAAACCGCTCATTAAATAAGGAAATTGGTTTGATGAATCATGAATATTCCCAAATCTTGAATGGTTTCCTTAAAAAAAAAGAAAAAAAGAGAGACTACAGTTTCATGGCTTTTTTGTGTTCGATACATCGAGTCTTTTGAGGGTTCTATGGTCAGATTGTTTTTTGTGTCAGTTGTGATTCTTTAGAATGTATGATTTCTTCAAAGATATTTGTCTCAAAGACCTATTGTCTGTATAATGTCAGTTATATTTGATTAGCATATTTAATGAGATTGTTTATTATAGGAATGAGAATGTGGGATGGCTCAGTGTAACAAAGTTGTTTTGAATTTGGGGGAATGTCGTTAGATGCCATTTTTATTCCCCTGAATCCTTTTTTTTTTTTTTTACTCAATGGACGCGTGGTTGAGGGAAAAAAAAAAAAAAATATTTTTATGCCTCCGTTACGAAGTAGCCGGAGGCATTATGTTTTCGGGTTGTCCGTCCGTCCGTACGTACGTCTGTACGTCTGTACGTACGTCTGTACGTACGTCCCGTTCTTGTGATCGCGTTATCTGAAGAACCGATTGATCGATTCCTGCCAAACTTTGGTCATGTATGTATCTTGCAGAGCCGATGAACTGATTAGATTTTGGGGTCACGAGGTCAAAGGTCAAAGGTCACAGGGCTCATTAGGTATGCCAAAACAGCTCGTGATCGCGTTATCTGAAGAACTGATTGATGGATTCCTGCCAAACTTTGGTCATGTATGTATCTTGCAGAGCCAATGAACTGATTAGATTTTGGGGTCACGAGGTTAAAGGTCAAAGGTCACAGGGCTCATTATGTATGCAAAAACAGCTCGTGATCGCGTTATTTTAAGAACCGATTGATGGATTGCTGCCAAACTTACGTCATGTATGTTACTTGCAGAGCCAATGAACTGATTAGATTTTGGGGTCACGAGGTCAAAGGTCAAAGGCCACAGCGCACATTATGTATGCAAAAACAGCTTGTGATCGCGTTATCTCAAGAACCGATTGATGGATTTCCGCCAAACTTAGGTCATTTATGTTAATTGCAGAGCCGATGAACTGATTAGATTTAGAGGTCATGAGGTCAAAGGTCAAAGGCCACAGCGCAAATTATGTATGCAAAAACAGCTTGTGATCGCGTTATCTCAAGAACCGATTGATGGATTCCTGCCAAAATTAGGTCATGTATGTTACTTGCAGAGCCAATGAACTGAGTAGATTCTTGGTTCATAAGGTCAAAGGTCATGGGCTCATGTATGCAAAAATAGCTTGTGAACGCATTCTCATTAGAACTGACAGATGGATTACTATTTAACTCAGGACATCTTGCAGAGCCAATGAACTGAGTAGATTTTAGGGTCATGAGGTCAAAGATCAAAGGGTCATATATGTATATGAGAAATTGCTTGTAATCACGATATTCTGAGAACCTGTCAATGGATTACAATTGAACTTGAATTCGAAAAATTTCTTCTGTTTTGGTTTGTAAAATTGCTCTATGACGGAGGCATCATTTTCGACTGCGCGCAGTCGAATTCCATCTAGTTTAGTGCTCACTATCACCCCTGATAATGTCAGTTGTCATTGATAAGCAGAATTAATGAGATTGAGTGATATTTAAATTGGCCACATGTTAAGAGGTTCATAATCACTGTTTTTTCAGAGACGTGACATTTTATTAGAACAATATAGCAGTGAAAGAAAAATTAAATTGTGTCACTTTGAAGAAGAAAAAATGACCAATGTAGCCTTTGAAAAATTTGTGTCATGAAAGGGTTAACAAAATATGAATTTAATTATCATCATGACCATCATCAAAAAGCCTAAAGGAATGTTGATTTATTTTACTCAAGACTTATTTATTTATTGATTCTTCTTTTTCAGTGTGCCCTGCTGGCTGGAAGCCTGGCGATGATACAATCAAGCCTGGAGTCAAGGAAAGCAAGGAGTTCTTTGGAAAGCAATAATTCAGCAGTCCCCTCCCCCCTCACTCTCTCTCTCTCTCTCTCTCCTATTAACCCCCTAATATCACAATGGTTTATCCCATTCTATGTCCTCCTCTATGACATATGACCAAAACAAAGCAGCATTTATTAAAAGGGTACGTGTAATATTTTGTGTTCGCCCGTTTGTAGCATCTGAAACTTAATCACTAGAGCAGTTACTCATGCTCTCATGTTGATCAAAAGAATGGGAGATTCCATTGTGGTAGTAGGGATGTGGTTATGTTCGCTGTGCTTTTCTACAGACGACATTTGAATAGCAGAGTTGGACGAGTCAAGAATTTTAAAGCTTTTACGAAAAGAAATGTACCTTGGAACTTGACAACTATTGTAAATTTTGAGTAAATTTCGTAGTGAGAAAGATATGACTTTGTGTTGACAGTATTTGTTCGTGTTCTTATTGCAAACAAGATAATCATTATCCAGCTCGTGTATTGGATCTAGATAAGCCTTCTGATGTATAGTTCATTGAGAAAAAAAAAATCTAGTTTAGAATTAGATTTTGTGTAATGGTTTGATATAAGTGATCTACGAGTATTGTTTAATTTGTGAGTTTTCTTTATCGTTCCTAAAAGTGAGCTTTTGGTTTTAAAACTACCTGGAAGCTGCTTAGTGCACATTGTACAAGAAATCTATGTTAAGAGTTAAATGTTTTGTTTTATACTTATAGCAAGCTTGAAACTATTTATATGCTGACGCTTGACATTGTTCTGCCCTCTACTGAAAATTTGATAGCAGGAGAGAAAGAGGTTATATTTACTGAAACAAGCAGCTTGGGAATTTGTATTCCATCCTTTGTATGTGTTGTAAGATGTTCTACAAGTACCTCATGTGTTTTTATTTTTCTTATTTAAGAACGAATCCTCTCGGTGTTTGTATTTAATACAGGGCATGAAAATGTTCCTTGTGATATTTTAAACTCTTGTGATTGATTATTTAACTTCTCATGTTTACATAGGCACGATTGTTCTTTAAAGCCTATCTGCACTAGCTTGGCCAGGAGGGATTAGACCTCCCTGCATGGTTACTGGCAGGTGGTTATCTCGTCAAATCAGCTCTCAATTAACATAAGAAAAAGGGGACCATGGGGGATCAACGGGTACCGCTTAGGCATTGTTGGATTGTATAGAGGGGGCAAGTAGCTTGAAGTAGTGCGGTCCTGCTTTAATACCTGAAGCCATGGCTGGCAAGGTTTCTCATCAAAGAAGATGGATACAGAACTCTGAAAGTTCCTTCAGTGAAAGACCAAATCAAACCAAAAAGAAGAGAGAAAGAAAAAATAGACGATCCTTTGTAATATGTACTTGGATGCACGATACAAAAACAACTATAATTCATACTTAACCAAGTTGTTATGATTTAAGTTTTTATTTTTATCAGAGAGCTCATTTTTGCCAGTTCTCTATTAAGCTTGTACATGATTTTAGTATTAATGGAGCTTATGTGTGCCTACTGACTAGTACCAGTATATTATGCATTTCGTCATCTGTTTGTAATGAAATATTCATTATCTTTTAGTCAATGTTCAAAGGAAATTATTATTTATAAAGATCAATTTAAAAACAGTAACCGTTCATCAATCCTTCAGTTAGATGATTAAATACATGTATGATCTATTTACATGCCGTTTTGTAATTAATGCATAGTCTAAATTTTATGTTAGATTGGACATATACATACTGAGATAACAAAGCAAGATCTTCCCTAAATCCAAATACCAACTGTTCATGTACAAGCATTTGAGCATATGACTTTTAATTGTCTCCCATAAATATCTGAATTCCTCTCATGTTTTCATGCAATTTGTTATGGTACTAGAATTTTTGAAAGAACAGCTGAAACTGGTTCAGACAGTACATGGAAGTGTTATTACCATGTGGGTAAAACACACGTCATAACCCTTTATCCCTGTTTTGCCAAAAGTACTTTTTGTATCGACGGTTTTGGATGTTTTCCTCCGCGCAGGACATCAGAAGAGAAAATTCCCTTGCATAACGTGTGTGTGAATGAATAAATGTTTGTTAGAACTTAAATAAAGTTGTTTGTGTATATTTGCCTAATGGAGATACAATGCTGTGCGAGTGATCCCTCTTGCTGCTGCTCTGTCACTGACATTATCATCAAATATTTCACAATCATCTTTTTCACCAATCACCATCATCATGAGCATACAGGCACATTTTCCTGAGGGGGACTGAAGCCTCCTGCTTACATATCACCCATCCTATTTCTAAATTTGAGAGCGAGTGAAATGGGTCATATAAATATTGAGCAATAGCAGATTAAAAACAGGAAAGATATGAATTTGTGAAGGTGCGATTTGGCAACTCTGTGATGTATCTTGCAAAAAACTTCTGAAACCATATTTTCCAGTAAGAAAGTTTTCAATCATTCATTCTGCCTAAATGTCATTATTGCAAATATATTTGTATGCAACCCCTGTATGAAACAAATCATGTCATAACTAAAAAAAATGAAACTTTATGACATTTTGACTTTGACATATGTCAGTGTTTCACCGATGACAACTTCAAATATTCATATCTTTCCTATTTTTAATTGGGTATTTCTCAAACTTTCACTATGTTGTTTCTCTCATTTTTCTGCTTGTATTAAAACCAACTTAATATCAGGGTGGACTAACTTTTAAGTCCTAATCCTGATCAACAATGATTTTGGTTCTCGCATAATATCCATACTTTACCCAGTTTCTTTGAAATTCTTAATCACAAAAATAATGAAATAAAAGCAGATATCAGTTAGCATAGGATGAATGCTCATAGCACTTTTAATTAAAATGTACATTTCATTGCATTCTACTGCTGCAACGATTGTTTAAAAATTATTGTTATACTTTTTTTCAAATGTCATAAATTATATTTCACAATGTATATACGTTTAAACAATTCATAGCTACATAAGCTAGAAATTTACACATTTTACATTTTAAAAATTCATATAAAAACAACTATCAAAATAGACGGAGTTTAAACAAATTATTTGTCTCATTCTTTAAGGGACCAAAGCAAAATTAAGTATTGATGATATACAGAAATTTACATATGTATTTAAATATATATATTGAAAAATATAAAGAGAGGAATTATAGAAAGGTTAAAGGTAGAACATGGCTTGATTGAAGTTTGAAAACCCTGATAAAACACTTTTGTTTTACAAAGTAATGATTAGGCTTGGTTGTGTTCTGTTCAAGTTCAAGACAAAAAATTACTGAATTTCACATTTTTACAATAGTTCATCAAAAAACTCGGTCAATGTACATTATAAGATTCAATTCCTCATGTAAATAAACATAAATTAATGCCATAGATTTATACGATAACAGACTAATAACTTTTTGGCAAGTTGAAATCAAGGTGTCAAAAATGAAATGGTGTCTATTTAAATGCCATGGTTGATGTAACAAGGAAATGCAGAAAATAATTGGAAGTCATGCCTGAATGTGATTCAAGTAGGCAATTAAGTCAAAATTCACATACCTGTATTAGTGCATTTGGCTGCACTTCCATTTCGTAAAAATCCAGTATGTACAAATCAATTAAAATAGACATGTGTAAGAAAAAAATTGTAGGATACAGTGAATGGATGGACGGAATTACTTAAAGCATAGAGCAACTACTTATTCACCTTATGCAAATTGTTTATCTTTGGTTTTGTGAATTTTGTTTAAAGGTAATACAAAGTTTTGGTATGGGGTCATGAATTTGATTCAAATGAACATATTGGAAGCATATGCGATCCTACAATATTTAGTGATCGTTGTCGCGGTTGAAATCGTGTCTAAAAGTTATGAAAATGTAAATAATAAACTCTATATGTTGTATAGCTCCCTTTTAAGGTCAAGATATGAGTTAAGCTTTAACACGATGTTTCTTGACTAAAATCGACCGCTTAGTTATTCCCCTTTGCAAATTATATACCACAACTACATATTCATGGATGCAGATTTTCAAAGTCGCAGCTACCATTGTATGGCCATAGGCGCTATTCGAAATTTATCAAAATTTACCGGGAGCACCGGTAAATTTTTATATTAAATTTTTTTCGAAAGCAGAAGTGTTTTAGGAGCTAAATTTTCTAGTGCTTATAATAAATCCACATGGGCATCCAAATATATAAAAATTGTAAAGAATCGTTATCTAGCCAATTTTCAAAATTTCCCAAAACTTGTATTACCTTTAAATATCTACCGGTAATATATTTTGCTCAGTAGCTTCATTCATATTAACCCAAAGAAACATGCCCCCACTAAATCTCATCATGCAAAAAGGTAATTTTCACACCGAATTTAGTAACAGATTAGCATGGACAATGAGACATATATCATCATTCCAACAAATCACTCTCCAATATACTAATCTGTTTATCATTAGTTCACAAATATTGAATGCTCTGAGGGGCAGAGTTATAACTACTGCCCAAAGTGACGAAGTCGCAGGGTACAGTGCAGTTTCCAGATCACTGAGCACTTAAAAGTTTTAAAGTGAACCATTACATTTTTGAAGGTTGATAACAAAAATGTGTAATATTTGTATGAAATATTACTTATTAAATTCCTTCTACTAAATTCTCAAACCTCAAAGATATTTATGTTTTTCTTTCAAGGTGTCACTGTGCAACACCCTAAACAGTAAATTTTCCCAACCATCTTTTGAATTTCCCAAACAGGCTTTTGAAAAATCTTTCAACACTTAAATGTTTGGAATGGTATATAGAGCCAATTCATTGCTTCTGCACTCATCTAAAGGGACTGTTCAGTGATCTAGCAATTTCCTAACACAACTTTTCAATACAAATTCTTTTTTCCCATACAATCTCCCTTGCATGTGTATTGCTAAAAACGTCTAAGTCTATCACAAAGAGTACTTTCATCTGTTTTTGCGGTACTTACTGGTTTTAACCAAAGAGCCTGAAAAGCAAGAAATACATGTAGGAGCCACATGTTTTGAACATCATGAAAAGCCTGAGAAAGCTGACAGATGTCAGGGCCAGAAATCAGGCAAAAACCAGGAAAACTGGAAACAAGGCACCATCTGATCAAACGCCAGGTGCTGGAGATTTCATCCCTCTAAGATCTTGTTCGGTTTCAGCCTGAGTTTTCTGCAAATCTGACTTGATCTTGGCTCTCAGTACGTTCAACTCTCCCGAAGCCTCTCCCGACATCGTGCTGGAAGCTGTGAGATCAGGGCGGTTGTCAGAGTGAACAAATTCGCCAGAGTGAAGACTACCTTCTGCGGAGCCGGGATGTTGAGGATCACGCGGGGTGGAGATCGGAGAGGTGTACGGGACGAATGGCTCCTCGATCTCGTCAGAGAACTTGACGGTGCGCTTCTTGCCAGCTGAGCGAGGGGGTGTGATCCCGAGAGAATCGAGACCATCATGTCTGTTGATGACGATCTCCTTGGATGGTGTTGGGGAATCCCCTTCAGTTCCTGGGTGTTGGTATTCAGGGGCATGGTAACCACTCTGATCAAAGGACGATTCCTTCCAGTCTTCCTCGCCCAAAGACGCTCTGCGGAATGAGGACGTTGAGGACAGAGGATCCATGTCCGATAGAGAGTTTCTGTCTGAATCAGATGGAGTCATCGGAGCTGTCGGAATGTTGATGACCGAGTGATCCCCAGAGACACGCGTCATGGCTGATAGGGCGGCAGACATGACACGCTTGGCTTCAGCTGAACAGGTGCACTTGGTGCCATCTTCGTGATAGTGGGCTTTCTCCTGGCGAGGATCTCCTCGATGCACGTTCATGCTGTCTACTGATCCTCCATCATCCATGCTACTTATGGACGGATTCCTCATGCTTTCAAATTGTCCGTAAGTCAAGTCGTGGAACTGGTGTATGGCAGTCATACTAGGATCACGGCCTTGGCCTTCACCCGGTTTCAAGATCTGCTGTGAGAACTTGATGTACTCCGAATCCCCTTCTTGTGGACCTGTGCTGATACTGGACACCTTGGAGCGGGGTAGGTGTCCGGGTCTGGCAAGGTTAGGTCTTGGACTTTGGGCAGTCCTTGGTGTCACCTTCTGGTCAAATGAGTACTTAATCCTGCTGGAGGCACTAGACAGTGCCCTCTGTGAGCCAGCAGATCTGGCTCCCAATCTCTGACCGGTGGTGTCCATAGGTGGTTGTATCCTCTGCGATCCTGCCGATCTGATCATGCTTCTAGGTGGGGCAGTCAATTGCGCGTCATTAGAACGTGCCTGTCTCGTACCGGGCATCGCACTCGCGACCTGACGGACGTACGGCCTCTCGGGACGGGAGCCGTGCTGGGTTGCACCCATCAAATCTGCGGATCTTTGGCATCTAACCGTGATAGGCTTGTCTACAGTAAGTCCTGACATGTCACTCTCCTTGCCTATGCTGTACACGGATGCCTCCCGCAGATCTTCAGCGGTCCTTTGTGGACTGACACTTTCCAAGATTGCATCATCCTCCTCATTCTCCTCCGATTCCGCTTCCATGCTGACTGATCGTAGCTTTTCCTTCAGTAGATTCTCATAGTCTGCATCTGTTAACTCTCTGTACTCGCTATCAGCTCTGTCAATCTGTAATCAAAGAAATAATCCGAAGCAAAATGCAAAATCAGTTGAATTTGCATAACTGGTGCACGTTATCGTCAAAACTTGATTTAATGCACAAATACACCGACACTTACATTAGGTATAATAAAATGCATGCCCAATAGAGGTCTCATCATGTCTGCTCCATGTACAAAACAAGAACGATGTTATGACGTCCTCGGCTCAGTTTTAGGAATAAACAGGGGATATATTTCTGGACATCCACTTTTATAAATATGGGAATCCTAATGTAGATTTTTGTTTGCTACACGTATCTATTTTTTGTTAAGATTGCAGGGAAATGTACGGTAGGTAAACAGAAAACCTGACTGCATTCCTTCACGAGAGGATATGTACATAAATTGTGTACATCTTTACCAAAGGGTATAGTTCCATGTGACTTGGATGTACATTTGTGGTCTCTCTGTCAAAAGACCAATTCTCTATACACATTTTAACAAAAACTCTTGCACATAATCTACTCTCCATACTGACATCATGGTGCATAATGGCAACTGAATTTCCATATGCACATCCCCCTCCCCAACAATTATACACATAAAAACCTTTAGTTCAAGCTAGGATCCATGCCCCCCTCTGCTTGTTTAAAAATAAAAGGGTATTTGTCAAGGGCAACTTTATTCCAACACTGGAGTTACATGTCATATTTTTTGGACAGATGTTCTTTTAAAGGGATCGTTAAACAATGTTAAATCTGAGAAACTAGGCCCTACGTGTTATTAGTGTCTGTGATATGATGTGATATTGAAGCCCTAAAAAAATTGCGCTTCAAAATGATCAAGAGGTGCCTCATAAAAGTAAAAATCTGTGAGTGACCGGTTTTACCATACTCATTTTCCCCAATAGACTGTAGTGTTATGAAAACCGTTTGGCAAACGGTTTTCAAAATTTGAAATTCCAATCATAAATATCTTGATAATCAGACAGGCGATCAGCTTGTTAAATTCATGGGGTTCCTGACTGACCTAAAGGTTTATAATTATCATTGCAGCATGAGCTAAATCCAGAATTTTGTTTCAGAATCTAAGACAAAGTTACCGGATCCCTTTAATATTTTCAGGTGCAAAGGTGGTCGATCCTTTTTCCCTGTTTATTCCATCCGACATTACCTGGTCAATAGTAACATGGGTGATCCTATTGTTGAGGCTTTCGGCACCGTCGATGCCGATCTTCGACCTGCTCTGTTGATTGATGCGGTACTTCCCTAGATTGATGCTGCGCTGCGGTTTGCTGCCATCTTTCATCAAGGGATGGAAAACCACAGGGTGACGTTCAGAGAGATCCTTCAAGGAGGAACAGATTATGATGATAATGATAAAAAAATGATAATAACAATAATAATAACAAGTCAACCCAAAGCGTAGCATCCCCTTGCAGGGTACAAATGGCCTATATACGTCAGAACAAGTTACCTCCATTGGACTATACTATTATATTACTAGGCAAGGAAGTTAACCACATTTTCACATATGTAATAAGGTGTTTTTGCATATTTAATGGGGCTATGTCCGTACGTACGAACGCACACACGCACGCACGGACGGAAGGAAGGACGGACGGCAGCGTTACTATATCCCCTCCGACTTCGTCGGCGAGGGGATATAATATAACTACTACTAACGATATTAATAATAATGATAATGATGATGATGATGATAATGCTGATAATGATGATGATGATGATGAAGATGATAATGATAATAATACAAATATGTCTCATTTACTCAGGGTAGCCCTCATCAGTATAAATACTGTTCTCCCTGAGGGCCCTGCAATCATGATTACTGGTTTCTTGTGAAGCAAGATTTCAAGCTCCCAAAGAACTTCACAATATTACAGTATTCTATATATATCTGCTCGTGATGAGAACACTCCTAATGGACACCAGAATTACCATTCATGGTCTTTGTATCATATACGCACCTCATACCCATGTGGGCAAAGCATTATTCTTCCATGGCCTATTAGCTCCCTGGGATATAACATAGATTCTCTAAATGTATTTACTTGCTTTTCAGCATTCCCGGTTAAAAACAGTCATTACTAGAATGGTGGCTGTTTGTTTGTTTTTATTTCCGAAATCCATATATACATACAAGTTTTAAAAATATACATATAAAACACATTTCAAATGATAAGAAAGTAAGTAAATGTGTAAAGTATAGACAAACGGTTGGATAGCCCATTTCAGGACCATTTTCAAAATGGTCCTGTTCTTCCATGAGGTCCAAAGTATCAAGTGACTCAGTATGTAAAAGTATTCATTTCACAACAGCATCAACAAAATGGTCATTGCGTTAATCATATCTATGGATAGCAATTAACTCTTAATTAAAAGAGAAAGACAAAATGTAATGTTCAACTTACAGCTCGTGCAGGTGGACTAGTTGCGTCGCAGAGTCCCAGGACCTTTACGTTAGGCTTGGCAACTTGGTCTGTCCAGGACAGTGGGACCAGGTCCTCCACTGCTCTGGTCCTGGTCTTGCCTTCCCTCTCTTTCTTGAAGGGCGCTGGACTTGGTGCCTTGGCCCGAGCTTCCCGAAAGATGTCTTCAACAATCTTATCCTTGCTGGAAGGGTAGGAAAGAACAAGGAGATGAAAACAAATGCGAGAATATATAAATGTATTTTAATGATCTTATGTCATTCCAAATAAAGTTTGCGTTTGCCAATTTTCTATGTTTTGAATATGGATCAATAAAAGAATCTATCTATTAAATGAATCTGTGCTACCGTCATATTTTTCATTTAATCCATGTTTGTAGGACAACCACAGGCTCAATTTCTTTTCCTCATACTATGTGGCAAACCTTATGATTAATTGCTTGATATTATCATGCAAGCTGTCATTCAATTAAAATCACTGTTTTGGGGGTTACATTGGTAGAATGTTTGGGATACATGAATTTGTTGAAAGACTTGCTCTGTTCAAACGGAAAAAAATATTCATGTAATTTGTGTAGGTGCACATACTAGAACAGGAGTGATTAGTTTAGATCTGGGCCCCGTATTACAAAGAGTTGCGAATGATCCAAATCGATCGCAAGTCCTCCAATCAATCACAAATAAGTTGCGATTGATATCAACTCTTTTTAAGACGGCCAGGGCCCTGAAATAAAAAAGGTCAAACTTACACCTGTGGGTCATTCTTCCACTTCTTGACCCTGAGACTGTTGGACTGGAGAGTGCCGTTGACCCCTACCCTGACCTTGTTGCCATTCTTCAGTTGGGTGGCTACACTGGCTCCTACTCGGCTCTCTATGTTGTAAAACTCATCCTTGGCGACTTTGCCTGAAACCCAGAATGAAATACAAAAACACAAAAATTACATAAATTGTTTGTTTGTTTAACCTGTCTGCTAAAGAAAGCATATGTAATTTGCTTGTAAGTATAAGCAACAAGGGGACCAACAGCTTTAAAGCCTCTCCAAGGGACTTGGTAATGATGATTAATGCCTTTTAATACTAAAGGGCACTAGCACACCGACTTAGTTTCGAACACGGGACCTCCCGTTTATGAGACCACTGCTCTACCACTGAGCCATCGCACCTCCACAATATATTGTATTCATTTTGCATGATGGCTTTAAAATTGTAAGAAATCTTACTTGTAGGTGCAGCTTATGTTCCACTTTATAGCACAAATTACATCTCGATACGACAATCTTCAAAAGTACCATGAAAATGATTATCCTGTTTTGGGCTCCATGGCATTTTAAGGAGCAAATCCTGTCAGGTACCTATTTGACACTTGATCGAAAGACAACTGTAGATCTAGTCAGAATAAAAGCCAAATTGGCTTCAAATCGTAGAAAATATCACTACGGGCCTGACGTCACTACGATTCAGAATCGATTTAGGTTTTTTTTTCTCCTCCAAGGAAGCTTGAAATCCACTGACATTTTTAATTTGATTTATCAGATTTCAGAGCCTTGATCATTAAGAACTTAGAAGTTTGAATGTCTACATCGAATGCTAAATATTGCAAATTCTCTCAAGGTTGGATTGTAGTCAAATCCTAAAGTGTGCGGTTGGCACAAATTCCCCGCCCCTCACAATACCGGCCACCCCCTTCTCCTCCTTTTACACTTTAAATCAAGCTCTCACCTGTGAAAGCCTCTATGACTCCTTCGGATTCCTCGTTCTCCCCTGCAAAGCTGAGCCACTGCCCTGCAAACGAGTCGTAGCGCTTTGAGTTCTGGCTTTGGGCCTTGCGCGCCTTGTCCCGTTGTCTCTTGTCGTCCTCCTCCCACCACTCTCGTATCTCCTGGGTCACGCTCTTGAAGCCCATGTTCTTGACCGAACCGTTGGGTTTCATCTTGACCACCATGAAGCCGGATGGGTGGGGAGGCTTCCGGGACGGGGTGCGGGGATTCCGGCTCCCTGGGGGTGGGGGTGGAGGGATGTAAAATAACAAATATTTAAAGCCCGTCTGCAATAGCTTGGCCAGGAGGGATTAGACCACCCTGCAAGGTCACTGACAGGTGGTTATCTCATCAAATCAGCTCTCAATCAACATAAGAAAAAGAGGATCATGGGGGACCAGCATGCACAGCTTAGGCATTGTTTGCTATATAGAGGGCGCAAGTAGCTATAAGTAGTACAGTGGGGCTTTAAATCAAGCTGTGACTGGAGGAAACTTTCCTAGTTTGTATATAAGAGATGACTATGTAATAACACAAAATCGAAGAATAGCTTAGAATAGAGCCATAATGAAACTTGTTATCTTCCAGTTGAGAGGAAGGGTTTACCTCTTGTATTTACCTCTGATGAAAACTTTTTAGTTCTTTGATCCATTCTATTTTTTAAACTTATTCTTGCTTGAACATTTCAGCGAGCCTGCATCATATGCAGCAAGGAAGTTAAACTTGGATTTTCAATACAAGATAATCCTGTACAAGAACGGGTGAATAATCTGACAGGACATTAAAGGAAATCAGAAAATGTATTCTCTGCTCAGAAACTAAAACCAGCGCAAGACAGGGGAAACAGCACTTTGTCATAAAATCAATATGACCTATATATCACTAATGGAAAATGCTCACTATGGTATCCCAACGGACAAAGAAGTTGATTAATAGCAACAAAAAAACTGCAACCATAATAAGCCTAATCATATACCGGTATTAGGAATAGGGATAAAATTCAGTACAATATTAAAGCAAAAAATAAATTTAAAATAAATTTTCGTAAAATCAAAGGTTAAGAAAAGCTACTATGAAAAGAACAAACTTAAGCCTAAAAAAAAAGATGTTGTATTGCCTTTGTGACTGACCCAAAAATCTTGAAATCTACGGTCGGCTTTTACATTTTTTTTTTTACTGTTTTTTAGAAAACTGAGAAATATCAGCCTAAAGAGGGAGTAAAAAAAAAAAAAAAAAAAAAAAAAAAGAGGAAAGATTTCCGACCAGTCCATGTTTTGGCATCTAAAGGGCAATTACAACTTTTTTTTGTTGTCCTTATTGGCCTTGTTGGTAGGACTAAGTTAAGATATGTTTTGCAGTCATGTTATTACCTGTCGTGTGAGGCCTGCTGTTGTTGTTGTCTATTCTATTATTGACCTGTGGCTGTAGATCTTGCAATAAGTCAGGTGCAGTCTGGGGTCGATTGTCTGAAATAATGAAAGAATAAACAGAGCATGTTCATTATTTGAAATTCTTGACACTCTCAATACTGTAAACACAGCAGTCTAAGTTTTCAGTCTTATTATCTCTTTCTTTTCCAGTCTTACCAGTTATGTATGTAAAATGAACAGAGAGTTATGAAGAGAATCAATGGCAAAAAGGGGGTGGGGTCAAATCACCCCAAAAATCTGAAAATCTGAACCCGACCATTTTTGATTTTGATGAAACTTAGTGTACTTGTTGAGTGTGATCTCACAGCACCAAATCCAAAATTTTAGGTCAATCGGGTGAGGGGTTTGGGAGATACGGCCCACCAAATTTTGAGATTTTTTCAAAAATGGGGGTGGCGGGCCTACCTTTGAACCCTTGTATTTCGAGACCTAATGGGTCAATCTTCACAAAATTTGTATTGTTGGAAAGGGTATTCAATAAGGATTCCAAATCTGCCGCCATTTTGAAAATTTGTACATGTTGGGGTACTTTGACCTCTTGACCTAAGATTTGACCTTGAAATTGACCTTGTGGATCACGTGACTTTGACAACATTTTTCATGAAATGTAATCTCTGACATGTTCACTTAAACATATAAAAGTTTCAGAGATATTATATTTTTTGTTGAGGAGCAATAAGGATTGAAAGTATCCATACTTGCAGATATTCACAATAAACCCTATTATAATGTATACAATACATGCAATATGCACAGTACAACATACATCTTCCACATGCTTTTTTGTTCTTGAATAGAAATAAAATGACAAGTTCATATAGGCCTAAAGGGTTAACAGGATGTATGGCTTTAGGCCTCTGAGTCGGTTCTAGGATAATTACCCCCCTGGAAAATTACCCCCCAGGAAATGCCCCCCCCCCGAGGACAATTACCCCCGAGGACAATTACCCCCGAGGACTATCACACCAGAGGACAATTAACCTGAGAAAATTACCTCCTAGAACAATCTGTCCCCCCCCTCCCCCGAGGACAATTACCCCCCGGACAATTACCCCCCCCCCCCCCTGAAAAATTACCACTCAAGGATAATTACCTCCCGAAAAAAAAAAACTGCTTTGATTAAAACCAACTTATTATCAGGATGGACTTCCCCTTTAACGAATAGGGGGGGGGGGGGGGGGGGGGGGGGGAGGGTAATTGTCCTCGGGGGGGGGGGGGGGGGGGGGGGGGACAGATTGTCCTAGGAGGTAATTTTCTGGGGGGTAATTGTCCTCTGGGTGTGATAGTCCTCGGGGGGGTAATTGTCCTCGGGGGGGGGGGGGGGGGGGGGGGACATTTCCTGGGGGTTAATTTTCCAGGGGGGTAATTATCCTAGAACCGACTCAGAGGCCTAAAGCCATACATCCTGTTAACCCTTTAGGCCTATATGAACTTGTCATTTTATTTCTATTCAAGTACTGCTGACATTTAGAATGGATATGCCTAGAACAAAAAAGCATGTGGAAGATGTATGTTGTACTGTGCATATTGCATGTATTGTATACATGATAATAGGGTTTATTGTGAATATCTGTAAGTATGGATACTTTCAATCCTTATTGCTCCTCAACAAAAAATATTATATCTCTGAAACTTGTATATGTTTTAGTGAACATGTCAGAGATTACATTTCATGAAAAATGTTGTCAAGGTCATGTGATCCACAAGGTCAATGTCAAGGTCAAATCTTAGGTCAAGAGGTCAAAGTACCCCAACATGTACAAATTTTCAAAATGGTGGCAGATTTGGAATCCTTATTGAATACCCTTTCCAACAATACAAATTTTGTGAAGATTGACCCATTAGGTCCCGAAATACAAGGGTTCAAAGGTAGGCCCGCCACCCCCATTTTTGAAAAAATCTCAAAATTTGGTGGGCCGTATCTCCCAAAACCCTCACCCGATTGACCTAACATTTTGGATTTGGTGCTGTGAGATCACACTCAACAAGTACACTAAGTTTCATCAAAATCAAAAATGGTCGGGTTAAAACCATTGGGTGATTTGACATGGAATGACCCGGTGATATATTGGGCATTAGAGTGCAGGGAGGGAGGGAGAGAGAGAGAGAGATACAGGGAACAGGGAGGGAGGGAGAGAGAGATACAGGGAACATAGAGAGAGTGAGAGAGAGAGAGAGAGAGGGAGAGAGAAAGAGAGAGAGAGGGAGAGAGAGAGAGAGAGAGAGGGAGAGATCTAGATAAGGGAACATAGGGAGAGTGTGAGAGAGAGAGTGAGAGAAAGCAAAATAGAAAAGAGGGGGAGAGACATACAGGGAACATAGGGAGAGTGATAGAAAGAGGGAGTGGGAGAGAGAAAGAAAGAAAATTAAAAAAGAGAGATACAGGGAACAAAGGGAGAGTGAGAGAACGAGGGAGGGAGAGAGAGAGATAGAGAGAGAGGAAAAATTAAAGAGGGGGAGTGAGAGCAAGAGGGAGGAACAGAGAAAGAAATACACTGAGAAATACATGTTCAAGTAGGTACTGCACAATGACAAGTAATGAAAAAGAGTTGAATACAAAGAGAGAAATTGAATTTTATATTATTTAATCCTGCTCGCCATGAAGCATGATGCAAATCACACCTACCTATGCTGCTATAAGGTCTGTTATCAAGGGATGGCTCAGGTTTACTCCATGCATCCAGCGTTGATGCCCTAACACAGACAAGAAGAGAGATGATATCATTAAAGTTCAGAATGTATCTAGTCAAAGCTCTTCCGTCATGACACATAAATACTGCCATCTATTGTTCAGTCTTCAAATGTCATGTACATGTATGTCGAGAAAGAGCCATGGCTCACCCTTCATAAATGCAATCAAGAGAGTTCATCTGAATAGACTATTTATCAAATAATGAACATGTTTACAGTGTAAATCGATCGATCAACATTATTTGAAACTGAATATATATAATTTGGAACTGTGCTTTTTAGATGGGTACACCTAATACCAGTATACAGGTATAGAGTACCGAAGCTGTGACATCATAAAAATCAATTTTTAGAATGTCTCAATTTTTTTCTTCATTTTTCAAAAGAGCATCAAAAATAATGTCCGAATGTCGAAAACCAATTGAATATGTTAAGTATTTGCTGAGATATGACCATCTGAATAAATATATGTCCTACGGGAACTAACCCCCTGTCCACACACAACATTTTCCGTGACTAATCATGATTAGCTATACCGTTTCGCGATAGTGATACCGTTTCGCGATAGTTTTACGACCAAAATTGTAGGTGTGGACGCTCACTAACGATACGTCGTATAACGAAACTAGTCTAACGAAACGCAGGTTTGGGCATCGTTTCGAACTGAAACTCAATAAAGAATCACGCCTAATCACGGAAATGTTGTGTGTGGACAGGGGGACCCCCTGGGGGAGTGTAACTAGTGTAACTAACTGGGCGGGGCTTAACGTGACCTCGAGCGAAATGAGACCAGACCTCTTATCACTATCGCGAAACTCTATAAAGAATCACGGAAAATGTTGTGTGTGGACAGGGGGCATTTTATACGATGATTCTTTAGTGACGACGTTTCTTGTGTGTGGACATCCTGGAATTTATACGATGATTCTTTATACGACGTATCGTTATAGAGTTTCGCGATAAATTGTTTTGTGTGTGGACACGCTGTCAGTGTTATAGTGCTCTGGTTCCTAAAGTTATGAAATAAAAACATTGAGAAATTCTAAAAATAGATTTTTGATGACGTCACACTTCACCCCTCTATATCTGACAAACATACTTTTTGCTATAACCTTCATCCCATTTTAACAATAAGGCCTACATTTGCATGTAAACAGGTCTTTTGTTTACATCAATGCTCACTAAAAAAAATCAATAAAATGTATTCAACAAAATATAAGACATTTAATTAACCAATAAGGAATATACATGTACATGTACATGTCAATCAAGAAGTTTGTTTTGTTTTGTTTTGTTTTTTGTATTTTCGTTTAAATGTTTTTGTTTTTCAGCTGCACCTGAAACCATCAAATATCCTTGTGGTTTTTGTGGTGCATTCTTTTACTCAGAAGGCATTCTACTGAAGGCCAAACATTATGTCAATCAAACACTGACACCTGCAGCTTGCTCCCTGCCCCCCCCCCCCCCCCCCCCCCACTCTGGGGTCGAAGGGACCGCATTCGTGTTCCCAAAATATGTGGTAAAGGGGTACTTTTCATGCAACAAAGTCTGGCCCGTTATACACAAAAATCTGGCCCGTATTGACTTTACACACCAGACTTTTTTTTTGGGGGGGAAGGGGTTTGGTGCTTTCAAAGGGAGGGAATTACATGTATGCAGGTACCCTAAATAACACTGAGTGGGGAGAAGGGGGGGGGGGGGGGGGGGGAGCTAGTCCTGCACATGGAGAAAGTTGTTTGTCTATACCTAGGCCAGTACACTACCTGATTTGTCAATTTCTCATTCATTTTAAACATTTGAAAAAGTCCTTTTTTAACTTTTTGTAAGAAAAATGTAAGATTGCAAAAAGCACAGAATATTATGAGGTGATACATGTACATACTTTTATTTAAAACAGTTATCAGAAGTTTCCCTCTTTGTTTAAGCCCATGCCTTATTTTCTCCCTTAGTGTCAGATAGCTTTAATTGGTTAGTCATTGGGGAGGAGGGGGGGGGGGGGGGGGTAAAACAATGTATATGATGATGTGAAGGAACATCCCCCCCCCCCTTTTGGCACTATCAAAATCATATTTATCTCATCATCAGGCATGCTGTTTTCTATGTAATAATAAGTAGATAGCATGTTACATGTAGGTTGTGGTTTCCAGGGGCCTCATGCAATATTTTAATGGACAATCCAACCTCTGTATCGTGATTTGGATAAATTCACAAATTTCCTTTTTTTCCCAAATTTGTTCAAACTTCAAACAATTTTAATCTATGTCTTTTCTGTCTAGCATCAGAGAAGACTTTCTATAATGTTGGATTGCCCCTTTAATTTTCTTTGTTTTCGTGGGACATGTTTCCATCATAGCAACCACAATACCTGAGTTTGACTTTGAGTTTCAAGTTTATTATCCAAAAAAAGTACATCAAGATAACAATCAAAAGTGAATGTTTAACATTGAAAGGATAAATGGGACCAGAAAATATCATTTAAAGATAACCATGTCTGGTACCACTTCCACTCAAAAGTATCACAGCAATGTAATTCATAAATATGAATAATTATTGCATCCATACTTAAGCTACAAGCAATTCTACATCTAGGCTAAAATATGTTCTGTGATTGAATACCAAAGCTTTTACACTAAATAAAAGATAAAGAATTACATAACATAATATTTACAAAAGGCAAGAACCTTGGTTCAAAGTTAAAAACAATTATTCTATTAACATTTGTGATATTAGAGTTCTATGAAAGCAAGACAATGATGCTTTCTCCCGTACCTGAACGTCTTGCGGTAGGTGTTCCTGATCTGTTGGCTCTGGTCTGAGATGATGGCATTGGCTGACTTGGTGTTGATGGCCCTGGTCTCGGGGAAGTCCAGACTGATCAGAGAGCCCATCACACTCTGCGTCTGCTGAGGGGCATGGTAACGATACTTGCTGTTCACGTCACCCAGGCTACGTTTCTGAAGATGATGAAAATAATAATGATAATAATGATCATGCTATTAAGATACGCTGTCGCCCATAAAGTTGGAATAATTTTTGTATTCAGCTTTTCATGAAGTGCTTCAGAAAAATATTGTTTATTGTTAATACATAACATTTATTATTTTCTTAGAAAATTACTGATCCAATCTCTGTGACTCTTTAAATTGATCTTCAAATTTCTATAAGATAAAAACTTTATCTATCAAGAATAAACCATCATTTTCACATAACCTCATGAAAAAAGGTTAAGATAAAAAATATTCTAACACTGTAGATGTAGTGATGATGAAATCTATCCTGATATTGTAGCACAACATCTGGTCAAAATGCTATCAGTTTTTAATAGATATTTAGAAAGCTGAAAATCGCTGAAGATGACTTCCGAATACGCAGTATAAATCACATGTGCTTTGTCACCTTATGATGATGAAACCTATCACTACTGATAACACTAACATACAATAATAAATTATGAAAATAACGGTTATGATCAAAATGGCAATAGAAACTAGACAAGCATTGATGATAAATAAAGCCATCTAGTAATATTGTAATAAAGATAACAATGATCAAGATGATCATAATTATTCAATGATGATACTGATGAAAATAGATTCACAATAAATTATAAAGAAGAAAACAGAAATAATGACCACAAAGCAGAATGGTTTGTACTGCTTAAAACGCAAAGTCTTCTTCAGCGATTTTCAGATTTCTACATATATATATTATAGCACTTTAGACCAGATGTTGTGCAACAATACAGGTTTGTGTTTTGTCCAATGGTTCATATTAGACCAAAACTTCTAATACTTTCTCATCAGTAGAAAATAAGTAATTTGTAAGATGAGAACTTAGTCAATCCTATACATATATATTCCAAACAGGATTTATTTTCTCACTATTTGAGTAAAGAACAGGGGTTGTAAACAATCACCAGCCATTTCAGAAACAAGGTTTGCACAATATACCCGATCACAGCTATTGATTAATTTTAAACCTCAAAATAATGATTTTCCAACAACAATAGCAGCAACCATGTTAATAGAAATTCTCTTTTCAAGCCAAACAAAAGCCACAGTTACAATCACTTGACTGCATATGTATAGACAGAGACTTGTCACGTAACTTCAAAGGCTTGTTAGAAACTATTATTCTCTTACATAACTTTCTATGAATGTATGTATAGATGTACTACTAGTAGACAAATGGGATTTAACCACAATTTATTTTAGAATGCATTGATGAAGAAGCTAAAAGGTGCACATTTGAGTGCTGTAAAAATTCTGGTTACTTCCAAAATGGGTAGCCTGATTTTAAAAAGGGAAGTTTTGCTAGCTTTATAATTATGCAATTAACATTACTCACCCTGAAATAAGGCTACTATCAGTACTGGTAATGTATTCTTTTATTGAACATTAAAATAAAGGTGAAATTTATGCATGATTATGTCAGTAACTCATTTAAAGGGGAAGCCCACCTTTAAAAATAAAAGCAGAAAAAATAGAGAGAAAAATACCGGTAAGAGAAAGTTTGAAAAATATCCTATTAACAAATATGAAAGATATGAATGTTTGAAGTTGTCATCAGTGAAACACAAATTGGCAACACTGACGTATTTTGCAGACTCCTTTCCAGTTTGATCTGTACAGAAAATTTCATAAACTTTCATTTTCTTAGCTTTTGATGATGGCATAGATTTGTCTCGTACAGGGGTTGTATAAGAACAAATTTGCAATACTTACATTTAGGATGAATGTATGATTGAAAATGTTCTTAATTTTTTTTAAATTACAGGGCAAATGAGAGGGGAGCTCGCAAGATACGTCACAGGGTTGTGTTTGATTGATGGCACCTTCACAAATTCATAACTTTATTATTTTTAATGGGTTTTTGCTCAAACTTTCATTGACCTGTTTTTCTCATTTTTCCGCTTCTATTAAAACCAACTTAATACCAGGGTGGACTTCCCCTTTAAAGTATTCAAAGTAGAATAGTAAGATATACTTCCGGTAGGATACTAACAAATATTTTCATTTGGGTACTAGGTCAACATGATTCTAACCAATTAAACAATCCCCAGTAATTTCCCTTTATTGTCAATACAATCATGACTGACTTACACATATAACTTTCACTTACAGTATTAATCTGTGATTAAGATTGTTCACCCCTTGTTTGTATAATTCTTTGCATTATGTATTTTTACTTTAGATTAAGACGATTTGTTTGTTAAAGCTAAAGACCAGTTATGGTCATGCAATTGCATAGTGAAAGAAACGTTGTGAAATCGATCAGAAAAGGTTGATCATCTAGCATAGATGTACTGCAAGGTTCTGGAATCATCAAAATTATAAGAAATTTGGCCAAGTCTTCATAAAGTTAGAAGCACTGTACACAGAAAGATGTATATGGGACTACACACACGTGCGCGACACGTGCATTTGTATCTTTCAACAGTATATAGATATACTAATTTACCAAATATATCAATTAGTAGGCGGTTTCCCGTCAAATTTTTTATCGTCATGTAATATTCAAAACATATTCTTTCACATGATTGGTAATAAGAGGTTCCATTTCATTTTTTGAAATTGGGGTGCGTTTCCAATACTGGTCTTTACCTTTAAGCACCTTGAGTGTCAGTACCTTGCAGAAAATGGCACTATATAAATAGCCATTATTATCATATTGAACTACAAAACATTTACAAACATGTATACAAAATAATAACATTAATCATCCTGCTTTTAGACAGTAGTCTAGTACGTACCTTGCCATTTTTTCGGACAAGCTGCCTGTTCTTCAGATTGACGTAATCATACACAAAGAGAGTTTTATCCTCCGTCATCTTCACTGGTTTTCTCCTTCAAGTTCTAAAAAGATAACTGATGAGGCATTTCATTTCTGGATGAGGAAGGAGGTTCTAGCATAAATTTGCTCTGGAAGTCCCATCTTTTCACCATTCTGATGAATATGTACCATAGTCCTGTGGGGGAAAGAATATACAAATTATGCAGAATACTGTTAATTTTATGTAATTAAAGTCTTTAAACATATTAATTAGTTTTAAAATGAGGGTATTATGGGCTAGTTCTTGTGTCGGGTACAAACAAAAACTTTAAATAAAATTGTAGCAAATCTTCCCCAAAATGTCTTAAAGAAGATATACATGTACAATATATTCATTGATTTTAAAACTAATTTTATTTTCATTATTGCAAAGTTGAAACTTTGATTCGACAAGGTTATCAAAATTCAATGCTTGGAAACATTTGAAGTAATGATTATTATAAATTACAAAACGCTTAAATACAGCCCCGGCATAGCACCTGAAAAGCTCTCCGAACGCTGCTGAGATGCGTGAGATCACAGTATGGACACGATCTGCACAAGCATACGATGTCCCATGACATCTCACACATTTTCAGTGCCTGTGTTTTCATCTTTTCTTGAGTTCTTTCTCTTACTTCACTACCGTCAGGCTAAATGTATAATCTATTGCCTCAATCTAAACCTGCGCATGTTTTTATTTTGATGACAAATGCAAAGTTGCAAACAATACAAAAATAAAGGAATCTGTCTGCTTGTAAACAAAATAAGACGCCATTGTATATTCAGCTGCACTTCAAGAGGGAACAAAAGCCATCCTTAATATCATTCCAGGAGTTTTTCAATTTGAAAGTCTGGTTTCTTTGATAGTTAATTAACCCCTATCCTGTGTATTTACAAACAAAAGATTTTAGTTATCAGAATCGGTTTCATATCCCCTTTTGAATGGTTTATTGAAATGCCATCACATTTATATACACTAAACTCAATATAATTTGAGAAATAATAGCTTTGTAATTATGTTCATTCTTCATGGGATGTCGTCTGCTTGGGCAGTATTGGTCCATTATGTGACGTCATTAAAACATCATTATTTTTCTGGCGAATCTCTTGTATATCCCAGATGCTATGGAGGTGCGGTTGTATTTGTATTTTTATAAATCACCCGATATGTACATGTAGTTGACCTAAAACTTGTATGATGGCCAACTGTTAGCTTACCAGTTTCTAGTGATACATTAGTTGACATAAATTTGGAGTGGACTAAAAGATTATTATTATTATTATTATTATTATATTTGTGATTTTCTTTGAATTTCCACTTTAAAAATTTAATCAGCATATAGACTATTATAACGTTGGATCTCCGAGTCGACTGCTCATTATTTAATCCTACATTCAAGACCTTGAACGCCAATGGTCGGTTTCTGTCTCTAAAGAGAGGAGCCGACCCTACCCAAATAACGAACGAAAGAGACTGAAAATTTGGTCTAGAGTCTAGGCCTAGACTAGTCCCATGCAGTGCAAAAGTGCATTCGTGCCCTCTAGTCACTCTTAGTTTACTTAGTCTTACTCTTACTCTTACTTAGAATTATAGAATTAAAAAGTCATGTCTCACGTCATGATCATGATGATGCAAGTAACGTTACTCTAACTTCTATTCTATTTTTTTTTTTATAGATTTTAAGTCTCTGAATAGAGTCTGAGGATGAGATCAAAATTTTGAAGAGAAAAAGTGTGTGGAAACTTACCATCAATGATCAAATGCAAGATTTGTTAATGTTATCACGTTCGTTCTTCAGTCCATAATTCACAAACGAAATGAAAGTGCTGTAGGCTAAGTAGTACTACTAGTACAGTAGTAGGGTCTAGGCCTAGTAAAAAGTTTGTTAAAAAGTTGCTCAGCTCATTTATCGTGTGACCCAGATCTAGATCTAGATCTATGTTGATTAAGTTCAGTCTCAAATCTCAGACACTACATGCACCGTCTACACAGCTGCGCTAGAATAGACTCTAGATCTAGAGCGCTCTACGCGTACGAACGATGTAGCCGATTACTTGCATGGCTACCGCAGCGGGCTGGCCCTCTTGAAATGTTTTTTTTTGTTTTAATCCGATCAACTCGTACACGGCACGGCTAGCCGGAAATGTGAGGTGGATAGACTTACGAGTTACGAAAATACCGTGCATAATAGTAAAAAGAGCTCTTACAAATGGCTTGGTGTTGTCAACGACAACAGTTCAGTGGCAGTGGCCATGTTGAGTCCAGTACACCTGTACGGTGCTGCTGGTGTGTGTACGTGTGGTATTGGTATTGATACAGGGCGATTTCATTCTGTGATAGGGGTGGCTCTTAGCTTTTGAACGCGAGTTGTCCCCGTTCTGGAGTAATTATGCAATTATACAAAGGGAAATTGTGAGCATCTCTATGTGGATTTGTTACAATTTAGTAATGCGATGCGATATATTTAAAAATACTCTGTAGACCCCCACGCAAAATGTTCATGATCGAGGGTTAAATCTAATAGCCAGTTTAAGAAATACATGTAGGCCTATACTACAATTAATACTAATTTACCTAATTACTAGAACTTTATAGATTATACTCATAGGTCACTGTATTTTCAGAATTTTCCTTCGATCTTGCTTTATGGCTTTGAAATTTAAACTTTTAAATATCCCTTGAAACATAAACTACTTCTTCAGTATGATGGAGACCATCGTTATTAATTATCAACACTTCTTGGTTGGCTGCACCACACACCACACACCCGTTTTTGTTGTTCTTTTTTTTTATTTATTTTTTTAAATTATCTAACTAACGTATTATGTAAAGGGGACCTTAATTACAAGCATAATGCTTCCAAGGTTTCCTCCTCATTACTGCAGATGCCAGTTTATTGTTAGCATCATTCGTATTTAATGATCAGATGATTGCATAAAATCATTTTTACTGTTGTATCAGGGATAAACTCACATATCCCTGGTTGTATCGATCTATCGAATATATGTAGACCTACATGTTTTGTTACCTTGTATATATGCGTTACTTTGTAAATTATTTTCAAATGCAGTTAATGTGGAAATAAAACCTAAATAAAAAAAATAAAAAAATAAAAATATGTCGTATAATAAAGTGACCTAGCTCTCTCTCTCTCAACTCCCATCAGCAATTTCATTTTTCTTAATTCCTTTTCATGTTTTACCCACAAAGTGAAATTTTTTGATGTGACTTAACATTAATCATCTTTACCCTCCTTACATACATTGAACATTCATGCTTACAAATTACAATGACGGAGAGACGGCGAAATGTTTATTGAATTATTGATTATTGTATTTTGTGATGAGTCACCGAAACTTGTGCAGACCCCTCCCAAATCGACTTGAATAGGAGCAACGCTGACCACCCCTCGCGCGATAAAGGAGCTTTCTACCAACAGAAATACCCTGATGATGTCATCACCACGCCGCCTATTGTTGTTTCTAGTGTAAACATTCTTCATTGGTAGCTCGCTCGCTCGCTGGCAAACTGACTTACGTGCTGAATGCGTAGGCGACTCAGAAGTTTTGGACTTTGTTACTGGGCAAAATCCTTGGTAATATTCTCGCCATAAAACCGACTGATGCAGAAATGTGGTTTCAACTGTACAAAGTGTAAATGAAGATTGTTATTGTGCTCCCGGGTCGTGTAACCACGTGAACATTTAAGCGCGAAAACTAGAAAAAGATTGGGAAATCCGACGGACAGGTGGTTCAAGTTTTTGTTATTAACGTTCGAAATCTGAATTTCGGAGTAAATTTGGGAGGACAGGCGACGGCCTGACACCTGATTCAGCTGTGTGATTTTTTCTTCTTCTAGTATTAGTAATGATTACTTTCTCATCGTGAACCAGTCCTCAAAAATTGGATTTATATCATGGAAAAAACCGGAGAACAAAGACTTCACAAATCGCGATCAAAACATGGCGATTGCTCACCTGAAACGCAAGAAGGCTCAACTTCTGGAGCTACTGGTGCCGTTCGCAAGTCTCGCAGACGATCGGGGGAGCGATCACGTTCTCGCAATCGTAGGCGGAGTGGAAGCTCGGGTTCTCAGAAATCACCTACTGATGATGGAGGCTCGATCGCTAAACCTCTCCCGGGAACTCCTGCTTCAGCTGAGCCTAAACAAAATGGGTAAATTAAATTTTGTTCATACTTTGCAGGGTTTACCGTCTGGCTTATATCTGAATCACACAAAATACAAACAACATGTCTCAAAAACAAAAGTACAATAACAAACATAAATTTATGTCATTTTAATCTTGAGAAGTATTGGGATTTACTCATTGCTTGTATTACAACATGATGCATTGAATATGAATTTGAATTTATAGGCTCATTCATTTATCATTAACTTTGTCTTTGCTGCTTTTTAAAATCGTGTCACAACTCACATTCTTTGAAATATGCTTTACAAAATGTGTATATTTAGTTATTAGTATGTAACTTTTTTGTGTTATTTTCAAAATGCTTTGTTATGTTTTGTTTTAATATCTCTTTTTGTTATGTTTATCTGTTTATTGATATTGACACTGCTACTCTTTTATTTTGATAGTGAATAGATTGTGCATCTTCATTTTTTTGAAAATTATAATGGAGTGAAATGTTGGAAAAGGATGCAACATTTATAAAAAGGGGGGAGGGGGGGGGGGGGGGTAGACTTTATTTTTCCCAATCATGTCATTGATGTGGATTCTGCGTCAATTATATTTTATTGGTATAATCTTTGCCTCTTAGGAATGTAGGGCTAATGTACCAAAAATAGACATTTCTAAACCATAAGTGGACAATATAGAATAAGAAGAAGAAGACAAAGGTTAACAAGTTAACAACACAATGTAAGTTTAACAGTAAGTAAGTGTATAATTAATTATGTCTCCATATCTAGGCGACGGACAATGTAGCCCTTCTATTTATCTGATTTTAAAGGGAAATCCACCCTGATATTATCTTGGCTATAAAGCAGAAAAACGAGAGAAACAAATTAGTGAAAATCTTCTGGTAATCTTTCAATTTCTACTGATCTTTGTGATAGACTGCATAGCCCTTTGAAGATTAACAATAGAAGAAGAAGGAAAGTTTGAGCAATATCTGATTAAAAATAGGAAAGTTATGGATATTTGAAGTTACATGTAATTTTGTCAACAGTGAAACACAAATTGGGAACACTGTGGCAAGCTCCTCTCAAATTTGCTCTGTACAGAAAATGTCATAATTTTTCAATTTCTAAGTTATTCATTCAGGAATTGTATAAAAACATATTTGTTATTTAGGGTGAATGTATGATTGGAAATTTCTTAAGGGAAAATATAGATTTTTGAAGTTTTTTAGTACAGGGCAAATGGGAGGAGACTGGAGAGCTTGCAAGAAAAGGCCACAGATTTGCCTATTTGTGTTTGATTTATCTCACCTTAAATTATTCATAACTTTCTTATTTTTGATTGCTTTTTGCTCAAACTTTCACATACTACCTGTTTCTCTCATTTGTCTGCTTCTATTAAAATCAACTTAATATCAGGGTGGACTAATAAACTTCGCCTTTATTCAGATATAAATGGTGCAGATACCATGAAAGAGTCACTATTTGTGTAGACCCTATGTGTAATTCTTGTTCCAATGCATTGTAGGACAGCCAACCTTGATGTTGGTGTAGCTGTCAGTAATCATCGATACAAAGTACCTCGCTGAATATTTACATATATAGGACAACAATCCAAGATGTATGCCAAGTCCCTTTGGCAACTTGAACTGGTACGGCCTGAGTACACATGAGCCTAGATATGCAAGGCTACGGTCAAACTGTTAAGGTTCAATTAAGATTTATCCCAGGATTTTGCGGTTACAGGAGCAACAAATATCAGTTGTAAAATATGTCCAGGGACTTATGAAACTCATTGACCTTGCTGCTGTACAAATTTGCACACACGGACCAAACTTAATAAAAGTTCATTATGCTAAATAAATCTACATGTGAACTTAAAAATGATAAAATAACCATGAGATCTAGTAGCAGGTCTCAGACTCAGAGGATGGCTAGCTAGATGAAGGCCCATTTTTGTGAATCCAGCCCCCCCCCCCCCCAAAAAAAAGAGAAGAAGATCAGATTGCATTATATTCTAAAACATCTCCTGCTTATACAGCTGTACTTGTAAATGTAGGTCAGCAAGTCCTTGCAAAATTGTTAAAATACAGTAGGCCTACATACACAGTATCATAATATGTGCATGTATCTTATTCTTATTTCAGCAAATAAATCAAGTGCGCTCCTATCCCCTAGAAAAAGCTTTGACATCACATTATAAACAGAAACTTTACGTCTTATAATTTTTCAATGTTTTTTTTTAGCACATCCCCATTTAATATCATTCTGATGTGGTTTCTTTCTGACTTAATTGTCCATCCATTGTACTACCGGTTTATCTTGAAAACAACAAGTCTCTGTTGTTAATTGTTACCAGTCCAGGATAGGGTTTCTGGCATGAGTTTTTGTTATTCAAATGACTCTTTCAATGTAGCCATGGGGTGAAGAAAGACATCCTTTGTTTTTTCATCTCTGTCATAAATGCTCTTTTCCTCCAACCCAGCAACACTGATAATGCTGTTGCTATACAAGAAAAGGGAAGGCGTGATTGTGATGTTTGTGGCATTTTTGGGGGGTGTTTGTTTGTAGTCCACCATTGCTAGTAACTTGTATTCCCAAAAGTTAATGTATTTAAATTGGAGTAGATTTTGTTTCAATTTCATAGTAAAGGAAACAGAGAGGGGAAAAGCATGGACTTACTAAGTAGGTCTATCGGAAAAGAGAGGAAAAGGATAAAGCTGAACAAAAAAGGGAGGGAGGGGATTTTGTTGATTACAATGAGTAAATAATGATATGGCCATGCCAACATGTACATATTCTACTCATATTGATAACAAACTACATTGTAGTATGTACTATTGTTTGAAGTTAAAAGTTTGAAGTTTATTTGGTCCACATTTACATAAAAAACAACAATTTTGTTTCACTATGCTGCAGATATATTCCCTCCCCTTTCCCTTGTCTTGTAGTTAATTGTGAGTATTGGCCCATGTATCCCTGTAATCTTCCTTTCTCTGTTTTAGTGTGTATTTGTATTTTAAAAACCTAATAACTTTAGTTAATTATGTCATTTCTAGTTTAAAGAGCTTATCCACAACAAGTACTGCTTTGTGTAGGCTCCGCCACTAAATCTCTTAAGTTTTAACTGAAGGACAAGTTTCTGAATAGTGTGCACCAGTATTCTATACTACATGCATATTATAAACATTTTTCAATATGTTGTTAGTTGTTACACTCTTTTGTAAAATGAGATATTGTGGAAACCAATAAACTATCTTTCTATCTAGATCTACATAAGGGCCTATATTATACATGAAAGTTACAAAACAAATATATCATATAAAAGACAAATTAAATGAAATAGTGATTCACAATATATGTTAAATGTATATACCCTGGATTTTATTCAAGGATTACACAACTTCATTGTTCACGTAATAATTTAACAAATACCAGCATTTAAAAGATGCATTTCCTACATTCCTACACAAAAGGTAAACAGTGATGTGTCATTGACTCAACGGCTCAGATCAAAGTACAACAAGACAAGCTCAACCCACACCTACTGACTACTAGTAGACTATGCCTCAATGATTTTGTAAATTATAGGCCTAAACTATATCCGACAGCTGTCCATTACGGGTGTTCTGGATAATTTGCGGTTGAGCAGTTAGAGTTTCGAAAGCAGTCAGGCCTGTAAACATGATCAGCAGATCACAATTGTTCATACAGTGACGTACCTTAGGCCTAGTGTACACACAGGAAGACTGTGATACGTGTTAGTGTACTCAGTACTTTATAGCACAGCAGTGTAGGGAACTTGGATAGAACTTTGCTACTATCCTGAACGGGAATCTTGGTATTTTGTAGCATATAAGTTGGACATACATGTTTTCATTGGATACTGTAAAGGAGTTTGGTAAGTTTGTTTGGTGTCTATTATACTTTGAAATGTATACAGGTATTGTTATGTTGTACAATTAGTTTTTACTCTACTCTTAAAAAAGAAGAAGGGATCTGTGCTTCTGTTATATTGCGTGCTATTAAAGCCTACAGTACATGTAGATTGGGACCTATGTACAAAGTTACAAACACATACGTGATGTCAGTAGTATTGTTTTAAATGCGATTGCTCTTGAGTGTTTTTTTCTTTCTTTTTCTTTGTATGTATTAAAAGTGTCAATTTATACAGTTTTATTGTACAAAGTATATATATACATGTAACTATATTGTGAACCATTTTTATGCCTGCCTTTTTTACTGTATGAAATCCAACTCATGGTTGCAATAAATGAATGAATTATATATAAATGGGACAGGCTTCACTCAAGAAAAATTTGATGCTGCTAAAAAATGTACTAGTAGTTTAAAGGTAATGCAAAGTTTTGGGAGAATTTTAAAATTGATGGGTAGGAATTCTTTAATATTTGAATATATTTGGATGCCCCTGTGGATGTATTATGAGCACTAGAAAATTTAGCCCCAAACACTTCTGCTTTCGAGAAAAGGAATCGTACATGTGTTGTGTACACTGTATGTCCAGCATTGAAAAATGGAAAAATACTTTGTTGAATTAAGGAATTATAATATGAACTTTAAAAACAGGCTGTAAAATGCAGTGGAATATTGATTATGATGGAATTCATGGCATGATATTTTGTGTGTATGTACAGCATACATGTATATAGAGCAATTTGCATTACGGTATACAATATTGGTAATTGATGACAACTTGAAAAGGGTATCATAGACCCATGATCTAAAACTTCCTGGGGTAACATAATTGTTGTACAGATGTTGTTTTGCTAGTGACACCATTTGTCCTTCAAAGCTTTATTGTATATATTGACACTAAATGAAAATAAAATTTCTGTATTATATTGACAATAAGACTTATAATTAATCTCCCAAGAGAGGAGTGTCACGCTTTGTCAAAAGAAGGAATTGTTAAAGTTTTGTTAGAAAAGCCCATGTACATGTACAGTAGGTATATGTATGTGCATGTTTATACTACATGATTATAGTCCTTTTTATGCAGGGATACGTGTCATCAATATGCATTGATCGTGACATTGTGCACATTACAGTTGGGCATGTACATGTACAGTTTTATGGCAGAAATGTACAGGGTGCACACAACATTATGTAAAAGTTTGTTATTGAAAAAGCCCTCCTGTACGTTATAATGCAGAACATCCATTTACATGTATATAAAATAATTAACTGGACATGCATGAAAGTCATTACTGCCTGAATGATCGCTCATGATCACTTGAGTTGCATATTGATTGGATTATATACCCATTACCCTAACATGAGTATATACATGTACACTGTATAGTGACTCATCTCGGCATGGGGGTTTGGTTACCCCTGGTAAAGTACTTTAGTTAGTACATGTATGAGTAATACAGTAGTGTTGTACTGGTACTTCTAGGGCAGTCATATACATGTACAATACATAAATATATTTTATTTTTTCATTTCATTTCATTTATTTTCATATTTCTCATGTTACATATACATTTCAAATAAAGTACAAGTTGCTTTTTCAATGAAACATAATAAATATTTAATTTTACTTGTAATTACTTTTAATTGTACAAATACATATCAATTTGGTGTGATGTTATGTAATTTTGTTAACTTAATTGAGCTTATCAGAAAATGATGTTTGTGTAGTAGAACCACAAAACCAAACAAATACATGTATATTCTCCAGGTTATGTGAATACATACACATCACAAGTGCAGGGCCTGAATGTGCAGACACAGAAGGGCTTTAATGTTTCTCTGGCTCTCAATACTAAATAAAAGAAATTCAAGATACGTATACTCTATAAACATGCATACTGGTATACATGTAAGTAGTATTTGTATGGCATTGTAGCAAATGATAGCAAAATGGAAAATAATTAGCAGAAATTCCTAGCATTTAGTGTGAAAAATGAGGAAGATAGTTTAACCTGGGAAAGCCACACACACAAAAAGAAGCTCTATTCAATAAGCTGATATGGAGGAAATCTCTCTCTTCAATAGAAACCCCAAACAAGATAAAAACAAAACTATCGTTGCTGCTATTCTTCTTGTAATTTCCTCCTATGTTTTTATAAATGTTTATTCTTGACATCTTGAATATATGATACAACTATCTACAATTAAAGAAGATCAATTCAATGAAATTTCAATCATATATGTAAATTCCTGGTGAGATTTAACCCATATATAGAGAACGATAATTCTGTAGTTTCTTCTAATAAACGTAAACAAATAATGCCCTTTATCTGCTTTGCTGACACATGTTTTAAAAAGGTTTTTAAGAGAATAATACCATATGACAAGTGTAGTGTACATCTAGATGTTAAGTTTTTTAATGTAAAACAACAACAAGAAATGTACAGGTAGATGAATGTGTTGAATTACATTGTATGTACCTGTAAAACTAAATATTAGAAATGTAATCCT
Source organism: Strongylocentrotus droebachiensis (assembly GCA_035222895.1). NCBI lineage: Eukaryota > Metazoa > Echinodermata > Echinoidea > Camarodonta > Strongylocentrotidae > Strongylocentrotus > Strongylocentrotus droebachiensis. The sequence goes on from JAVYIG010000490.1 coordinate 489,731, forward strand.
TTTGAGAAAGGGTTTCGTAAAAACATGTTAAAACCCCCAAGAAAGTTAGGATTTCAGAAAAAATAATAATTTGCATTCTGTGCAAGAGCATGTAATAGAGCACAAATTCCCCACTGATATTTCCATGCATAGATGTTTTCCTCTAGGGGGCTTTTACAAATAAATACAAATCTTCACAAGTAGTACTCTATGCGGTCGCGTGTGGTGTGTAGGCCTACGTCATTAATACCTTTACCACTTCAATTCAAGCGACTCTTTGCCAGATGCCTCTATTGTTAACGAGAGGCACGCGATCAAAATGTTGGTAGTGTTTGATATCAGACCCTACTAGTCACTGGAAAGAGCTATCTATATACATTTTGTTTAATTACTGGGCTGTTACAGTGAATACCAGTATTGACAACATCATTTGGCATGTATACCCAAAATCATTTTTCACTGCTCTAAATGTGAATGAGGACTGGCCAGGAGGAAAAAAAAAAGATATACATACTTTACAAGTCGCGAGTTATTTGACTACGACAAAGACTACCTGTACAGTGTACACACAAAGCAGTTTGTTGATTTGATAGGAGTTTACCGGTAGTCATAGTAACCAGGGCAGCTATTTTTAGATCTTGGCAGAGGCATACATATTGGTAGATCATATCTGTATGATTTGTATGAAACCCCTCAGTATGTGTATGTAATCGCCGTTTGCGAGGAAGAAGAGATCTGTGTCTGTAACTCGCTCACATTATCATGAAGTATGACTTATTCGTCAACGCCTATGATTTTAGGCATTTCGTTTGATAATGTGTTTCTCTTTTGTCATTGACATTGGTATTTAGCACTGATGAGTCAAAGTCATGGAGTTAATTATTTATTTAAAAAGCGTTCAAATTAATCTTGTGTTTTATGGTAATTTTTTTTTAAAGGGAATTATTAATGCATATTTGAGGCTACCTACTGCATTCGTGTATGGCAAATGTGTAGAGTGTTATTATATTGATATTGGACTTTGTCTATATATGTCTTTGGTTATATGATACATTAAAAAATATGTATATTTATGATACTGTAGGTCTACACAAAAGCAACCACCGCCGCCACAACAACAACAACAATAGAAACAAACCAAAGTAATAAAAACAACTTTATACATGTATTTTTAATTACTTTTTGAACATTTTCAATGCATGTATAATCTTCTCCCCTAATTTTTATATATTTTTTCTCCAACAACTTGTAGGATGGAAATGAAATATTCATATTTCAAATGTGCAGCTTCATGTCGCAATTTTATTTTCCTTCTCCATTAAGAACAAAAAATCAATTGTTTATACTCATGGTTCACTTTCATCTTCTGTTGCCAATTTACAGATCATCATCAGATAAAGAGATGAAACGGATGTCCAAACTAGACGACCCTCTGGAGAAGAATGCCATCAGGGAGAAGTTGAGGGCCAAGCCAGGGGTACGAAGAGAGGGAGGAGATGCCCCCAGAACAAAAGGACCAATGGTAAGATTTTTTATTTCCTCAGGGGAGCAAAAAATAAAGTAATAGATAATGATGATAATTATGAAATAAATAAAATGAAATAAAATGTACTAAACAAAATCCATGTTAACTGTGACTGATGTAACTTTGTAAAACTATTTAGATCATTAAAAAAAAAAAAAAATTGGAAAACTGTGATGTGAAGGAAAAAAAATAATCAAAGATTAGAAATAACAACAAAAAAGAAAATTATGAAAAATAATGCCTTGAGAAAATCCCTATATTCAATGTAGCAAAGGTAGATAGATGTTTGCAAGACTAATGGTACAGTGGATGCCATTAGTAAAAAAAGAAAAAGGAAAATGTATCATGACAATGAAACATGCTCATTTACAATTAAAAATGAATTGTATGTACTTCATTAAAAATGTGTTTTGAATCACCCTGGGGGTAAAACTAAATCTCCCAAAAGCAGCTCTCATAAGTCATTTTTTAAAATTCCAACTGGCACAATAAAAGGAAAGATACATCAGGCCTGATAATTACTCAATTAAAATCGGTTTCCCTTTTTTTTTTTCCCGATATTTTTTCTTCCTTCTTCTTCTTCCCGAATTTACACCTATTTTCCCAATTTTCCCCAAAATTTTCTTACTCAAAAGGGGGCAATGTTGTTAGATGTCATTTTTTCACCCAAAATCTTTTTTTTTTTTTTTTTTTTTACTCAAGAGGAGGTTGATTGAGGAAAAAAACAAACTGTTTTTTTAGTGCTCTCAATAACCCCTGATACATGTTGTTAAAGCACTAGCAGGCAGGTGTTCTGTACCTTACGTCAGAGCAGATTAAAAGCAATCAAAGAGGTGTTCTTTCAGCACTTTTTGCAGTTATAATAAAGAATAGGAAATGATGCAAGTCCTGTTGCCTTGGACTGCAGCTGGAAAAGAGGGAAATTAGGAGATAAATTGTGAAGGGAATTAGGAATATTTTTATTTCTTTGTGTGAAGTGTATTTTTGACTAAGAGGATAAGAGATTCATTTCAAGTGCGAAACTAATTGTGTGTCATAATATACTCCTTACTCATTACCAGATATAAGGAAAATGTGGTCAAATTAATGAGTACAAAGCCTGATTCATGTCATATTCCATTTATACTCTTCCTCTTGAATGTGCATGTAATGTGTAGTATGATTATTAAGTATACATGTAGTCATTTCTAGATAAAATAATTTCACATTCCAAGAACGCAAAACATTGAATGTATCACCTCCTTTGCTTGTGTACTTGCAGCATTTTTTTTTCACTGTACATGGAAATTATAAACAAGGGACAAAATATTTTAGCTTTCTTCCATCCCTAAAGCAGATAAGCTAAGGAAAATCAGGTATACAATCCATACAACATGTACAGGGTTGTACGATATGAATGTTATTTTATCAAACACTTTAAAGATATTTGCCATTAATTGATGCATAGGTTGCGAGACCACCTTCATCACCATCACCTGTCGATGGGTCCTCATCAGCTTCTTCCACCCCACCTCCACCACCGGTATCATCATCCTCATCGTCAGCTAGGAGACCCAGATCTCTTCTCCCTCAGAGGTCGCAGTCTCCTTCATCACATGGCAAGGAGTCACCTTTCACTAAACAGGTAAGGAGTGAGAGGGAGGAGGGAGGCAGGGAGGCAGGCAGGCAGGCAGGGAGGGAGGGAGGGAGGGAGGGAGGGAGGGAGGGAGGGAGGGAGGGAGGGAGGGAGGGAGGGAGGGAGGGAGGCAGACAGACATAGAGAGATGGAGAGAGTGAGTGAGAGAGAGACAGAGAGCAGAGGTTGGAGGGAGAGATGGTGGGAGAGATCAGGGGGAGGGAGAAAGGGGGAGAGAAATATTTGAGCTAGAAAAAAGGAGAGAAGAGAGAGAAGAAATGGGAGCAGAAGAGAGAGAGGGTGAAAATGACAGAGAGAAAACAGAGACAGAAAGAAGAGAATGAGAAGTATGATAAAAAAGACAGAGTACAGAGAAAGGGGAGTACATTTGAAATGTAGAGGGAAACAGTACATACAGGTTACCATTCAATGAAGCTAAATCTGCATTGCTGCAATTATTCTTATACAATTGTAATGTTATTTGTCTAACAAAGTAACTTGTAGTTTTGCAGAAAGATTTATATGTAACATTTACAAAAATGTAACACTACTTTTCTTACAATGTGGAACTTATGGGCGAGTCATTACGGTGGTATTAAACTACCAGTAAATTTTATTTCATTTCTTTTCAGGTTGTAAACAGAGTTGCTTCACCCACATCACCCAGAATCCCAAGACACAGGGGATATGTTTCTCCTTCTGTAAGTTTCAATTTTCGTTCTCCATCAATATTGTAAGACTGCTAGTTTATTATCACTTTCGAGGCATTCTCTTCACCTAAGCTTCCTTTGCGCCTTCTTCCTTGTAATACCATTTTCTTTAATTATATCTATGTTCCTACATGTAAATTGTATTGTTTGAACAGATGTCAAATATGTTGTCAAATTGAATGGAAGAAAATAAATGTTCATTTGAATTAAATTGAATTGACTTGTTAAAAAGAAAGTTATCTCTTCTTATTTAGTCCTACATGTACGTGTGTATTTTGTTTGTTTATTTGTTTCCTTTTCTTTTCCATTGTGATTGATTGGAACATATTTTCTCTTTGATTCACGCAGGGTTCCAGACCGGGCTCTCCTACGGGTGGCCACAGGAGGGTGCCATCACCAAACAACGATTGTCTGTTCACGCTGGCAGTCGGAGTTCTGAAGAAGCGTGTGGAGAGGGCGCTACACGCAAGACTCTTCCTCCTCACTCAGAGCGGTCCTAACTCATTCCTTATCGGTGGAGACTCACCAGATCACAAGTACAAGGTCACCATCGGGTCACAGGTAAGAAACTAAATAGATTCCTATTTTATTACTTCATCATCTAAAATCTTAAAATCATCAAACCTCTTATTAGTGAAATCGGTATGATAGTATTGTAGATTTGCTTACATTGTGAAGAGCAAAGATGCTATTTGATAACCTGTTTATATTTCTTTTAACATGTGCTAAAATTGACACTAATCAATTTGTTTAATATTCCTAATTTTGAAATCATTTGAAAGCAACATCTGAAATGAGATTGTAAAGAAAAAAAATATATATACAAGTAAAATAATATAACATCATGATAGACTAATTACTTCCAACCCTATATTTCAGTACTCCTATTCTAAAATAGGTCTATTCCAGTTAACGCTTTTCAAAGTATTCTTTTTCATTGTGCACTTTTTACGCCATGGTCATGTTTATCTCTCTACTTTAATACATTCCCCTTGCATGTCTTCTAGATCTTACGATATAACAAGAAAATACAAATCTGATTTAATATGCCAAAGTGACTATATGGTTTCCATATTGACTACAGGCCAGCTTAAGGCTAGTAGGGATTATAATCTTATCAGTTATCAGCTCTATTATTTTTTTCATATCCTTCTGGGCGTGATGCATATATCAACTGTAATTAATTTTGTGCGCATTTCTAGCAGACCACGCTCAGATCTCAAGGGCATTTTAGAGCAATTTCTGCCAATTTGAACCACTGCGTACACAGATGATGCAGTGTCAACACGTACTAGTAATTAATTATTGCAAATATGAAATATGAAAATTTTGAGCATCTATTCTTTATTGGCTGGCTCTGTGTCATGGATAACTGTTCTGTGTCACGACGTTGTCATTATTAGTTCTAATATATGGTTTTTGAAAGTAATGATGTGACTGATTAATATATGTATTATCATGGCAGAGTGTGTTTAGGTCAACAAATGCGATGACAAGATTTCATTTTTTTTTATCCACTATGACTCAGGAAAGTTATATGGCATCAAATGATAATGGAGCTAAATCATAAAACACATGTTTAAAAATGCCCTTTGTTCAAGTTTCTCTCCACATATTTTGTCTTGTATTGTATTGTCAACTATATACACCAAATCAACTGGAAGAGGATAATAGAATATTATGTTCATGTTCACATGATTTATAACTTATCCTATGCTTCTACTCTAGAGTAAATTTCAGAGACCGTGGTGTTTTCTACTTGCAATAATTTCTGATATAATAATAGTAATTGTAATAATGATTGTAATAATGATTATAATAATGATTATAATAATGAAACAAAAATAATGATGATGACGACGACGACGATGATGATAATTATAATTTCTGATCTAATTTTCTCTCAGAATTGCAACTGTGGTAAGGGGCCCTTCTGTGTTCACCTACTCTTTGTCATGCTACGAGTGTTCAAGCTTGGCGAGGATGACAACCTTCTTTGGAACAGGACCCTGAAAAATTATGAGGTAGGCATCAGTGTTGTATCAGTGTTGTATGATCATCAAGATGTTATATGTTGTTGTCATATGTATGGTCCCTTTATTGGGATTTGGTATTTTCATTGTAGTAGTTTTCATAATGAGGATAGAGAGGGAGAAACAAGAAAAAAGAAGAAAAAATGGGGAGAGGTGTCGTGGACGAGTGGATATGTCACCGGACTGTGGATCACAAGGTCCGCGGTTCAAGTCCCACCGCGGCACTAATGTCCTTTGGCAAGACATTGATCTACATTTGCCACTCTCCACCCAGGTGTAAAATGGGTACCCGGTAGGATGCGAAAGCTACTGTGCTTAGATTAGCAAGTGTGCGCATGTACAAAATGACGCCTGGCTGGAATGCTCCCAAGGGAGTGGAGAATGTGCATACATTGTGTGCGGGTAAGCCTGAATCCGATGACCGGGGTAATAATATATGATTGCAGGGCCTTCAGGGAGAACAGTATGAATACTGATGAGGCTACCCTGGTTAAACAAGACATATTATTATTATTATTATTATTAATGTACATGTTAGAAGAAAGGAGAAGGGGATAGTTAAAATGAGAAAGAGACAAGGGGAGAGAAAGAGAGAGAGAGAGATTAGTGTAATATCTGGAGAGAAAAATTGAAGATACCAGTTTGACTTAACCAAAATGTCAAGGATTATTAATGTTTGGAGTGTACATATAAAAACAAAATATAATATTTTTATATCCTCAGGTGGAGTTGCTGTTTTCCAAATACGAAGCTATGAAGAAGAAGAAATTAAAGAACTCTCCCAGTCAGTCGAGTCACAGGTCACGGAGGTCATCCCAGAGTCCATCCACATCGCACCTTCCCCGACCAAGCTCGCCTTGCCCATCTACAGGCAGCAGCGACCAAAGGTAAAGGAATTGACATTTATTTACATCATCATGACAATACAGTCAGACCTGTCTATAGCGAACGCCCAGGGAAACACAAAAAGTGGTCTTTGTAGACAGGTTCCTTTAGTACGTGTTTCAAGGGAAACAAAAAATGTGGTCTTAGGTTATGCTAGTAAGATTATTAATTCATGTCATTTTGCATAGAGTTACCACCATCCTGACTATAAATAGATCATTTAATCCATGTTTTGAAATATTTTTTTTGTCTAACAATATTGGCTTGTTTTGTCTGTGACTGTCCAGGGAGGATGAAGACCTGTGTCCCATCTGCTTACTTGAAATGGTAGAGGGAGAGAGTCTAGTGGAATGCAAGAATGGTTGCCACAACAAGCTACATCACCACTGTGTAGCGATATGTAAGTACTCACCAAAAATATGGTACCACACAATTATAGCTTTCCTTCTCTCGCTTTACCCTTGGTTATAAAAAAGGGTTACAGCAACACCTGTAGCTTTGAAATGTTTTCAATTCTTTTCATGGACCAAAGTTCAACAAATATTTTCTAATAGCCTTTAATGGATAAAACTGGAAGAACAGGTTAAAGCTCCTTCTTGCAGAATGTTGTACTTATCGTTATAATACTCTATCATAGAAATTTGCTAGAGAATGTGTTATTTATAATAGAAGTTAGGTTGAAGCTCTTCATATAGCTGCTCACAGAACCCAGAAAGTTTATACAATAGCTACTTGATTTTAGTCTGACTCCTCATGCTTTTGGCAAGACTATCTTGTGCCGATGTTGGATTTCACCAAACCACCCATATGGTTCGACCACCTTTTTTTTCTAGGGGAGGGAGAGTGCAAGAGGCAACAGGAGCCTATGGTGTGCCCTCTGTGCCGAGCTATTTGGGCCGATTGCGTCCACGAGAACCAGGCCGGAGCTGGGGCAGCATCATCCACCCCTCATCCCTCCACCGCGGAGCAGGGACCGGTAGAAGAGGAGGCCGGCATCACGGAGAGCAGTAGACTCCAGACGTTCCAGCAGAAGAAAGAGGGATGGAAAGAGGTATTGATGATGAATGATAATAATAGAGAATTTAAGAACAAGAAATATTTTTCAGTATTAGCAAATTGCTCTTATCAATGACTTTAGCATATCCGGTTAAATGTGTATTTCCCTGTAACTCATAGGGTATTATTATTGAAGTTATTCATGTACATAATGTATATGTTGATAAGGATGATGTTGATGATGATTACAAAATAAACAACAACAATTATACATCTGAATTATTTGTTGTGGAAGATACTGAGAATTTGAATTGTTTGAGCTACATGTCCATCTATTTCCTTCTTAATAAGTGCAGTCTAATTGAAGTTACGGATTGAGAGAAAGTCCAGTAGTCATTATATATGTCGTACATCTTTAAGATTTCCTATGTTAATATCTCATTTTCACCGTCATCACCTCTAGGCCTTTGATAACGGCCTCGTCGAAGCCATGTTCTCCCGTGACTGGGGCATCCGTGAGAACACCCTCCACTCGCTCAGTCAGCAGCTCGCGTCCAAGCTGAAACACGGCATGGAGGACGAGCCTCACGACGTTGAGACGTGTGAGCAGTGTTTCCAGGCAGACCTGATCACCATGGAATCTGGCTTTATGATGGTTGCCATGGCATGCTCTGATCCAGTCTACAAAGTTTATGTAGCAGCATTGGTGAGTAACGATAACGATCATCATGACTTCATTTAAATTTCACATATTGCTGCTGCTTTTAATGCAGATATATCGCGTAAACAAGATCATGTATTTGCCTTGATGTATGCAGAGTTTGTATTATCTCTCGCCAGTCCCCCAGATTTTTATATAATTGATGCAATTTTCTTTCCTCTAGAATTATATGATGACAAATTGTATGATGCATTAGCTTCTCAGTATGAATTTAGTATATTTATCTGTTTTTGTTTGAAGAAATTTGATAGTTTAGATAATGATCATTAAAATGGAGATCGTTTAAAATGCGATATCTGGTTTTGATAGTCTGTTATTTTTATTCTAAAGCACAAATATGTTCTTACTCAAACCTTGTACAAGGAGACGTTTTTCATATTATCTTTATTTAAAAAAATGCTTTGTTTACAAATATATTGCTAGTGCATTCACACTAATGCATTTAATCACCCACTTCTTATCTGTACTTTGATTTCAAACAGAGAGTACTACGAACCCTCTTGATGTGTTCACACTGTAGTACCGAAGACCAACAAGCCCAGCTGAGAAAGTGGTTACAGCCTGTCATGTCGGCCATCTTGGTCAAAAGCGCAGATGGCAACAGGTATGTTGTTACTTTCACTTCAAATTTGCAGTTTTAATCAAAAGTTCTGGAATGTACAGAGAAATAATTAGTGGACCCATGATTCATTTAGGATTCATACTCTGTGTAAACTTTATATAATAATAATAATACTCAGTTTTTATATAGCGCTTCTTAGAATCACTAAGCGCTTCCAAACTTGGAGATTATTTCCCCGGCTATAGCTGTGCTGCCATTGCGGCGCTCTAGCATTTCAAAGAAGACAAGACAAGATTTTCATCATGCATTTGTAATTTTGTTATATCATATTTTGTTGAGATATAGAAAAATTTGCTGATTGATATCTTGAGAATTACCAATATTTGTATAGATCTAATTTTATCATTCGACTAATCTTCTATGAGTTTCATGTGCTAATGTCTATTTGCTTCTGTCCTGCTTCCTAACAGACGTACAGCTCAGCTGTCTGTGTCAGCCATGTTTGAACTTGCCAGAGGGGATTCTGGAGAGCTAGCAGTCAGTAAAGAACTCTCCTGCTCAAGTAAGTTTCAAGTTCAGATCCTTAAAAATCCTAGTGCTGTCAGCTTTAAAACAGTATTGAATTCTCTGAAACCAATTTACTTAATTCAACAAATTTCAATGTATTTTTAAAAAGAGAAACCATATTAATGTCCTCGTATCTTTTGTGTACCAACAGGTTGTATAGGACTGGGCAGCCTGGATTATATCCTGTCGTGTCTCATCAGCGACATCCAGATCAACGTTGGGGAAACACCGTGGCAACACATCCTCGGATGTCTTTGTGTCCTGGAGAGAGTCTTCTCCGACTTCCCGGAGCGCTTCATCATCACCGAAGACCACAGTTCTGCAGTGGAGAAGGCGAGCAAGATCGAGTGTCTGGTTTCCATAGCAACCTGCGTGTCCTCCTACCTCAACAGCAGCCATACCAGGATGTGCAAGATCGCTAAGAAGATATCGGTAACCGTGGCGAAGATCCTAGTAGCGGATGCCACAGGGTTCGCCAGGATTTGCGACATGATGAGGACGCTGGAATCGCGGGAGGTGGGAAGCCGGATGTTGCGCCGACTCCAGAAGATCCTCGATGAGTATGAAGGTGCTCAAGATGAAGCGGCGAGGGAGAGAGAGGATGCTGCTGTGCATGGTCACGACGAAGGAGGAGTGTGTGATGATGAGAGAGATGGGAGACGGAACGGGATGCTATCCAATAGTCAGGATTCTCCTCATGCTGCAGAAAACAATGATGTATCGTCAAGAAGAGATGATCATGCAATAACATCGAGGCCTTCTCTAAGAGACAATTATGCAGATGGTTGCTTTCCAATGAGAACAGACAGCAATGAGCAAACGAACGTTAGCGACCTATCCGACTTATCATCGGCCTCTCCGACCACACCCTGTGACAACCCCATCTGCTTCAAGTCGGAAGTGGCATCCTCGCCGAAGAAGAGAATGGCCGCGTTCGACTTCACGTTGCCGGGCGTCGGCTCCAAGAACTGCAAAGATGAGGTGGAGGCGGAGGAAGCAGAAGCTTTAGCTATTGCCATGGAAGCATCCATGCATACTCAGTGTGTCTTACCATGTGTGCCAGGGCTGAGGACAGAGAGGGATGGAGATGTCATCATCAAGATCGATCACAAGGTAAAGGCAAAAAAAGTTCCCAAGATAAACAAAAAATATACATGAAGAGATCTGAGATTTAAAAAATGGTGTTCATTATATGAGCATGAATAGAAAATGAATGAAAATAAACCAAATGAATACATATAGGAATGCTAGGATGCATCTTAGATTTCAAAGTAAATTTTGAGCAGTGTAGTTATATACGCAGTGTAGATTCAGCGTCAACATGCTTGCAGTGAGACAGGAGCCTAATCCAATTTTCTGAGATGCATGCAATTTGAAAAATTGTATGTGTTCATGGCAATAATTACAAGCACACTGAGCTAATGGGTATTACGCTCCCGTACATACTAGTGTCCCTTTAAGCATACATCCGTTCAGGAGCGTAATACCCATCGCTTCACTGCTCATGAACATCTTTAAAGCTATTAGTGTTCTGTTTTGTTAGTAATTTGTATATTATATGCGTAAGAAATGATTATAATGTAATTTTGTATTACCTCTCTGTTTCTTGCGCAGAATTCCACCGAGGAGGTTGATGGTGTTGTAAGCCCAAGATCAAAGCAATACACAGAGTCCCAGAATTGGACCAAGGGTGCTATCTTAGGTACAGGTGCTTTCTCATCGTGCTATATGGCTAGAGACGTCAAGACAGGAACTCTGATGGCTGTCAAACAGATATCATTCTGTCGCAACAATGCAGGAGACCAGGAAGATACCATGGAGGAAATCAAGAAGGAGATCAAGCTGATGGCCACCTTTGACCACCCGCACATCGTCCGCCTCATGGGGGCGACGCAGCACGACGCCCACTTCAACGTGTTTGTGGAGTGGATGCCGGGCGGAGCGGTGTCCACGCTGCTCAAAGACTTTGGTGCCTTCAGCAACGCGGTGACGGTCAAGTACATCCACCAGGTGTGCCTGGGGCTGGCTTATCTGCATGATAACAGGGTCATCCATAGAGACCTTAAAGGTGAGAGTCGGTCATATACCAAACTTTATATCGTCTTAATCTAGCATATTGAATGCTGTATCTTAAAGATAAACTTGAGTTCTGGAAAAACAAGAAAATGAATTCTCACAGAATCAAACGAAACTTAAACTGAATGTTCAAGATTACAAATAAATGTCATTGCCAAACAATTGTGGTAGAAAATGTATACTGGCTGAGTAATGAGCATAGAAAGATAAGGAAATCAAGGTACCGGTAAGTAATCCCGACACCATTTGTGTAGTCACAAATATATATTTCTGTGTACATACTTTACCAAGAATGGGTCAAATTTATTATGATTTTGATGACTCCAGAACCTTGCAGTACACACCAATACTTACATGCTACATGATCAACTATTTCTGATCCATCCCACACCTTTTCTTTCACAATTATGCAATCGCATGACCAGAACTCAACTTTATCTTTAAATTGTGTGCTAAAGTCCTTCTTTTGTTTGGAATGCATTATATTCAAGTTTTTATTTTATACCTTGTTTTTCCATCACAGTAAAGTATCGAGGCAGACACTAGTCATGTGCTGCACAAGTTGTCTTATAAAATATGAGTTTTACTACTGAAAACAAAATTGACTTCATTTTAGAAAAGACCTAGTGTCTGATAACACAACTAAAACATATCTTATTACTTGTCTAATGGCATTGTGTTTTCTGTCGCATATTCTGATTCAGGGGCCAACTTGCTGATGGATAGCACTGGCCACCACCTGAGGATAGCCGATCTGGGTACAGCAGGCAAGATGAATGCTGACATCACACGGACTGATGAGTTCAAAGGTCAATTCCTAGGCACCATCTCCTTCATGGCTCCAGAGGTAATTTTCGTTTTTCTTTTCTCTTTTGATATTTTGTATTTTGTATCTGTATTTGTATTTATTAACATTAATTTCCTTCTCAACAGTACAATATGAAACACAATTATACATGATATATGTAACAATTATTTCAACATAGAGTATACAGTAAATAATTCAGATACGGAAGGAGGCGAAAACCCGGAAAGCATAGCTCAAGTTGGGAATGCCCATAATAAATTAGCGCAGTTACCGAGAGAACATTATAGATATTATTATGAAAATTACATTTCATATAACAAAAAGTTGATAGGAAAGAAAAAAATAGTAAATGGAAGAGAGAGAAGAAAAAAAATGAGGAGAGAATTAAATATAGGATACCATAAATGCTTCCTTCAGACTTTAATAGACTTTGTTACAAGATTATTATGACTTTTTATTGAACTATTACCGATAATGATACAGAGCCCGATGGAGGAATACCTTTTGTTGAACATGTGCTTTCCCTGTATAAATTCAAGTTAGAGATAACTAAACAAATATAAGCAGCCCAATATTACTTATATGGCTGTGAGTATGATGAAAAAGATAAGTGTGGTGTTCGCTTGTGTGAAGTCTATAGTTGTGCACTTATAATAATAATAATAATAATAAAAACGTTACTTATAAAGCGCTTACCACCGAAGTCTCTAAGCGCTACATTTTGAAATTTGAGTTTAATTCATGTCAATTCTGTAAGTAATTTTCGTTTTTTCTTTTGTCTTTTGAAATTATGTCTTTAAGGATACCATAAAATTTGTTTATGTATGCTTCCTTCAGAGTTAGACTTTGTTACAAGATTATTATCCACCATTACCAACTTCTCTTCATGGTATATTTTATTAATCTGTTTGTGTTTTCTTATGATCATGCAGGTGTTGAGAGGAGAGCCGTACGGTCGTAGCTGTGATATCTGGAGTGTAGGGTGCTGTATCATTGAGATGTGCACCACCAAACCACCATGGAATAACACAGCGATATCCAACCATTACCAACTCCTCTTCAAGGTATGTCGTCTATCATCCGATTCCCTGGTATTACCATAGACAATAAGATGTTTTAAAGCCCCTATGCACTACTTAAGCTACTTGCGCCCTCTATATAGCAAACAAATGCCTAATTGGTGCCTGTTGGTCCCCCATGATCCCCTTTTTGTTATGTTAATTGAGAGCTGATTTGATGAGATAACCACCTGTCAGTGACCTTGCAGGGAGATTTAATCCCCCTTGGCCAAACTAGTGCAGACAGGCTTTAAAGTAATTGGCATCATGGAGTTGTGTTTTTAGAAAAGGATGAGCAAAACAGATTGTTAAATATATCAGAAAAAAAGATTGTAAGCATGTAAAGCGAGTTAAATTTGTGCAGAATGCAATCTATGTAGGGTCATGGCAATTTGATGTTCTAGATTACATGTTCTGTAAAACATTGCTTATATGCCAAACTCGGTATTAGCATTAAAAATTAACAAAAGATGATGTGATATATAGGTTTGAGGGAGTTCTCTTTAACTGTGATATCTTTCAGATGATAGTCTCAGAGCTTAAAAGCTGTAAGATATGAAAATGAAAATGCATGTACATGTATGTCATTTCCAGTTAGATTTACATTGAATTTCCATCCCTCTACCTTCAGATCGCAAGTGCCAATGGGCCTCCGCCGATCCCAGAATCCCTCTCTCCAGCCCTGCGTGACATCGCTCTTCGTTGCCTCGAGGCCGAGCCATCCGCTCGACCGGGCGTCATGGAGCTTCTGAAGCATCCTGCATTCACTCAGATGAAGAGATGAGCCTTTGGGCTATTCTAATCTATCTTGAAGCCTCCAGCCCTACGTGACATCACTCTTCGTTGCCTCCAAGGCCGAGCCATCCGCTCGACCGGGCGTCGTGGAGCTTCTGAAGCATCCTGCATTCACTCAGATGAAGAGATGAGCCTTTGGGCTATTCTAATCTATCTTGAAGCCTCCAGCCCTACGTGACATCGCTCTTCGTTGCCTCGAGGGCACGCCATCCGCTCGACCGGGCGTCATGGAGCTTCTGAAGCATCCTGCATTCACTCAGATGAAGAGATGAGCCTTTGGGCTATTCTAATCTATCTTGAAGCCTCCAGCAATACGTGACATCACTCTTCGTTGCCTCGAGGCCTTGCCATCCGCTCGACCGGGCATCATGGAGCTTCTGAAGCCTCCTGCATTCACTCAGATGAAGAGATGAGCCTTTGGGCTATTCTAATCTATCTTGAAGCCTCCAGCCCTACGTGACATCGCTCTTCGTTGCCTCGAGGCCGAGCCATCTGCTCGACCGGGCGTCATGGAGCTTTTGAAGCATCCTGCATTCACTCAGATGAAGAGATGAGCCTTTGGGCTATTCTAGTCTATCTTCGAGCCTCCAGCCCTACGTGACATCGCTCTTCGTTGCCTCGAGGCCATACCATCCGCTCGACCGGGCGTCATGGAGCTTCTGAAGCATCCTGCATTCACTCAGATGAAGAGATGAGCCTTTGGGCTATTCTAGTCTATCTTGAAGCGATGAGGGTATACATCTTTCATTTCTTGGAAGAATTTGATGTATCTTGTACCTGGAGAGGGAAAAAATAATCCAAACACCATCCGAAGTTGGCTTAATGTCATGGTGGAAAACCGAAGCATTGTAATCTTCTTCTAGATGTTGCTTTCTGTTACCGAGGAATTCACTGAAGCAAAAGGTTATTTCTGGGTTACTTCAGAGTTTCTTAGAGCCTTAAGGAGATAAAGAGTTTAAGTAATGGATGTAGAAACCATTTTAAGCTGGCTTTATTTCTTGGAGCAATGCTTAAAAGGTATTGCATTCTGATAAAAGCCCTTATAGCCTATCTGCACTAGTTTGGCCAGGAGGGATTAGACCTCCCTGCATGGTCACTGACAGGTAGTTATCTCATCAAATCAGCTCTCAATTAACATAAGAAAAAGGGGGTCATGGAGGACCAATGGTCACTGCTTAGACATTCTTTGCTATATAGAGGGCGCCAGAGGGCGCAAGTAGCTATAAGTAGTGCAGTGGGGCTTTAAGCAAAGGGTTCTTTCAGGGTTACTTTGAGGCTTGGTGAGCTGAAGAGACAAAGCCAGGAATGTAGACAATAAACAAAACTGGCTTCATTTGTGGAGGTAATATCCTAACAGTGTTTCTTTCTGCTTAGAGGCATAGACTTGAGGAAAGAATCTTTCAATGTTACTTCAAACATTAATTCTAATTACCATGTGATGTGCAGATGTAAATGTAGTTCCTGCAACAAATTGTCTGGACTTCTCAGGTGCCATGCTGGCCAGGTAAAGCCGAGAGTAATACTCTCTACTCTGCCCAAGACAAGAGATTTCATGACTGATGTAACTGTACTAGGAAAGTATAAATTCGACATACCGGTAACGTACTTGTGTGCAAAGACTGCGATAAGATGTGATGACATTATGTGGACATTTTAAATGCTGCTTGTTAAAGTGAGAATAAATGAAGTTTATTTTTTATATGTTACTCTTTTAAAAAATCTGTCTATGGTAAAGACAATCATGTTTTAATGATGTGAGATTAATTTCTTACATATAATGTAATAATGTATATGAAATTGTTGCAGCATATACTTCTTTGTATTCAAAGGATCACTACCATTTCAAGTTGAAATAATTTTAATTCATCCATGATTGATATCAACTTTTCTGTGAAATTTCATGAAGTGCCCAGTTATTAGACATTATCAATGCCAACAATAAGTATGAAGCCAAGATGTACTTAATATTTTTTTATAATGTCGATACCGTCCCAATGGGTGACTGAATGTACCCATTTCTAGAAATACACCCAGAAGTGTTAGCCTTAAATTGTGTGTGTGTGTCCTTTTTCCTAGCAATATATTATAAAAGCCAAGGTTAAAATCGTGTGTGATTGGACCCTTTAAACATTTTCTGCCTTAATAAACAGTGACTGTACTCGCTAAACAACTGCCAAATGTGCCCAGATTGACATATTTTTGCCAAGAAGATTAAGATTGTTAATATTTATGTATTTGTATTCCATTAAAGAAACTCAGTGTTAGGAATACTCCCTCTCTGACTATCATATACTATAATGTATGAAAACAAAAGGAGAGTTATATCCCAACAGTTAATTATGATATTGGAGAAGCTTTTTACCCCATTATAAAGTGTATATTTTTAATATGTGATAAATCTCTGTTCACATTCTATACGGGTTGTCTTATTATCATTACTAAAACGGAGGTGTTCTTAATTCTTTTAAAAAGAAATGCAGTCAAGACTGTATACGGAAAGCTGTACATTTTATCCGCAGTGTAAAAATACTTTAGAAAAAAATTGCTCACTTTTTTAATGATTTTATATTTCCAAGTGCCTAAAACTTTTTACCATTCTGATATACGCTTTAAAAAAATATCCATTATGATACTATCTCAACAAATTTGACTGGCATCTTAATGAATACAAATGAGTCCTTTTAAATTGAATTGATTTTGTTCTTGAATCTTATCAACCCAAGTATATTTAATGCTGTAAGCTAGTTTTATTTGATAACTTTTTTTAATCTTGCCTCGCTCATAAATTATTTTAAAATGAAAGTATCAATGCTTGTAAAGCACCGTTGCTTTGTTTATACATGTATGACATGTTTGAATTATTACCAAGATATATTATGTCTTGTACGTAAACAGAGTGATTTTGCTGTGTACCTATAGCTGTAAACCTATCAGGAATTTTGATATGATGATGTATATAATCTGACAAGCTCGGGATTCATTTATTGAAATGAATAGATTGTTTATATGCAAGTGTATTGTCTGCCTATGTTTGATGCATTGCCTAAGGATGGGAATGTACATGACAACATAGCAGCATGAGATCAATACATCTGGGTTGTCAGCATTTGTATATGGTGCCTATTATTATTGTATATAAGAGATATTGTATATATTGTATTATTTTGTAATAAATCCAAGTGGTATTGTGATAAATATATACATTATATTTCAAGTGTTGTTATTTGTTTTGCTCTCTATGGGGTTCAAGAGTTTTGGGGCTTATTGTACTTCAGCTTCGCATTAACAAATAGTTGTAATTTTAAAAATGCTAAAAAATGATCACACACATTAAGAACTTTACTTAGCAACATGATTTATTCATACTCTTCAACATGCAGAAATATTACATCGGCCATGATTTCCATACATTGTACCTCAATCCTGAGCCGTACACACTTCAATTTAGAGTCTCATAGACAAAAGGCGTGGACATTCGTGAGAACTGATCAAAGAATCAGTTCCCTACATGTATGTCTTTCACAAACACAATTACATTGTATTAGTGCTGTAACCAAACGTTTAACCGTCCGGTATCCGACCGCCGATGGCGGATTCCGTTTTCAATTGGACGGTTTCGGTTAAACGAAAAAAAATTAAATTAAAAAAAAAAAAAAAAAAAAAAAAAAAAAAAAAAAAAAAAAAAAAAATCGTTTTTTTTTTTTTTTAAGTTTCGATTTATGCCCCTCCACCTGGCAATGTCTCCCAGCTCAGTAATCTGTTTTTTGACTCACCACTCCGAAACTAAAACAACACTCCAATTTGTCTGTCATCTTCAATATGTACTTTATAATAAAAATTCATCCAACTTTTACACATGGCGTACCACAAGGTTCTATCCTAGGTCCTCTACTGTTTTTTTATTTACATTAATGATCTTACACATTCTTCTAAAAACGACATTGTTACTATTATTTGTGACAAGTTCACAAGCACAAATCAGCGCCTTCAAATGCACCTCGCAGTTAAATGAAAGTCCTGGCTTGCTGCCGACAGAGTCGGTCCAAAAAAAAAAAAAAAAAAAAAAAAAATAAATAATAATAATAATAATTTAATTTTTTATTCGTTTAACCGAAAACCGTCCGGTTTTGACTGGCGGTTAAACGGAATTGGAGATATCCGTGATATTACAGCACTACATTGTATACACATACATACCTGCTGGTATGTTCAGCGAAACACTTAATAATGATAATCATACGTCTTGTTTACCCAGGGTAGCCTCATCGGCAGTAATACTGTTCTCCCTGAGGGTCTTGCAATCAATTCCATAGATACTTATTCATAGATATACTCCATAGATAATGTTGGTCAGGTTTTCTGCTGTACTGTAACCACAATGGAGAGCCATTTGTAGCCTTATAATGAAATATATTCAAAAGAAAAAATTCAAGTATTTTAGACTTTTTATAAATTCCACAACAAGAACATGAAATCTCCTTGATTATAAAAAATATGAATAATTTGAATCAACATTTGATGCCTTTTAAAATAACTTTCATAGATGCTAACGGCTTTCCATAATTGTTAAGTCTAACTTAGAATCTTTGTGAAACACCCCCCTGGATCTCCAGGGTTTGTGTATGGTGAATACATCACCAGCTGGACCTGTGCAGATGAGGTGCACATGAACATCACTGCAGAACTTCTATCACTGAGATTTATGAGAAAATGAAATGGAACAATACTTTTTAAAGTGTACATGTATGAGTGCAATTTTACCCATATTATGAATATGAACATTGGTGCACCCATATCTTTTCAAGCAAAAAAAAGTACATATATATATATATATATATATATATATATATATAAATATATATATAGAAGCTTCTTGTTTATCCCTAAAAATGGTCTCAAGAAGAAAAGAAAATGGTGAAAAGTAAGAAGAAAAAATGTAAACTTTATTTACAGTTTTATTATCAAGTTTTTATATTTTACACCCTCAAAGTCATCCCATTTTATGGGTATCTGCAGCAACATGAGGGGCAGCCAATAATTTCTTAAACGAAAAAAATAATAAAGTGAAAAGAAATTGGATTTAAACAAACAGCAAAAATAAAAGACTATTATCAATCCAACAGATTAACTTTGAACTTTGACACGAGCATTGCGTGCATACCAACTATATGGAATCATAAAGTTAAGCACACATGTTGTCAAGAAAAATAGCAAAAAACAACAAAGATGTATTACCATACATACAACATTGATACATTCCCTTGGTGGACTCAAATTTGGACGGCTGTTTTAATGACTTCCAATCTATACTTCATATTGTGTAGCTCTCATAAAGAGAACTTAATGTTCAATCATTACATGTATGTATGGTAGTTATTAAAAGGCCACTGCTGAAAAAAATCCTTGCATCCAAAATGTGAGAATAATTGTAAGTTATCCCCTCTGAAAATTAAAATGTTTCATAGCATACTTTTTTAAAGGCCTTTTCTGTCAATAGGCAAACAGGAACATTTTTGCGAGGGGGCTGAAGCAACTTGCCTAAATATAAACTTCTTATTTAGTAAATCTTGACAACGTTGTTTAAGTGAAATTACATATTTGGGCACCTCACTGTTGCCTCCCCCCCCCCCCCCAAAGTCCTTTGGAAGCGCATAGAGACATTATATCATAATGTAATATGCACTACGGTATACAAGAACAGCATATTATTGTTATTACAATTTTGTACGCCTACATTGTAAGTACCGGTATCATTTTTAATACCAGATTTGTCTTGCAGCACAAAGTGACGACAAATCAACAGTTATGATGAGCGATTTAACTCTCCAACACTACTAGCCTACCGGTAAGTAACAAGACCGCCCCTTCGACTCGATGAGGATGGGGTATTTCCAAACAGCTGCATGAATCAAATTGACGACACAATAATTTTCTTTGTCTCAATTCAATGTTATGTGTTTATTTAGAAAATATGATTGAACTAATGACTATTAAATTTTGCAACAGTTGTTCAATTTATAGGCATTTTCAAATTAGATCATGTGTTGCCAATTTGCAGACTTTCAAAGCTTATTTTATGAATATTCAACCCATTTTTTGAACATTCAGTATGGCAACAAAACTGGTTAAGAAATGTATCACATCTTTGGTTTTCTGCTATGAATGTTTTGTGATTTTATCACTCTACTAAAAAGGATGGCGTCAGGAAGAAAAAAAGGAGGCTAAAATGCATTTAGGATCAAGACCAATAGGATAGGAGAGGGAGTGGATTGTATCATCTTGTTTTCCTGTTGTCTTTCCCCCTCTCTCTTCCTTCACCATTCATTGATGGGGGAAGGGGAAGAGGGGGGGGGGGGGGGGGGGGGGGCATGTGTCTTTGCCACATATCTTGACATCACAATGCACTGACAAGGCTTCAAGGTGTTCACATTGACCGATCCGCAAAGGGAGACCAACATCAAGGTTGGCCAAAACTTCTCGATCATCAGTCTCTCCTGTTAAGTACATTTTCTCACTGAAAGGCTGCACTTCTAGATCATCCATCTTCTAATGTTGTTTCATTCATTTCAATGCTTAGTGATCCATCAAGGTCGACAATCGACATAGAACTTGTTCATCATCCATTTTACAAGTTTTTGTAAATCTTTGCCATTGAAAGATCCCCACTTTTTCATCAATCTACTACCTCAAAGGTGTGTATGTGTTTATTGGGTTTTTACAGACGTGTATCAATCAGATATGATTATTTACGTCTGGGGACCGACCTTTCATGTCACCATCCGAAAGACGTTACTCAGTTTCGAACCTGCATCCTCGGCTGAATCAGTTTGTAACTTCCACTGTTAGCTGGATTACAGGCGCACGCCACAACGCCTAGTGCTTAATATTTCCTCTTTTATTTTGATGGTTAGGCTCCATCGAGGCACACTTAGACTTCTTGCCCACCTATCTCATATGTTCAGTCCACAGATGGACACTCAATTCTTGACCATCAATCTAACTCGACGGTGTTGAGCGCATCCTTTTCATTGATTTCCATGGTCGCGATCGCCCCGTCGTTGAAGATGAAGGAAGATCCCGCATCGATGACCAGAGACGCGTCCCAACATCGAGATCTCATCACGATCCTGGAACAAATAAATGAACAAAGGCGAGTCCAAGCGGTCAATTTACAAACACACATCCAGTCATGTAGAACGGAAAAACAGGGAAAATAAAAGATACTTAGCAAAATTGAATTGTGTTCCTGATTAGTAATCATTAAGATATTATTTTGAATCCTTAAGCCCTAAGACTAGACAATTTGTCTACAATATCCTCTCTCTCTTGACTCTTTTCAGCCCACTATTTTGGCTTGTCCCGCTAAAGCCAGGGCAAAAATTGAGAAGGGTGTAGAGACTAATACCATTTAAATAACCTCTATAGCGCTATTTTCATATCACTAAAACTCTGATGTAAGGAGATGACAGAAAACAAGAAATGCTGTATCAGATTCTTATTTTTCCCCACAATTAAAAATTATACCCATAAAAATGTAAATGAGGGACTACACACACAAACAAAAAATATTTTGGTGACTATGCACATTTGAATGAAATCTGAACTTGTGGCTTTAGAAAATTTGGTTTAAAACATCTGAAAGTGCTTATACAATAAAATCGATGAATTATGACACAGAAAAGGAAATGTACTTGATTACTTACTTCCTAGCAAATCCCCTGGGCATGTCAGACTGGTAGACTCTGTTTGTTACGGGATCTCTGACTGTGTATGCCATGCGAGGATCAGCACCGTCAAACAGGAGAGAGGAGTTGAACCGGTCTGCTATCCTCTCCACTGTGCAGTCCTCTGTAGCTAGGTCGCTGCCAGTCTCTTCGTTGGCTGTGTGGACAAAGACACCAGGAGAAAATATGAATTGAATACCATAACCCCAAAAGAAGCAGAAACATACAGTTATTAACAAAATTATTCATACCCCTTGTGAATTTGATTTTGTGTTTTCCTTAACCCTTACTGTACTGGGCTATTTTGAGCACCCACTGACTGGGGGGGGGGGGGGGGGGGCCTGGGAGGCCCCCCCCCCCCCCCCTATGATCTCGGCCGTCGATTGTCCGATGAACAGGAATTTTTCCTTGTTTGTAGATATTTACGTAAGGAACTAGATAGTATAATTAGTTTTTTCCGAATATGCACATTTTTGTTGTTAGCCTAATTAATTATGCAAAATGCTAATTTTATGCATTTTACAAAAAAACGTGTCAAACTCCACTTTTTGAATGTTGAAACTCAATATTCATATGAAACTTCTTTTCTAACACAAAAAAGTTATTTTAATGTAATTAATAGTGATAATTTATGCAAATTTTGATGCGATCAAAAATGATGCCTCCGCCATAGAGCAATTTTTAAAATTCAAGTTGATTGTAATCCATCTGTCGGTTTTAATGATAATGCACTCACAAGCTATTTATAGGCATACATAATGAGCCCCATGACCTTTGACCTGATGACCCTAAAATCTAATCAGTTCATTGGCTCTGCAAGATACATATACATGTACATGTCTTGAGTTTGATAGTAATCTGTCTATTGGTTCTCATGATAATGCGATCACAAACTATTTGTGCATACATAATGAGCCCTGTGACCTTTGACCTAGTGACCCCAAAATCTAATCAGTTCATTGGCTCTGCAAGATACATACATGACCCAAGTTTGGCAGGAATCCATCAACCGGTACTTGAGATAACGCGATCACGAGCAATTTTTGCATATATAATGAGCCCTGCGACCTTTGACCTTTAACCTTGTGACCCCAAAATCTAATCAGTTCATTGGCTCTGTTAGATACATACATGACCTGGGTTAGGCAGGAATCCGTCAACCGGTTCTTGAGATAACGCGATCACAAGCAATTTTTGCATATATAATGAGCCCTGTGACCTTTGACCTTAAACCTTGTGACCCCAAAATCTAATCAGTTCATTGGCTTTGTTAGATACATACATGACCCAAGTTTGGCAGGAATCCATCAACTGGTTCTTGAGATAACGCGATCACGAGCAATTTTTGCATATATAATGAGCCCTGTGACCTTTGACCTTCAACCTTGTGACCCCAAAATCTAATCAGTTCATTGGCTCTGTAAGATACATACATGATCCAAGGTTGGAGGGAATCCATCAATTGGTTCTTGAGATAACGCGATCACGAGAACGGGACGTACGGACGGACGGACGTACGGACGGTACGACGTACGGACGGACGGACGGACGGACAACCAGAAAACATAATGCCTCCGGCTACTTTGTAGCGGAGGCATAAAAATTGAAATACTTGGTATGAATAATCTAGTTGTTAACTGTACATGTACATTGGCATGACAGAAAAAGTATACAACCTCCAGCCAAAGCACCATGGATGAAAGAGCATATTGAATTCTGGTAATCATGGAAAAAAATATGCGCAGAATCAAATTAAACTTACACTTAAGACGACAAACAAATGTCTGCCCTATGAATCAGGTAGATAACATGTCTGAATAATAAGCAAAGAAACATAAGGAGAGCAGTCTAAAAGTAGTTGGCCTGGGGGGTGTTTCACAAAGATTCTAAGTCAAACTTAACTCTAAGTTGGACTTAAATATTATGGAGAGCCATTTGTAGCCTTATAATGAAATATATTCAAAAGCAAAAATGAAGTATTTTAAACTTTTCATAAATTCCACATTAAGACCATGAAATCTCCCATGATAATAGAAAATATGAATGATTTAAAATAACTTTTACAATATTTTTTAAAGGGTGCTAACGGCTTTCCATAGTTGTGAAGTCCAACTTATACCCTTTTCTAACTGCATTGATTTTCATCGGATGCATCCGGACGCATCCGATGAAACGGCCAGTTAGAAAGCAACAGAGGAGAAAAAGGCGATTAAATAGCCGATGAAAAGAAAAGAAATAGGCGATTAAATTCTCCTGCTCAAGAGCAGGAGAAATTCTCATTCTATCGGTGTGACACCAATGAAACGGCCAGTTAGAAAGCGTTCGGGAGAAAAAGGCGATTAAAACAGCGATTAAAATGGTCAAAGGTCGCAGTATACGCGCGCTTTATCGTAACCAGCTGTGTTTGTTGACTTATGGTTGAACATGCTGCATGCTAGCTAGATGGAGCGCGGGCTTAATAATTACGCAATAATTCTTCACTTCCGGCAAGGGCTCGCTACAGCGAGTGAATTTCACCGGCAGTTAGAAAGCGACAGGGGGAAACTGCGGTTTCACCTTTGTTTACATAAGGAAAATTCAATCTGTATTTTCATAGGTGTGACTCCGATAGAAGCCAGTTAGAAAGCAGTATTAGAGATAAGTTCAACTTAGGATCTTTGTGAAACACTCCCCAATTTGTCTACAAGAACTTGTGGTCGGTCCCATGAGTATTGTGCTTTTGGTGGAATGACATGAATGGAATTTTTATTGCCAATATTCTGGAAGTTTATTCTTCAGTGATCTAGTTTCCAGCAAGATGTGTGTATGTAGCTGGACCAAATAACCCCTTTGAATCCATAAGCATTTAGAAATTCTCTAAGTCTCTTTGTGTTGAAAAAGGTTATACAGTTGTCCTTGTTTAATAAACTCAATGTAGTTTTGATGAAAAATGTTGATATTCAGGTCAAATATATTTACATTTTGCCTACCCATAATGGGAGGACATCACAGAGTATGATAATAAATGGACATCGTCTTCTATAATACTCACTTATTTTCAGGATGTCTTTTACACTTTGGCAAGATAGTTTGTTGATGTTGAAAGACCTGAAATGAAAATAGAAGTAGAAAAAACATCAATGTATTCAAACCAGAACAGTGTGTATCAAAAAAAGATGTATCCAACTTTAGTAGCTCCTAATTAAAAAGTCATAGCCATTATGACTTTGAAATCTATTTTATGATGAAGAGTAACTTGTTTTCTGTCCAATGATACAATACCCTCTTCATAATATTTCTGCTTTTGATAGGCATTTCCTTGAGTTTGAGTTGATAATTTTGATATCAACAACTTTTCCCTTCAACTGTCTAACGATCAATGTAAATATTTTTTTGGAATGAGATACCATACAGAGCCTTTGACCCACATTTTTTACTTCAGCCCAAACTTGGTACAAGAGCATTTTGACGATACTTTTTGAAAAGCTGGGTATACTTTTTTAAATATGCGCTGTATATGATTCACTGTGATGGACTGGTTCCTAACCCGAGAAAGGGAATAGGCTCCCTCTGCTTCAATAGCTGTCTTCTCTCTCATCCTGTTTTCTTTTCTAATTTCTACCCCATTTTGAAGAACTTCTTGCCTGCTATGTTTTGACACCTCTCCATATATAGGATTAAAGGCAAAAGTCTATCGTGATAGGACTGGTTTAATCACTCATAAGAAATCATACTATCCATCTGACCCAAGGAAATAGTTATCATCACATATTAAAAAGAAATAATGAAGAAATAAAACCTGCCCCTTACTCTCCAACCCCATGTACTTTTTATGGAAATCTAGGATAATGTGAATTGAATTCAATGTTGCTTTCACGGTTTGTATACGAGTTACAACAAGCCTATGCTTAGAATTAGCATGGTTCTGGGTCCTGTTTCATAAAACTTGTTATCAAATAACAAGTTACAATAACTGTTTAATATAAGCTACTGAAATTGTGCCATTTGATTGGTTAAGAGCAAATTTGTCATAGATATTTAGCATTTGTTATTGATACATGTTTATGAAACGAGGTCCCTGAAGCAATTTGAGTCTAGATATACGAGGGAGTATAATAGTACTTACCATGACGATGACCCAGTTCCTGTTGACACTGTGACCCCTGAACTCTTCTGTTTCTCCATTGGGCCGTCATCCACTGACATCTCATAGTAGGACATTCTGTATTAAGATTCAACATGAATACAGAGCACTTGTCATAGAGGTGACATGATGCGCAGGGGGTGTTTCACAAAGATTTTAAGTCAAACTTAAATATTATGGAGAGCCATTTGTAGCCTTATAATGAATTATATTCAAAAGCAAAAATTCAAATATTTTAGACTGTTCATAAATTCCACATCAAGATCATCATGATAATAGAAAATATGAATGATTTGAATCAACATTTTATGCATTTTAAAATAACTTTTACAAAATATTTTTAAGGATGCTAACAGCTTTCCATAATTGTTAAAGAGAAGGTTGAGGTCTGGGAAGAGGTGAAAAATAATTTGTGAGCATAATCATTCTTATTATGCAAGAAGAACATCAGATAAGACATGTTCCCTGAAAAGCATGGCTCTTCAAATGCCTTTATATTCTAAATATGACATGTAACATCGTAAAACTCCAGGGTAGGATTTTTACGTCACGTGTTCGTGTAGTCCCATATACATCTTTCTGTGTACAGTGTTTGTAACTTTACCAAGACTTGGCAAAATTTCTTATCATTTTGATGATTCCAGACCCTTGCAATACACACACATTCTTTTATGCTAGATGATCAACCTTTTCTGGTCGATTCCACACCGTTTCTTTCACAATGCAATCGCATGACCAGAACTCAACTTCATCTTTAAGTCCAACCTAGAGACAACTTCAACTTAGGATCTTTGTGAAACACCCCCTGAAGTGTCAATCGACTGTGGATTAATTGATCTTACATATGCTTGATATCCAAGCTGCCATACTTAAGCAACATTATAATGATAATATTTTGGGTTTATACAGCGCTTAATACATCAAAGATGTTTCTAAGCGCTTTACAGATATATTATTACCCCCATTCATTGGATTCAAGCTTGCCTGCACATTCTCCACTCCCCATGGAGCATTCCAGCCTAGCGTCATTTTACAGATGTCAATAAAAAAACATTTTGAGCAGAAAATGTTGTTACAATATCTCCTTTTAAGAATTAACACGTGGTATGCAGTAACGTATATAAAACAAATATTGAATACTTATTTTTAGGATCACAGATAACTCCTTGGTGATCTTGAAACTGTACTATGCCCCTCGTTTTGCGATCACCTGGCTTGGGCAATAGTTGAAACCATGCTCCTCAAAGCAGTCCATACTTGTATAATGTTATAAATGGAAATGTGATAATTTCTTATTACCAGGGGTGATAGTAAGCACAAAAAAAAGAAAAAGAAGAGTACTCTGGGGAAAAAATGGCATCTAACAACATTCCCCCTTTTGAGTAAGAAAATTGGGGAAAAATAGGGAAGAATAGAGAAAATAAGGGGAAAATCGGGGGGGGAAAAAAAGAAAAAAATCAGGAAAACATCGGGAAACTGATTTAAATCGGGTAATTATCAGGCCTGTATTACCTTGAAGAGAGTGACTCTCCAATGAAGATCTCATTAAGAGCTCTAACAGGCAGCACCCTAGGTCCCTTGACCATACAATCAAGGCCCTGATGCATACGCCTCTCCTGCTGGCTATGGGTGTGGTAGTGCTCCGGGAAGCTCAGCTCCAGCTCATGGAGATCGATGGGGTCCTTGTTGACCATGCGGCCATCTACGGTCACTCGTATCCTCTGACGCCTCATCCACCTGTGCAGGGCAGATGGGGGAACCACAGAAAGTTTTTTTTCAAGTAAAGATTCAAAGGCAATCAGGGGGGTGTTTCACAAAACTTGTCACCAGTGACAAATGACAGTTTTTGTTATAAGCTACTGAAATCCCTGCTTCTGATTGGTTATCAGCAGAGTTGTCACTGATTTTTGTCATTTGTCATTGAAAAAAGGCTTTGTGAAACGGGTCCCAGGATTTCTGAGCTACTTTATGAGAGAAGCAGTCCTAAATAGATCATCATGCAGTAAATAAGCCATGGACTCGAAATATGTTGATAGTGTAACTTTGTGATTGACTGGAGGATTTGTTCAATTTGGATCAATTGCAACTCTGTTAGATGGGGCCATAGATTCTAACACTTTAGTCTTCCAAGGAACAAATGTGCAATTGCATTTTTTGTGATTGACTGCAGTTGCACTTGGAAACAGACAACGAGAGCTACTCTCACTACAAAATTGTAGCTATGTGAAAGAGATGAGAGAAAGTGGAGGGATAAAACGTGCACATATATATGTGCAAATGCATGTGACGAATGTAATCATTGGTCAATTAATTACAAGAATTTGATTGACTGAAGTAGCACTTAATAGAAACAGACAATGAACTCCTCTCTCTACAAAGTTGTAGCTATGTGAAAGGGAAAAGAGAGAGTGGAGGGATAAAATGTCCACATATATGTGCAAATGCATGTGACGACTGTAAACATTGGTCCATTAATTACAAGAATTTGGAGAAACCTGGGGATGAACCTAAATGAAGATTACCTGAAATCGCCAGACAGTATCTTCTTCATGGCATTTTCAAAGAGAAAGGTATATCTGTTGGGTAGACACAGATGACCCTCAGACCCTTCGGGGTCAGTGTTGACCCCTATCACCGGTGTCTGGTCTAAGACTTTACTTGCAGCTAGGAGGAAGGTACCGTCTCCTCCCATAGATACAATGAGGTCCGCCCACCTGACTGCATCATCGTTGAAGTGGTAACGGTCAACAGTTCTTGTCTCTAAACCTAGCTTTCTAAAGGAGATGAAAATGGGTGAATAAAAGGAAAGCACAATGAAGAAATGGGGTTTTAAAGAAGGTGACAGTTTTGTTCTTCTCTCCTATATGTATCCAACATGGGAGAAATTCTATTAGTTAATTGTTTTCAAAAACAAATACAAACGTCAGATTAAATATTTGTATAAAACATATGAAGGCAACATGTACATTAAATACCCCCCCCCCAAAAAAAAAAAAAAAAAAAAATTATAGCAGTTTAAGGGGATTCTGATTAGTATCAATTTAACCCCCCCCCCCCCCCCTCATTATGAAAAATGGAAAACATTTACCGGTACTCACTCAGGTATTGTGAGTGGTAAGAACAACACAGATGATAATTACATTATTCAATTTGGAAATCACAACAAAAAATTGAAAGGACCAAATCAATCTACAGTACCGAAAGATAGTCATCAAATGGGTTAAATCCTCACCGTTGAAACATCAACGGTGATCAAATTTAAAATGGATATGAAAATTGGCTTCTTTTTCTTTGCCTGCTGAAGGAGTATAAGCTACAGGTGTCAAAATCTCATCTTACTGGAGAATGTTCTTGCATCTTTCTGTGTTCTCCGAGTGAACTCTATGACGCTCCTTCAGGAAATCAAGGTCTGATCCTCTCTCCAGCAGCTGCATATGGAAGAAAATTGTGATTAACCCTTACCCTAAACATAGACCCTGGGATTCTGTTCATTTGTTAACTTTTCTCATCCTAATAGGTAGGACGAGCCATGTACAATAAACAAATTAGAAATTAAAAAAATCTAAATGGAGGTGGGGTACAAAAGGAAGATCTCACTTTTCAGTGAAACTAAAAGAGTTAGATAATAACATTAATTTTGTGTGGTAAATTTTAAAAGATGGATTTGATTTGGAAGTAAACAGCGAAGAGGACAAAGTCACACAGACAAATCGAAAATGAGGAAAGACTTCCTTTAACGACAGCGACTCAAATTGAAAAACAAAGTTTCTTGTATTGCCTTATTTCACTTTCTTTCTATTGATCTCTCATTGTCTCTCTCACTTTTTCATTGTCGTCTCAATAACTTGTAATCCTGTGATATTAACATAAAATGAATTACAAATTTCACTTTTTGTTGGAAGCCCCCGGGATTCGATACTGCACCTATTCCAACAGAAGACGGTGACGCTCTCAATGTACCTGTGATGGGGTTTGTAACAAATTTCTAGGCAGATTAGACATTATTTTGTAGGTCGCTAGGAAGCACTGTTTAGAGCCTTATTTCAGAATCAATTTTTTTCGCCTTACCCTAACTCGAACGCTAACCCCAACTGCTGAGAACACAGCATTCTTCCAGAATCTCGGGTAAAGTAAAGGTAAAGGTAATTAGATAGATATCATTCGAAGGAATCCGGGCTAACTACAAAGACAACTCGGCCTAGCTGCAAAAACGGTCAGTTTTTGTCAATTTACCCTAACCTAACTCTTAACCTTACCCTAACCTTAACCCTAAACCTGCAAAAATTGACCGTTTTCGCAGCTGGGCCGAGTTGTCTTGGTCCGACTTAGCCTGACTCCCATTCTAAGCTGTCCCCAATTTTGTTTTCTTTCAAGTTTCAATTTGGGTGGCTGTCCCAAAAGGAAATCTTCCCGAAAAGAATAACGTAGATACACCTTCAAGAAAAAAAGAGAAGATGTTATGATACCTTGCAGATGCAGACAGAGAAAACTCTAAAAATTACTCTTAGTCTTACCCTCCGTCTAATTTGTTCTTCTGTCTCGACTCCACCGAAGCGCTGTTTCTCAAACAAGTATCTTGTTGTTTTGGGAACAACAAGAACATTTGAAACATGATGATCATTGGAAGAGGAATATGATCTCCTGTTCTGTCTCCTACTAGTCGGTGTCAATCCATGACATTTCTTAAGAAAGGGGTCATTTTTATGCTGCTTAAGCTTACTCCCGGGATCACACGTAGTCAAACAGCAGATTGTTCGAGTAATAACCATCGGGTTGGTACAAAGTCCAACCGCTCGACTTCGGGCAGCTTCCAATACGTGCAACCGTCGCAACTTTGTCCTAACCAGCTGCCCTCCGAGCGTACGAATTTTAGCTTGAAAACATGGTAGGCATGCTGTTTTAAAACACGCCATTACGCTGATAAAGATGCCTACATTTATAAGTTCAATGCTGCACAAACAATTCTCACAATGTTGTCTTCTTTATAGAGTTTTTCGCAAATTTACTATTAAATTGTTTCAGGAGTCGACGAAAGTTTCACACAGCTCGCACACTGAGTAGTCTTTATCTCAGACTTACAAAACTTTGTTTGTAAATTAAATTAAATGTACATGTATTTCAATGCAGTGTAGTGTACAGTTGCATAATCATATGGGGACACGTTTTGCTAATGAAGATAATTTGATTGTTCCTATAAACAAATTTTACCTTTCTTCAGATGTGCCAATAATACATTTTCTTTACATCAATCCTTTATGCCAACCGCACAAGACATTCATGTACGTTGCAATTAGTATTTTCAAAGATCCTAATTGCCCAGGGCCACCCGCCCCCACCTCATATCGATCCTCTGACCCTCTCTCACTCCCAATTTGCTACATTCTCACATCTCCCTGCTACTGTCTCTTTTTTTTCATTTTTCTTTATATCCCTGTATTACTCTTCTTTATTTTTTCATCTTTCTCAATCTCTCTCTTCGGCTCTCTCTCTCTTGTATTTATCGCGTCGTTTTTATGAACCGACAAATCCATCATTTAAATTGTTGTACGGAATCGTTGTTCATAATAACAAATTTATTCCCCCTCTCCTCAACTCCCCCTATAACCTTACCTCAACACGAAAGAATTGAAGAAAAATAATCAAACTAAGGGCAGTCACACTATTGCATTAATTACCAATATCCAGATTAAGTAACACGTCATTGTCATATGTTTATATGTTTCTGTAGGTTATATCTCAAGGTTATAGAAATTGCCTTTGGTTAATTGACTTTTATTTGTTTGAAATAAAGTTTTGCCATCATGTTCCTCCCTTTCACACATTCTATTATTCTTTAGAGTCATATCTGTCAGTCATCTCTTTATCCAGCTTTCTCCACTCTTTCTTTCTACACATCTCACTCTCTCTGCTCATATATCCCTCAAGTCCTCGATCTATTCTTCAATTTCATCCTCATTTAGTGATCAGTGTTGGAGTTGGAAAAATATTTACTTGTTGGTTCCAAATGTCATTCAAAATGTTCAAACAGAGAATTCTCTTTTGAAAAGCTTGCCAAACTATATGTCCTTATCAAATAAAATTATGATGTATTTTTGTTTAATTGGGGCCCTTTTTCCTACCTCTCCCATTAAGCTATGGCTATGACACATTATGTAAAGCCTTAAAGGTAAAGACCAGTATTGGTAACGCCCCAATTTCAAAAAATGAAATGGAAGCTCTCATTACCAATCATGTGAAAGAATATGTTTTGACTAGTACATGATGATAAAAAATTTGCCGGGAAACCGCCTACTAATTCATATATTTGGTAAATTTATTTCTCTCATGGTCGTGTGAGAGATATAGGGTAGTCCCGTATACATCTTTCTGTGTATAGTGCTTGTAACTTTACGAAGAATGGGCCAAATTTCTTATCATTTTGATGATTCCAGAACCTTGCAGATGCTAGATGCTAGATGATCAACCTTTTCTGATCGATTCCACAACGTTTCTTTCACAATGCAATCGCATGACCATTACTGGTCTTTACCTTTAAAACTCAAGAAGACCAGGGAGGTGTTTCACAAAGATCCTCTTTAAGTCGGACTTAACAGTTATGGAAAGCCATTAGCATCTTTGAAAATATTTCAAAAAGATATTTTGAAAGGCATAACATTTTGATTTGAATCAGTCATATTTTCTATTATTAAGGAGATTTTATGTTCTTGATGTGGAATTTATGAAGAGTATAAATTACTTTATTTTTTTTATTTTTAATGTATTTTAATTTAAGGCTACAAATGGCTCTCCATAATATTTAAATCCAACTTAGAGTTAAGTTCGACTTACGATCTTTGTGAATAGAAACAGAACAAAACTCAAACCTGACCAATATATATTTCTGCTAACGTCTTTAATTATTCAGCAATAACTAGTCTATATACTATAAACTATATAACTATAACAAATATTATAAAAGACACACAGTAAGATACATAGATCATGCATTTCATATCATATCATATCATATCATACATGCATACACATTTGGGTATACCTTGTTTAGCAGGGCACAACACTAACTTATTAGACTCGTATAGTTAACGTCTTTTGAGTTCTGAGGAAATTATATTGTCTTAGAACTGCTTCGAGCATTACATGTATTATGTTATAAAGATTAAATATTGCATAGATCATATTGCACTACAATCCAAATCCTGAATATAAACAAAACTAATTCTGCAATACAATTTAATCTTTTATGTGCCTCAATTAAAAGCTGCACTTGACACAGAAAATTGCAAAATCTTTGGTCTGGTCTTACTCGGCTACATTAATCATCAACGCTTCATTACTTTTAAAATTGCATAGATATGTAGCAGTTTCTGGTTATTTTGATTAAACATTACCAGTAGCTGCATCACATTAAAAGAATTATTATACATCATTAAAAGAATTATACATCATTTAAATGAATTTCAGTATAATAGAGAAATTATCTCAAACAAATAATCACAGTTAAAGCTTCAAATCTGTCAATTTACTTCATTGGACAATAACCTTGATATATATTGCAAACTTTAAGCAAGAAATATTCTAAATTTAAAAAATCAAATAGATCAACCTCTTTCTACCTGTATAGCTTACATTTTTCCAATCTAAAATATCTCAGAAATAAGATATATTTAACTAGCAGTTTGGCCACAGTAATTTCAGAATTTATTTCAGAATTATATTTAGTTCTTTTGATGTACAGTCAGACATCTGTACATGACCAACATAAATGTTTACTCCACTCGATTTCAGAGTTTCTTATGACAATGAATATGAATCTTATACTATAAAGAGAGTTTTTAGACTACCACCATCCTGTTCTTTGACTTCATTACATTTTTTTTAAAGAAAAAAAGGAATATCTGGGATTTGGAAATTGAAATGACCATGAATCCCTTGAAAGAAATTAAAGGAACCTCACCCCAGAGAATAAGTGACCTAGCTACCTGGCAAACTTGTACATGTATCATGCATCAAAATATAGTTGGAAAGACTTTTTAATTCAATAACAAAACCTGAACTTTTCAATAAGGGAAAATCATAGCTGAGAAGTTAAAATTAAATTTAATGAACAATATATAACAGGGGAACAATTGCAACACATTTATTTAAAAATACTAAAATATAGCAGTTGACAAATCTATTTAATGTATGCAAAACCTTCACCTTAGAAGAGCACCAACTTATTCATGAAAGTTTTGTTCTAGCAATCAGGGGCGGATCCAGGATTTCCAAAGGGGGGCGTAAGATGTACAAAATTATGAGTGCGAATTGCGAAGCCTTAATGGCGTGGGGTCTTAATGTTGAACCTTAAGATGCTCTGTGGTATATTCTGAGGCATTTTTGAATGCGTAAACTGAACATTTATGTTATTTATTTTTTTCGGAATGAAAAAAGAGGGGGAGGGAGTACCCAAGCCCCCACCAACACGTCATCAAGCAGTGTTCCCAAAGAGTTGTGGCAAGTATTGTTGTGGCACTTGGAAATCATCGCTACTACCCCCTCCCCCCCCCCCCCCCCCCCCCCCCCCCCCGAACCCAACCCACGATGACCCAACCAATTTACTGCTCCGTGCAAAATTAGCATATAGGAACAGACCTTGAGCACTAAGCCTGATGCTTTACTTGATGGAGAAAATTCTCCTCTTCTGTCTTCAGGAATCGTTTACAGACTCATGCTTAAACTATACACGTATCAATACTGGTAACTCCTAGAATCATATCAAATGTAAATAAGAATGATCATATGACGATGCATGACTATAAGTATCATTACATCTTATGAAAAGTGAACTCATTGACCTGTGACCTAGCTTTGACCTTTCACCAGCAAACTACCTACTATCTACTTGATACATAAAATATTGTGATGCATACTGGTGCCATAAAAGTGCACCCCACAATGGTCCTTGATTTGTAGCCACAATCAACAGACAACTATAAAATACAATGGCTTTGGTCAGTAATATAACAAGCAAGGATACCTTCAAAAGGACCGATAAATCAAAGCAAACAAATCCGGAATATATACATGTTTGAGGAATCAATACCCTTTTCAATCTTTCTCTTTGAATTGGAATTAGGAAAGGAAGGTAAGAGAAGGAATGGGGTTACATGATGGAAGCCAAGTGTACAAGATGTATCGTTTATTTGGAGACAGAAGGATTTTAGCCAATATCTTTCAACATAGAGTTAAAGATAAATTTGAGTTC
Source organism: Strongylocentrotus droebachiensis (assembly GCA_035222895.1). Lineage (NCBI taxonomy): Eukaryota > Metazoa > Echinodermata > Echinoidea > Camarodonta > Strongylocentrotidae > Strongylocentrotus > Strongylocentrotus droebachiensis. The sequence goes on from JAVYIG010000490.1 coordinate 525,152, forward strand.
TGGTCATGCGATTGCATTGTGAAAGAAACTGTGGAATCAAGGAAAGGTTGATCATCTAGCATATAAGTATTGGTGTTTGCTGCAAGGTTCTGGAATCAATCAAAATGGTAAAAAAAAATTGCCAAATCTTGGTAACGTTACAAGCACTGTACAAAAAAAGATGTATATGGGACTACACAAACATGTGGTGTAAACAACCATCCCGGTTTTTATGCTATTACATGACATATTTAGAATATTAAGGTATTTGAAGAGCCATGCTTTTTAGAGAACATTTTTAATCTGATGTTCTTCCACACTTGCATTATAATAACAATGATAACGCTCACAAATTATTTTTCACCTCTTCCCAGAACTCAACTTTATCTTTAAGCCCTTCTCGCTCTTAACAGATGATGCATTGTATATAGGAATGGAAAGAGGAATGGATTATAAACTAATATCAAATTGCACTAGGAATATCTTCACATATTCACAGAAAATTAACTTTGATGAATATAAGGTCACAATATACAAATAAGGCACTGCTCAAAGATTGCAATGAAGGAGATTGCTAAATGAAGATTTTCAAAGCCTTAAGCAAACAAACGTGGTAATACATGACATTCTACATTTCTTTTTCTTCCACAAAGTGACCTTGAAAAGGCAAGTGTGTTCATTGACCTTATGAGAGAGTGCTTAACACTCTTAAATTAAAACTTGTCAGGATCGGAGAACAAAGCCATGACCACAGCTGAATTCACCAAACTCTGCTCTTGTTTCCATACCGGATGTCTTGCAACTAATTGTCTCCAACTGTGAGCTCCACAAGTTTCTAGTAGAAAGAAAGACAAATTTCAAGATGTTAAAACATATACCGGTATGTCTTATTAACTGGTTGAATTGACATTTGTAGAAGTGTTGTGGTCGAGTGGATACATCATCGGACTGTCGATCACAAGGTCCGCGGTTCGAGTCCCGCAGCGGCACTAATGTCCTTTGGCAAGACATTGATCTACATTTGCCATACTCAACCCAGGTGAGGTAAATGGGTACCTGGTAGGATTATTCCTTGAAACCACTGTGCGCTGAAAACGGCTGCCGGAGCTAAAGCTAGGGTTATAATTTCCAAAGCTCTTTGGGAGCGCCTAGAGCTATACAAGAACTGAACTATTATTATTATTATTTATTTTTATGTAGCACCAGGAGTGTCAAGGCTGCCAGACATATTGATAATAATAATATTAATGAAAATGGGTTCTTGTATAGCACTTGTCTGTCAGACTCCTGGCGCTCCACAATTATTACCCCAGCTTAACCATGGCTGCCATTAAAAGTACTCTAGCATCTAAAGGAATTAAATTCCTGAAAGATACCCATTTACCTCACGTGGGTCAAGTGTGCATATTGTTTTGTGCAAATTGCAGGTGAGGCAATTGAGCAACCATGCAGAGAAGAGAAGAAAGCAATCAAAGTATGAATGGCATGACTGATGGCAGCAGGTGCCTATAAAGTTAAGTTTTTTAATTACCTGTGTGATGTCATCTGTGTACTCTGGTTGGTTGACCTGTTTCACCTGCTCCCTTATTCGGATCATGTTAACCAGGGATGCATGGGCAGGGTAATCCGCACAGTCTGATGAACTACAGGTCAGAAACCGATATAAAATAATTAAACGAGAGACTAATTTCTTTGAAAATTGTAGGATTTGTTTACCTTGTTATGTCGATCAAATCAATTTTTTTTAAAACAGGTCACATTTCATTGAAAAGTTCTTAACAAATCTTTGTAGATCTAAATAATTCCTGGATTTCAAACATCACTCTGTGTTGTTTTTTCTTCTTCGAGAGGAAGTAGGTACAACTCTCATTTCTTTATTCTTCTTTCATATTCAGGTAGAGAATACATGATTAAGTACGCTATCTTGTTGCGTAGACATGTTAAAATCAAGTCTGAATGTACAAGAACAGGTTAATAGAAGTGAATTATTGCTTTTAGCGGATGAGGTTAAAGCGTACATGTCTGCTGCTAATCTCTGCAAGATCTTGTAAGCAGCCATCACAAGAGGAAGACCGACAGCATGGGGTAGCGCTTGTCGATCAGTCCCTCCAGAAACCTTCTTCATCACATCATGCACTCTATCACCAAGGATAGCAGCTAGATTGGGCCATAACGCATCGGTCACGCTGACATCACAACCAACTAGATGGAAGTAGGTGGGTTTCTCAGGAATCTCAAGGACCCGGATCGGGAGCATCAGCGGCATGTTGGGGTTGGCGATCCTCTGCCTCCCGATGGCGACGTGGAACTCCTGCGCACATTCCGGGCTCTCCAGGTAGTGAGGGGACAGGATGGGTACGATGCAGTTGGCCCTCTCCAAAGCTTCCAGCTTCTCCTGGACGTTACTTGGCACAGCGCTGAAATGCAAACCCGGCGCTGCCTGCTTGAGGACTCGCCCTATGAAGTCGACGTACTTCTCATCCTCGCTGTGAAAGCTGAAGATGAGATGCTCAGAAGGGTGGGCATAGGAGGGTGGGAGGATGTGTGGGAGGATGTCTGTGAGGGGTGGTGGAAATGGGGTAGATTCTTTCAGGAGGGAGTCACTTGTGCCAAAGTTCTTCTGAAACCGAGCTGCTCTAAGTGCCTCCATCTCAACATCAGGTGATATAGTAGGAATCTGAAAGAAGGAGATTAGAACTATTGATTGTCTTTAAAATAGTGATGTGTACATATATGAAAGAGCATATAATGAACTATAGCAAATGCATCTTTTCAAATCAAGAATTCCAAACCTTGTCTTTGTCGAAGATAGCAGCAAGATTCTCGCCTACATCCAGCTCCTCTTCCTTGATCCACTGAGTGACTGCTGGACAAATGACCTTGACCACATCTTCAAAGACATCAGGTGTTCCCTTGACCATCGGGATGCGAGTGAACTCAGGTTGGATGGTGTCCAGATTTTCGAGACAAATGGGGATCAGCTGTAGGTGCTGTTTGCCCTGTGGTGGAATGAAATTAAGAAGATTTTTTGGTTAATTCTTTCTTGAACAAACGTGCCCTGAGATTCAATGTGCAATCCATCTTCACTCCTTTGAGCCACTGGACAAATGACATATGGTCTTCAAAGACATTATTCTCTTCTCTTCTCTATTCTCTTGATCAATTGAACATGAGGTAACTCTGGTTGGATGGTGTCTGCTTCCCCATAGGCCGCGAGATTCTCTGTGCAATCCATCTTCATGCACTCCTTTGAGCCATTGGACAAATGACATATGGTCTTCAAAGACATTTCATTCTCTTCATCAATGGAAATGAGGGAACTTGGGTTGGATGTACGTGTCTTGTTCTTCAAGGCAGATAGAGATCAACTTTAGTTCCCCCCATAAAGAGTGGATCGAACCATTGAGAAATATCAAAGCTAAAGAACGCTTGCTTTAAAAGTGTTTGATACTTGTGCGGAATGTAAGTGAAACAGCTTCAAGAGGGTTAAATTTTGATCCACAACGTTATTTAAACATATTCACAAAGACTTTTACAAAGTCAACTAAAGGGCAATATTGTTACCTGATACTTATTACCTGTATATTGTGTGGATGCCAAGCCTCTCATTACCACACATTAATTCACACCGTGATACACACGGTTGGTTTAATTTGTGATCATGTTTCTAGTGTAAAACACAGGCTCCTGAGTAATATCCCTTGCTTTGCCCTATGTTCTTGATTGCAGACCTAAACTAGACATGGCTATTTCCAAGTACCTATAGCTATCATGAGCTTTATAAAATGATTAGTGTCAAACCAATGATTATTATGAAACAATTCATACTGGTAAGAAAATAATGAAATAAAATTGTCAAAACAGCAAATACACATGATATATTGGTGCATTAATTTGTCTGATGGTTATTGCATTGTCTGACAAAATCATAAATTCATCATAAATAAGGTGTCATTTGCAAATGGAAATGAATCAAGCACTACCGGTAACTATTATCAACATGCCGTTTGACTGACAGCGATTGAATGAAAATTATGTTGAGGCCGATGTAAATGTGTGTTGAATTGTTCATGTAGCTACATACAGTAAATGCCCGTCTTCCGGAGGGTACAAAAACAGATTTCATTTGAATGTGAGCTAGCTTCTTGGGAGAATTTTAAATTGTTGTTAAAAAAAAATTGGGTTCCAGCCAGTAAACAAAGATCTCATGCTCAATCTTGTAATTGAAAACAAGTCAAGATATAGATGCTGCTTGTAAGTGTCGGCTTGCATGGTGATGTAGATATACAGTAGGTTTGCGGTTGCACCATGTATGTGAGAGAGAGAGAGGTTTGAGGAGTCCTGAAACAGGACTCTGACTCGGTAATCTTTCTTGGAGGAGTGTAGTCCTGAAAAGGACTGTTTGTTATCTTTCTTGGCATATAGTTCTCAGGAGAAATATAGTGCTTGGAGAGGATGAGTGGCTCGACGTTTCGAACAGGTTGACTATCCGTCGTCAGGAGTGGGGAATAGCTGGCGTGCGTGAGCTTAAGTCACCGGTGTGCGGACGTCAGGGAAAAATAGGTGACCGTATGTCGGCTTGAGTCATCGGGTGGGCATGGATGGTCGGCTGGTAATTCGTCTGACTATCCGTCTGGGCTGGAGTCTCCGGGTTGCGGACTTAGGAGAGTTTCGAGTTGATGAGTGGGGTGTGTTGTCGGCGAGACGCTGTGTGTGTCCCCGACGTAGGCGGCGTTGTAGTCTGTTGTCGTCTGCTGTGCAGTGTAGCTGCGAGGCTGGCGGCTGCTTTGAGGGTTCGGCGGGTGGCGGTGGTTGATGTACGGGTGTCTGTCGGGGTGGTGAGGGCGGTGCTGGAGGCGGTGCTGGAGGCGGTGGTGGAGGAGGAGTGACCGGGTACTTGTTGATGAGAGGTTTCCAGATGTCGTTGATGTATAGTCCCGAGTCTTGGGGCACGGTGTTGTGGCGGTGAATTTCGATGGCTTCTCGGAATCGGCGTGTATGCCAGTGTTTCATTATGGAGATGAGATGACTGTTATCCCATTCGATGGTGTGTTCGTGTTGCTGGGCGTGTTTGACGATGGCGGACTTATCCCAATCGCTGAGTCTGAAGCTGGTTCTGTGCTCCTTGAGTCTTGTTTCCAGATTTCTCCCCGTTTCACCAATGTAGACTTTTCCACATTCGCATGGTATTTTGTAGACTCCAGCTTTCTTGTGGTTTGGATGCTTGTCTTTGTGGGAGTAGAGTATCGAATGGAGTTTGTTGGAGGAACTGTGTCGAACTTGGATGTCTGCTGCTTGAAGGATACGTTGAATCTTGTGAGAGGCTTGACCGATATAGGGAAGAACAATAGTTTGCTTCGGTGGTGTAGCTGCGGGTTGGTTCTCTTCAGGGGTGGAGTTAGCTACGGGCTTGTTGGCAGGAGTCTTGGATTTGATCTTATGTCTTGGGTATTCGTTGATGCTAGTTAGGGCTGTGGTGACATGCTGGATTTCCTGGTCTAGATGGTCTGCATCGCTGAGTTGATGGGCTCGGCGGATGAGGGCGTTGGGGACTGATTGTAGTACGGATGGATGGTGGAAGGATCTGTAGTGAAGATATCTATCGGTGTGTGTGGGTTTCCTGTAGACTTGATGAGCGGGCTTGCCGGATGGTGATTTGGTAACGAGAACGTCTAGGAAGGGGATGCTGTTGTTTTGCTCGGTCTCCATGGTGAATTTGATGCTCGGGTGATGCTGGTTGATGTGGGCGAGAAAGTGGTCTAAGTCAGGTCTGCTATGTGGCCAGATGACGAATGTGTCGTCGACATATCGGAGCCAGAGAGAAGGGCGCTGTGAGAGAGTCTGGAGTGCCGTTGTTTCGAAGTGCTCCATGAAGATATTGGCTATAACCGGTGAAAGAGGCGATCCCATGGCTGCGCCTTGAAGTTGCTGGTAGTAATTGTCTCGCCATTTGAAGGAAGTTGAGTTGAGACAGAAGTACATGAGGTCATGTATTTCATCCGGTGTCAGGGGGGTTCTGTCGGGGAGAGTGTCGTCAGCTTCGAGGCGTTCTTTGACGATTCGGCAGGATTCGGTGACAGGAACATTGGTGAAGAGAGATTCAACATCGAAACTGACCATGATGTCTGTATCGTGTATGGTGGTCTTGGAGAGGATATCGACGAAATGCTTGGAGTTATTGATGTGGTGCTGCGATTGTCCTACGAGTGGTTGGAGAATCTTGGTCAGGTGTTTGGCTGTGTCATAGCAAGGCGATCCTCGGGTTGAAATGATGGGGCGAAGTGGAATGGTAGGTTTATGTATCTTCGGCTGGCCAAACAGGATGGGGCAGGTAGCTGAAGATGAGCGTAGATTGAAGTAGAGTGGCTTGGATATGACTTCTGTTCTGTGAAGAGAGAGGAGTCGCTGGTTGAGTTTCCTTTCCGTTGCTAGTGTGGGATCTTTCTTTAGTTGTTTGTAAGTCGGAGTCTCGAGGAGCGCACTGATCTTATTGTTGTAGTCCTCTTTGTTCAGAACTACTGTAGCGTTGCCCTTGTCTGCCTGTAGAATGTGTATTGACTGGTTGCTGCGTAGATCTTTGATAGCGGCTCGTTCTGGTTTGCTAATGTTGGGTTGTGGTGGCTTAGCTGTGGATAGGGCTTGGGTGACTTGGAAACGGATTTGGTCCGCTGCGGTTCGGCTCAGGAATCTCAGTTTGGGTTCTACTTGTTGAATGACTTCTGAGAACGGGATCTTCTTGGGTGACACGGCGAAGTTAAGACCTAATGATAGGACTTTGTGTTCGGTTTCCGTGAGTGGATGGTTGCTGAGATCCTTCCACCATCCATCCGTACTACAATCAGTCCCCAACGCCCTCATCCGCCGAGCCCATCAACTCAGCGATGCAGACCATCTAGACCAGGAAATCCAGCATGTCACCACAGCCCTAACTAGCATCAACGAATACCCAAGACATAAGATCAAATCCAAGACTCCCGCCAACAAGCCCGTAGCTAACTCCACCCCTGAAGAGAACCAACCCGCAGCTACACCACCGAAGCAAACTATTGTTCTTCCCTATATCGGTCAAGCCTCTCACAAGATTCAACGTATCCTTCAAGCAGCAGACATCCAAGTTCGACACAGTTCCTCCAACAAACTCCATTCGATACTCTACTCCCACAAAGACAAGCATCCAAACCACAAGAAAGCTGGAGTCTACAAAATACCATGCGAATGTGGAAAAGTCTACATTGGTGAAACGGGGAGAAATCTGGAAACAAGACTCAAGGAGCACAGAACCAGCTTCAGACTCAGCGATTGGGATAAGTCCGCCATCGTCAAACACGCCCAGCAACACGAACACACCATCGAATGGGATAACAGTCATCTCATCTCCATAATGAAACACTGGCATACACGCTGAATCCGAGAAGCCATCGAAATTCACCGCCACAACACCGTGCCCCAAGACTCAGGACTATACATCAACGACATCTGGAAACCTCTCATCAACAAGTACCCGGTCACTCCTCCTCCACCACCGCCTCCAGCACCGCCTCCAGCACCGCCTCCAGCACCGCCCTCACCACCCCGACAGACACCCGTACATCAACCACCGCCACCCGCCGAACCCTCAAAGCAGCCGCCAGCCTCGCAGCTACACTGCACAGCAGACGACAACAGACTACAACGCCGCCTACGTCGGGGACACACACAGCGTCTCGCCGACAACACACCCCACTCATCAACTCGAAACTCTCCTAAGTCCGCAACCCGGAGACTCCAGCCCAGACGGATAGTCAGACGAATTACCAGCCGACCATCCATGCCCACCCGATGACTCAAGCCGACATACGGTCACCTATTTTTCCCTGACGTCCGCACACCGGTGACTTAAGCTCACGCACGCCAGCTATTCCCCACTCCTGACGACGGATAGTCAACCTGTTCGAAACGTCGAGCCACTCATCCTCTCCAAGCACTATATTTCTCCTGAGAACTATATGCCAAGAAAGATAACAAACAGTCCTTTTCAGGACTACACTCCTCCAAGAAAGATTACCGAGTCAGAGTCCTGTTTCAGGACTCCTCAAACCTCTCTCTCTCTCACATACATGGTGCAACCGCAAACCTACTGTAAGTCAAGATATAGTTTCCAGTTCATCATGACTGTGCCATATGGACCAGTGATGGCCTGGTGGTGGAACCACTGCCCGGCAAGCAGTAGATGCAGGTTCAAATCCAGCTGGTTCCTAGATATTTTCTGACTTGTTTTCAATTACAACGTCGAGCACTCGATCTATATTTACTGGATGCAAGCTAGAATTTCTTTACGACAAGAGATTCACTATACAGTGTGTGTTAGTTTTCAATACAGGATGTGATCAGGCTACGACCATGCTAATGAGAAACCAAGTGTGACCGCAGGTAGGCAGGCAGGCTGACACACTTAAAGGAATGAAATGAAATGTGTTAGTTTTCAACACAGGATGCGATCCGGCTATGACCATGCTAATGAGAAACCGGGTGTGACCGCAGGCAGGCAGGCTGACACGCTTAAAGAAATGAAATGAAATATGTTAGTTTTCAATACAGGATGCGATCCGGCTATGACCATGCTAATGAGAAACCGGGTGTGACCGCAGGCAGGCAGGCTGACAAGCTTAAAGAAATGAAATGAAATGTGTATAAGTTTTCAATACAAGATGTGATCCGGCTATGACCATGCTAATGAGAAACCAAATGTGACCGCAGGCATATAGGCTGACAAGCTTAAAGAAATGATGAACCCTCACTTTTGAAAAGTGCTTGGCCTGAGCCAAAGCAAACTCTTCCTGGCAGACAGCGGACTTGAGGTACGGGGTGGATATGAGAGCCAGCATACACTGAGAACCATCGATAGAGTGATAGAGGGTGCGCTGCCAGGATTTGCCTGCAATAAAACCATGAAGGTGTTTCACAAAGACTAAGATTGACTTTAAGTTGGACTTAACTATGACAGGCCACTCATGCCACTGGTTGCTCTCACTGTTGGTCTCTCAATTATGATCTTTAGATGTTTTTCCTTCAATGATGAACTATTAAAAACATGTAAATTCTGTAGATTTGTGACCACGATTAATACATCTCTTGAGAAACCAATGCCAGGAATGGTTAGAAGAACTAGTGGCTTGAATGGCCTGCCATAGTTAAGTCTAACTTAAAGTCGATCTTAGTCTTTGTGAAACACACCCGATGACGTCCAAAGGGATGAAGGCAAGGAGAACAGCAATAGTGTCAAGCAACAGAATACCAGCTTTGAATGTCCGTTAGTCTCGATGGCACCAACTTCTACAGTTAACAACTAAATTATTCATATCCCTAATTTATACCAAGTTTTGTAATTTTTTAAGTATTTGAAAAATTGCTTGCCGATTTATGTTTCTTGGGAATGTGACATATTAAAGCTTACATCAAAAAGTATTCAACAAAGGCCCAGATTCAACTAGTCCGCCATTCATTATTTAGTAACAAAAAACACATAAAAAACATCAAATTGACAGGGGGTATGAATAATTAACTGTATAAATCAAAGATGTTTTCGTTAAAGTAACAGAATATTTTGTTTCTAAACAACCAAATATTGGCGCCGTTTCTCTTGGAAATCTGTGTTTGTATATACTAAGGTGATTTTGAGAGACAGTTAGAGCTAGACCTCAACTGGCTATGCTTGTATTACAGGAGATAATCAACCCTCTGCTACTGCATACTCTGCACACTGATAATTGGTGGTATTTTGTCACATACGTTACCACCTACGTCAATAATCTAGTATACCCTATATGCACCACTGTACGTATTTGATAGCCTTACTATAGCTCGGATCAGATGAAATTTCTTGGAGGATGGTTCTTTTTATATAAAGTAGTCTTGCGGGTGCACCGTGTGAGAGAGAGGGAGGATTGAGGAGTCCTGAAAAGGACTCTCCGTAATCTTTCTTGAGGGTGTGTAGTCCTGAAAAAGACTGTTGGTCATCTTTCTTAGCTTATAGTTCTAAGAGAAACTATAGCTTGAAGAGGATGAGTGGCGGGAGTTTTTATGCTCACCATCTTCCATATTCCACAGCATTAATGTCTTCTGGCAAGACATTTATCTACATTTGCCATACTCCACTCAGGTGAGGTTAAAGGGTACTAGGAAGAAATTAATTACATGCTTGAGCACCTTTTCATGGTGGCTCAACTAAAGCTGGGGTAATAATTTGATTGCAGGGCCCTCAGGGAGAACTGTATAAATACTGATGAGGCTACTCTGAGTAAACAAGACATTATATTACTACATTGTATTATAATATTATGATACCTGGTAATAGACCAATAACCTTGTAATTACTGAACTTCCAAGTTAAAAATGACATTAAGAACTCTCGATCTGCACTCCAATTAGGAGGCTTATTCACATTACAAGACGGTTAATCCACATTACAAGATATTAACCTGCACTTGCTACTCTCCACCCAGGTGTGAAATGGGTACCCGGTAGGATGCGACCGTCATTGTTCGTCAAACAGTTTTTGAGCGTCAAGTAACGCCTGGTTGGAATGCCCCCCAGGGAGTGGACATTGTGCACACAGTGTGTGCGGGCAAGCACTGATTCCAATGACTGGGGTAATAGTATATTTGTAAAGCGCTTGGAGACATTTGTATTAAGCGCTATATAAAAGCTAAATATTATTAAATATTATCACAATCAGACTCACCAGTCTTTAACTCTTGTACATCAAAAAAGATCTTCAGCTCAGGGGCGAGGCTCTTGAAGGTCTCCACAAACCGATTAGCCTTGTCGCTGTCACAGTGGGAGTACGAGAGGAAGATATCGTAATAGAGCGGATCAAAATGTGCCACCGTCAGCTCTTTGTGGAGTTTGACAGAGAGGGAAACGCCCACCTGCGAGCATGCTTCCTGGATCTTAGACTGATCAGCAGGTCTGCAGGAGAAAGAGAACATTGGTTAAAGGCATCGTTTAACAATGTTAAATCTGAAATGCATGGCCCTACGTGTTATCAGTGTCTGTGATATGGTGTAATATTGAAGCCCTAAAAAAAAATTGAGCTTCAAAATGATCATAAAGTGCCTTAAAAAGTAAAAATCTTTGAGTAACCAGTTTTACCATACATTTCCCCCATTAGACTGCAGCGTTATAACAGCCATTGGTGAAAACAATTTTTGAAATTTTGATGTCCAATCATAAATATCTTGATAATCAAACATGCGATCGGCTTGTAAAGTACATGGGATTTCTGACTGACCTATAGGTTAATAATTATGATTGCAGCATGAGCTAAATCCAGGATTTTGTTTAGAATCTGAGGCAAAGATACCCAATCCCTTTAAAGTTTTCTAAACTTTGAACTGTGTGACATATTCCCATCGTAAGAGAGTGCAGAAAACTTTCACCACCGTCAACTGTGGGTGCTATGACAGAGAAAGACACACTGACCTAGGAGGCAGCCTGGATCTTACAAGGATCAGTGGGTCTGCAGAATAGGACATCACTTAACTTTTGAACTTTCAAGTGCATTTCTCTTGAACTCTTCTAAAAAGTAGTACGATACAGGATAAACAGCATAATGTGCTTGTCTAATCTATCAAAAACCGAAATGGTCCCATGCTGCTCCAATGTTGCATGAACTACACTGGCTCTCAGTTGCTGATAGAATACAATATCGGATACTTGTTCAAACTTTCAAATCTATGTCGACCCCCCTTCCTGTATACATTTCCTCACTCTTTCAGCAACAGAGAACATCATATCCTCTTAGGTCTTCATCAGCTCCTACCTTTAACATTCCCAAATCCTGTTAACAGGCTGGTTTTAACTCCTTTCAGTCCTTAGCCCCACGTCTCTGGAACAAACTCCCCTCGTTCTTAAGAAACAGTGCTTCAATAGATTTCTTAAAAATTCAAACTAAAAACTTACATGTACAACTCCTCTTAAATTGATGATAGTTCAAAATACAGCGCCTTGTATCCTTTTGAAAAGGCGCTATATAAATCTATTATTAGTATTATTGTTTTAATGATTTGAGTACAAAACATAATCCAGTGAAAAAGCTAACATGCTGTTATAATTTCAAACATCATGCAACTCTAAATCTGGACCAAAATGAAGTAAAGACTGGAGCTCTGAACACACCTGCAATCCACGTACTGCACAAGTCCCATGTACGTAGGCATGATATCCACAGAGTGCACGTAGACTGGAGCCAGCACATCACGGTTGGCCCTGCGGTTACAACAGAGGGCGATGTTGTATTGGTCGACACATGCCTTGTTCTGAAGATAGTTGGGAGTCAATACTACAGACAGGCAAAGAACAGAGATGAAGGATGCAAAAAGGATAGCAAAGTTATTGTTCAAGATAACAATGAAAAGATGCGCTAGTCTACATGAAGATGATGGGGAAGAAAAAATCTTCTTCTTCGACCTCCGTTGGGTGTCGGAGATCAACAGCACCACCTCTGCCTGTTATGGGGCGTATCATTATATAAGTAGAATGTAAGCCTCATACAGTATTATTATTATGATTTATTTAGCAATCACTCAATCACAAGTACAAAGTAAATAGCATAAAGCACAATTTAAATATAATTTATAATTAAATTTAATAGGAATTAAGAGCATATCTTCTACCCCAGGATGCCAGGGCTGAAAAAAGGAAAAGCATTGATTGTAATAATTTCCCTCATGACTCCGTTCTTCTGAAGGTATTGCATGAATACGTAACCTCTCTATTTCCCAGTAACAGCACAATTAACACCAAAACTAATATCATATTGACAATGTCTGTTCCCTATTCCAAAGATCATTGTATTGTCTAATTGATGCAAACAAATTTTGGAAGGACATGTAGGCCTACAGGGATAACAAAGGATGTATATCACAATTCCATGAAGAATATGTTATTCTGAAAAGCTGCTGGAAGAACCTTAATCTAGAGTTAATACTTTTAAATTAATTTCCACACACAATATGTACATGTTTACATGTTTATATGTCATGTGACACTGTTGTCAGGACAACCTTCTCACCTGTGACAACCCTGGCACTCTTCATCATGACAGAGTACATGTCCTGCTGGAAGACGCTGTCCTTATCCAAGGTCTGCTGGGAGCCGTCATAGATACGGATGCCATCCTTGGCTCCGGTCAGCTTCTCCCTGATCTCCTTGGCAACCGCGCCATCCTCCTCACTGAATGACAGGTAGATGTCAAACTCCAGAGGAATCTCCTGAAAGATATAAACATCAAGATATTAAGCCTGGAATCTGACGAACTATATTTGATTTCATCATCGAAGCTCTGTATATATACCACATATAGACGAGCACGTAGTATTATCGGGAATCTGCCCCCGTATGTACTGGTATGTAACTTTGACCTTGTGCTGTGCTTTTTTTGTCATCATGTAATGTGATATTTTGATAACTATATATATGAAATGCACCTATAACTTGATCACTGCTTAAGTCAACTGCGTTAATTGGAATCTGCCTAATATTTATATATCAATCGATTGAACATTATTTGCCGCCATCATGTCTACAGATGTCACACGTGACACGGTATTATCCGTTGCTAATGACGCTATTCAACGCTACATAACAGGAGAAGAATTTCTCAACTCCATCCGCCGGGCAGTCCGTGAAGCAATTCACGATGAGATTAATAACTCGCGTTGAGAACAATGAAGGAAAGCTTATGGACCTCGAATGCAGCATCAACGAAAGAGAGAAGGAGATCGCGAATTTAAAAGTTCAATTGAAAGATCAGCAATCATCACTCGACAGGGTCGAGCGAGCCGCGAACATCCAAGAACAATATTCGTGACGCAATTGTCTACGATTCTATGGAGTCGCGCAGAAAGAGGGCAAAGATACCGATGCCCTAGTCTGTGAAATCGCCAATGAAAAGCTCAAGGTGACCTTGACGAAGGAAGATATCGAACGTTCGCACCGACTTCCTTCAAGGAACCCAGAAGTTTTGAAGCCTCCGAGCCGCTCGACAAGGAGTAATGCACGCAATGCACCTAAACAAGACGACGAACCGAAACCAGATGTCATCATTGTTAAGTTCGTTTCTTATCGTATGCGAAAATTAGTCATCTCCAAACGTCGCGAGCTTAAAGGCACAAAGATGGGTATCGAAGAAGATCTCACTCAGTCAAATGCTCAGTTACTGTCAAAAGCGAAAAAATGTGGAAAGATACTAGCGGCGTGGTCATTAGACGGAAGAATTCTTGGCCTTTTCCCCACTACTGGAGAATGTATTGAATGTACTATATGCATCATCGTTCTTACCATTAATCAAGAAACCCACACGTATAACAGAAACTAGCGCTACTCTTATAGATAATATTTTTACAAATAATTTATCTTCTAATATTTCATCGGGTATATTTTACACTGATGTGACCGACCATTTACCAGTATTTCAGATAACGGCTAACCAAAACCTTCATCATAATACAAATAATAATATTCATAGATATGTTATTAATAAAAAAACATAAATTGTTTCATGCAAGATCTAGATAACACAGTCTGGGAAGATGTGTATAATTGTTCAAATGCCGATATAGCTTATCAACACTTTTTGAAACAATTTCTCTCCAAATATGAGAAAAACTTCTTAGTAAAAAATATTTCTCTAAAAAAACATGCAATTTGTAAAAAACCTTGGATGACAAAAAAAGTGTTAAAGATGGTAAATAAAAAGAACATAATGTATAAATTATATTGTAAACATCCATCAAACAATAACAAGATGAGATATAAAAAATGTCGAAATAGTGTAAATAAATGTCTAAAAGAAGTTAAAAGATTACATTATTTCAATGAATTTAAAAAACATAAAGGTAATATGAAAAAAACTTGGGATGTTATTCGAGATATTCTAGGTAAATCTTTAAATAAATCACCTGCTAGCTTCAATGTAGATGGTCGTGACATATATGATAGTAAAGATATTTCTGATATATTTAATAACTTTTTTATCAACATTGGTCCATCTATGTCAAGTACTATTCCAGTTGATAGTGACATATCTTATCAATCTTTTTTACCACCTCCCTGCGAAAAGTCATTATATTTTAAACCTGTTACTGAAAACGAATTAATCAATATTGTGAGCGGAATAAAGAAGAGTAAAAGCACAAGTATTGATAACATAAGTTCCATTGTTGTAAAGAAAGTTATATTTTACATAACCAAACCGTTACTTTATATCTTCAATCTTTCACTATCAACTGGAATAGTTCCTACAAATCTAAAAATTGCAAAGGTAATCCCAGTGTACAAAAAGGGGGATAACCGCAACATATTGAATTACAGACCAATTTCTATATTACCTTTCTTCTCAAAGGTATTAGAAAAAGTTGTATTTACACGTATTCATAGTTTCCTTAGTGATAATGTAATATTGAATTCATGCCAATATGGTTTTAGGAAAAATAGATCGACTGAAATGGCATTGATTGATTTGCATAATTATTTGATTTCATGTATTGCAAAAAAATGTCATACTATCGGAATATTTTTAGATTTCAGCAAAGCTTTCAACACAATTGATCATAGTATAATGCTTTATAAGTTAAGAAATTATGGATTTCGCGGGCTTGTTTTAACTTGGTTTGAGAATTATTTAACAAATAGAAGTCAAGTGGTATATTTTAACGATGTTACTTCAAATAATTTACAAATTGTGTGTGGTGTACCACAGGGTTCAATCCTGGGTCCGTTGCTTTTTTTACTCTATATTAATGATCTTTCCAATTGCTCATCTGTTCTTAAACTTGTACTTTTTGCTGATGAAACCAACATTTTGATTAGTCATAATGATATTACACAGTTACAAATTATGCTTAATACTGTTAAAATGTATCTACATGGTTCAATTTAAATAAGCTATCTATTAATGTAGAAAAAAATGTATATATGTACTTCTATAATTTAAAAAGTAACAGAAACAAGGCACATGATCTGGTAGTTAAAATCAACAAAATTGATATAAAACGAGTCATTTCTACCAAATTTTTAGGTATTGTAATTGATGAAGACTTATCTTGGAATAGCCAAATTCTTGCCGTAACTAATAAGACTTCAAAAGGTGTTGGTATCATTAGCAAACTACGTTATCTCTTACCTAAAGAAATTCTTATTCTACTATATAATACATTAGTTTTGCCTCATCTTAGTTATGGAAATATTGTTTGGGAATTACATATCCATCAAAGTTAGATAAACTTTTAAAATTACAAAAGAGAGTAGTTAGATGCTGTACTTTATCTGATTTCCATGCACATTCTAAACCTTTATTTCTCAAACTGAAAGTACTTGATATATATCAGCTTAATAAGTATTTAGTAGGATTAATGCTCTTTAGATATGTTTACACATCACTGCCTGAAAACCTGCGAGTGCTATTAACTTTTAACGATGAAATCCATAGCTATAACACTCGTCATAGAGAGAAATTTCATATATTCAAATGTACAACAAACTTTATGTCCTTTTCTTTTAAACATACTGCACCTCTTGTCTGGAATGCACTCCCTCAGGAAATATGTCAAACTAGAAATTTTAATGGATTTAAAAGGAAACTCAAATCTTATTTATTAGCGAGTACATAACCCCTGTATACTATTTTATGTGATAAAAAGCATTTAATTTTTTGTTTTTTTGTTCCTTCTTCACTTATATATATATATTTGTTTCGTTTTGTATTGTTTTGTTATTGTCCAGTAAATTATTTATGTACTTAGTTATCTATTGCAAAAATATTTTAATTCAAACCTTTGGCACAGCCTCGAACTTTTGCAGTGACCCAAATTCCATTTTTTTTTTTTTTTTTTTTTTTACACTTGTGTTATCTTTTATATACATATATGTTTTTTATTGAATGGAATGAATAAATATTTTTTTTTGTTGTTGAAGATAATCGATGTCCATTTTTAATAATTTGTTTGGTATAAAATAGCATCAGCCTAGATTATTACATGGATTAATATTAAAGCAGAACATGTTTGTTTGTTTGTTCGTTTTATTTATTCACCATGAAAAATAACTGTTTACAGTAATTAACGGTGTATTAACCGCACCTTTTTGCCGCCGAAAAAAATTCAAAGTCGGGGGTGCGGTTTATACACGGTACACCAAAAAAAAAATTTTTTTAAATTTATGCCCCTCCACCTGGTGCTATGCCTGGCAATGTCTCCCAGCTCAGTAATCGGTGTGTTGACTCACCACTCGGAAACTAGAACAACACTCAAATTAGTCTGTCATCTTGGTTTGAAAGTAATCTTTCTGATAGATTTCAATATGTAGTTGATAAAAATAATTCCTCCAATTTTTCTTCTATATACACGGCATACCACAAGGTTCTATCCTAGGTCCTCTACTGTTTTTAGGGCGAAAAAGAGGGGTGCGGTTAACAAGGGCGGTTTATACAACGTTAATTACGGTACAGATAATAAAATACAGTGGGTTACATTGAGATATAATACATAGTACATGTGTTTTGAAGGAGCAGAAAGAAAGGAAAGAGCAAGAAGTGACTTACGGTGTCACATGACTATTAAAACAAACTGCTCAGCTACTCAAAATGTTTTGGTTAGTTTCAAATCGAGCTAGCTGAAAATAAATGATAGCACATATACTTTGAATGAACCTTGCTGTTTAAAATCTATTTTTTTTTCCGTTTCTTTTACACAATAATAAATTTTTCTTAAAATGTAACAGCATTTGAGAAGAGATGTGTCCACAATTAAACAGTTTTGTGATTTCATCTAACCACACCCCTTTCAATGCCTTTAGCATGCGTTTCTATTCTTCCTTTCTTTTTTTGTGCATTAATTGTTCTACAAGAGATATGGTTTAGTTTCTTTTATTTCACATGAAAAAAAAACAATACATTAACAAAAAAGCATATTTACAAAATTGATATTCATAAACAATAAAGACATTTACACAGCATAAGCTTGTATGGCATTTACACTAAATAATTTCAAAATTACATGTGAAAAAAAGGAACTTAGTAAAAGGCATATAGCTTGAAGAATTTAAGTTCCTCAAAATAATTTTGACACAGTGTCATTCAAAATAAGGTAGAAGTATAAATAATTAATAATTTCAGGAACCAATAGTATCTTTGATAAAATATGGACTATACTCAGTTACCTTTGGTAGAAGTAGCTGCATCTCATAGCGTTCCTTGAGTTCGTTGAAAGTCGCTATGACAGTATCAAAGCATCTGAGGGAGTGCTTCTGCAGTTTCCCGTCCTGTACCTTGCAATAGAGGACCAGCTTCAAAACCCGGAGAGGAAGCCCAGCTTTCATCCAGCCCACTGCCCCTTGAACCATGCCTTTCAACATGCTAGCTTCACCATAACCCTGTAAAGAGAGAAATGATTATTACCATGGTAACATAGAGATTATAGTTTTTTTTCTTCGTTAGATTTTGAGACGGACCTGCTTTCATCCCACCCAATAATACAAATAGTAATTATCACGATGGAAATATACACTGCTGGGGGGTGTTTCACAAAGATCCTAAGTTGAACTTATCTTTAAGTTGGACTTAAAAATTATGGAAAGCCATTAGCGTCTTTGAAAACATTTTGTAAAAGTTATTTTGAAAGGCATTAATTGTTTATTCAAATCATTCATATTTTCTATCGTCAAGGAGATTTCATTTTCTGGATGTGGAATTTATAAAAAGTCTAAAATACTTGAATTTCTGCTTTTGAATATATTTCATTTTAAGACTCCAATGGCTGTCCATAATTTTTAAGTCCAACTTAGAGTTAAGTTCTACTTAGGATCTTTGTGAAACACCCCCCTGGTCATAAAAGTGGAATAATTATTTTTACCCCAATTTATGGAATGACAATGATTTATTCCTAATAGATCTAAATAATAGTATACATTCTCAGATTTTATTAAATAATAATTTGCGAGTGTTTGTTTTTGCCTGACTGCTAAAGCATGTGTGTGCTTAATACTGTGCTACTATGCTAATCAACTAGGGGACCTACGCTCTTAAGTCATAACTGACAGTAATGAGGATTAATGCCTCACAAAAGGGCACTAATATAGCTGATCGACACAGTTTTTATTCTGGGGCCTCACAGTAATGAGGCCATTGTTTAGCCACTGAATCATGACTGTACGCAGCTACCAAAATACCAAAAACAAAGAAAATGCAATAAATTATCAATAATTCATTGCATTTTCCCCCGGTCCCCAACAGGAAAAATTCCCCTGCAGGGCCATGCATTATGGTTCAAGGCATGCCCACATAGATGATCTTTTAATGTTGGGGATCGGGGCATCCTTTAACAATGTTAAATCTGAGATGCACGGCCCTACATGTTATCAGTGTCTGTGATATGGTGCAATATGAAAGCCCTAAAAAAATTACGCTTCAAAATGATCCAAGAAGTGCCTCAAAAAAGTAAAAATCTTTGAGTGACCAGTTTTTACCAGACTCGTTTTCCCCAATAGACTGTAGTGTTATGAAAACCGTTAGGAAAACGCACAATTTGGTTTTGATTTCCAATCATAAATATCTTGATAATCAGACAGGCGATCGGCTTGTAAAAGTCATGGAGTTCCTGACTAACCTAATGGTTTATAATTATCATAATTGTAGCATGAGCTAAATCCATGATTTTGTTTCAGAATCTGAGACAAAGTTACCAGACTCTTCAATTAGCTTACCTGATCTCCAGTATTGAGAAGTGGACTGATGACAGAACCATCCTCATTCTTCAGTATAGATACCAAGCAGCGGAATACGTTTGCGACCAGCTCCTGAGGGCGGCCATCATAGCGTTTTCTGGATAATTCAAAACCAACAAATAATCAAACTTAAAGGTAATACAAAGTTTTGGGAAATTTTGGAAATTGGATTCTTTACAATTTTGATATTTTTGGATGCCCCTGTGGATGTTTTATAAGCACTAGAAAATTTAGCACCTAAAACACTTTTGCTTTCGAGAAAAATTGAATATAAAAGTTTTCCGGTGCTCCTGGTAAATTTTGATGAATTTCAAATAGCGCCTACGGCCGTACAATGGTAGCTGCGACCATGAAAATCTCGGAATATGTAGTTGTGATATATAATTTCCAAACAGGAATAGCTAATCGCTCGTTTTTAGTCAATACACATTGTTTTATAGCTTAATTAGTATCTTGACCTTGAGGGGGAGCTATACAACATGAAGAGTTTATTATTTACAATTTCATAACGAAATGCAGTAGGCCTAGAACATGGCCAGAATAATCACAATTTCTATCATGTTACAGTTCTTGCATCAAATCAATGCATTAAAACTTAGTTATTTAACTAGAATGCTTTCTTTTTTAATGGGTAATTATGAAGCAGGAAGCCCGAAACCTTAGCCTACTAACAAATCTCAACAAACTGTATCCTTTTATGAATTAATGAAAAAGTAGCCCCAGAAAAAAGAGCCCCCAAAAATTTGAAATGGAGCCCCCGAAATGGAAAACTTAATTTTTTTCTCTGGCTATTACTATTATTATTATTAAAGACAAGATCATGCATACACTCTTCCTCTTTGTCTACAGGATCTTCAAAGACAGTACCCCTCAGTACTAGTTCTGCTTGGTACATGAAAACAAAGAAGCTAATTATGAGTTCCTCTGCGACATCCTGTTATTGTTAAAACAAAAATCCTTTGTATCCTTCCTCAGGTCCCACAGTTTACAAACTTCATAACGGACTTATTTCTTCATAACATGCTTTCTACTGATCCAAAGATTACAGACAGGATGAATGAGTCAATGTCGCAATAATAATTATATACAGTTTTATACCATTATAGGGACCAGCTTTGTGTTATGTCATTGAGTAGGTCTCGTCCACGTCTATGCTAGTACTCGTTGAAAGCCTTTTCAGCAACTAAACAAGAATATTTTGGTGTGGTGTCTCTAGTAGTGGCCACGATTGATTAGTGCAGAGTGCGTATATTATACAAGTACGCTTTAAAAGGGCAATTTTTCACAGCCCAATGATGTTAGATAATCCTCGGAAATTAGAGGGAAACTTCTGATAACAACTTCTGATAAAAAATGAAACTAAATTAATTCTCTTACAAACAGCTACTGATACATCTTGGTGTCATTGTCAAACCTGATGTAAAAGAAATGTTATTAATCATTTAATTATTTAATCATTTATTTATTTCACTTCCTTTTAAAAAACATCAAAAGTATATACAGGGTCGTTCATTATCAACATAAGATAAAAGGATGTGCGGAATCGTGAAAGCCAAAATTGGCTTGATGAGAATGATCCCCAAATAAATACTTAGCATAAACAAGATACAAACTTATTTTATATAAAAAAACATAGTACATACATTCACAACAGAGGACAGAGGAAAGATAAAGATAACATAAGGTAAAGACAGTTACAGGAAGAAAAGATGAGAGAGAAGAAAAGAAGAAGGAAGTTACAGCTTGAATTTTACATACATAATAAATGACAATTTCATTTTGTTCCACTTAAATATCCCTTATACAAATATTTGAAGTGAAAAATAAAATAAGGTTCTAAATGTACGTACCCTCTTGTCTCAAAGCACAGCACCCTCTTGAAGGCTAAATGGTCTGGTAGAGGCTTGGACCACCAGCAAGAGTACAGGGAGCGTAGGTCTTCTTCCTTGTCCTGGGCTAGAGTGGCTAGAGAGACGTTCAAACTGCGACTGAGTGCTCCGATCACAGACGTTTTGGATTCAACATAACTACCTGAATAAACAAGGGTGACAAAGAAATAAATCTAAAAGATCTGAGGTTTAGACTTTAAGAGAGGGAGGGAAACTTTTCCCTTGTCCTGGGCTAGGGAGGCTAAAGAGACCTTTAAACTAATTATACGGGAGTTGGTTTCAAACAGTAATTTATACATTCCTTTAATTCCTTTAATTTCTTTAATTTATTATAATAATATTGATAATAGGCTCTTGTAGAGCGCTCGATGTCAGTCAGATTTGACCCTCCTGGCGCTCCTGATTATTACCCTGGCTTTAGCACGGCTGCCATACGGCGCTGTAGCATTTCAAGGAATAAATTCCTACCAGGTACCCATTTACTTCGCATGGGTGGAGTGTGGCAAAAGTAGATCAATGTCTTTCCAAAGGACATTAGTGCAGTGGCGGGAATGGAACCGCGGACCTTGTGATCGACAGTCAGGCGACGGATCCACTCGACCACAACATTTTGCATGCAATAGTTCATTAATCTTTTAAAACTTATGGTGGACCATATCATAATTCTCGCTACCCCAAATAGCGATTCTGCCGAGATCCGGGGAAAATCCTGAAAACGCGCATTGCATTATGGGATAGCTTTTCGTCATTACAGCTTCCTGTGCAGGCGTTCGTGATCACAACCCTCTCTTTCACGGTAGAGTTTAACGGCCTTTTGTGCTAAAGTCACTAATTCTGCCCGAGGCTTTCCATTGCATATTATAATCTGTACAAATTACACTGATTGGCATCGATTTTAGCGTGCGTGAAAACTCTGCACAGCGAACACAGGCGCTAGCGCCAGCGGGATGGGACTCTATACCGGAAGTTGTAGTGACGACCCGAGAGAGTGAAAATTACCTCGTCTCGCGAATTTCGAGATTTTCGTACCTATTTAGGGTAGCGAGAATTGACAAAGCATCGATCTGTATGGACATACAACCCCCATCATTCATGTATGCTATGGTTATTCTCCGGTTTGAAATCATAATGGATCGGATGGCTCAATCATAATGAAAGGGTGTACATGTACATTCATGCCGCAGGACTCACCTCTGAAAGCCGACACCACAAGGACATCGACACCGTCTTCCTTCTTGAGCTTTGTGATGTCACCAAGGCAAAGGTCAATCTGACAAACTCCATTCTGGGTGAGCACCTTGATGGAATTCTCTACAATCAGACCGTTTTCAGCTGCCATCTTAACTGTTGCTTGCCGACTGTTGATATTGTCAATATGTTGACGGTCGCTTCAGCTTCAGGTTTATCAAAACTGAACTTGAAATAGAATTAAAGAATCACATCTTCTGTAAATCATTAAAAATCAGCTTGATCAAGGTCACGAGTTCCATAAAGCTCACTGTGGACTCTGTCTATACCTGCATATGCAACTGGAACTATTTAAAGGGCTGAGTTGAAGACCTTATCTTCAGCAGATCGGCAACAATTATATATATTTTTAATTTACTGCTTGATTGCTTTAGGAATATTTCATTAGTCTCTATAGTTGTAAACGATTATAGTTTTGAAATGGATATAGTCTGTATTGAAAAGTTTTACAATATTGAGAACTTTGTTGAAAATTAGCCATTTTGTTTCTCTTAACATGTTGCCAACTTAAGGAGTTTAAATATCATTTCAATTCAATTAATTAATTTTTCTGTAAAAGGTGAAATTCAAAGAAGATCACAAATATGTCAACTAATGTATAACTAGAAACTGGTAAGCTAACAGATGGCCATCGTACAAGTTTAAGGTCAACTACATATTGGGTAATTTATAAAAAATACAAATACATGCAACCACCTCCATAGCAGCTGGGATGTATGAGAGATTCGCCGGAAAAATAAAGATATTTTAATGACGTCACTATATGGACCAACACTGCCCAAGCAGACGACATCCCATAGAGAATGAACATAATTGCACAGCTATTAGTTCTCAAATTATAATGAGTTTAGTGTATATAAATGTAATGGCGTGTCAAACCATTCAAAAGGGGATATGACCCAATTCTGATAACTAAAATCTTTTGCTTGTTAATACACAGGATAGGGGTTAATTAACATTTAAAGAAACCAGACTTTCAAATTGAAAACCCCCCGGAATGATATTAAGGACGGCATTTGTTCCCTCTTGAAACGCCGAACATACCCTGGTGTGTGCAGCTGAATATACAATGGCGTCTTATTTTGTTTACTATAGCGACAGATTCCTTTATTTTTGCATCGCTGCATTTGTCATCAAAATAAAACCATGCGCGGGGTTTAGAGTAAGGCAATAGATTATACATTTAGCCTGACGGTAGTGAAGTAAGAGAAAAAACTCAAGAGAAGATGAAAACACAGGCACTGAAAATGTGTGAGATGTCATGGGACATCGTCTGCTTGTGCAAGTCATGTCCATACTGTGATATCACACATCTCAGCAGCGCTCGGAGAGCTCTTCAGGCGCTATGCCGGGGCTGTATTTAAGCATTGTGTAATTTATAATAATCGTTACTTCGAATGTTTCCAAGCATTGAATTTTGATAACCTTGTCGAATCAAAGATTCAACTTTGCAATAATGAAAATAAAGTTAGTTTTTAAAATCAATGAATATCTACTTTAAAACATAATAATTGCATAATGAATACATTAACAAAAAATACATTGAGGGCCGGCCCTGTAAACATAAAAACAAATAAATGAACATAAAAGAAATTCTGATAAAATTGATCAACATGCAGGCAGAAATAAAAGCAAAAACATACACCCACATTCAACAAAACAAGGAAACTCAAGTGACGTTTGAGTGGCCTAGATCCGAAGGATTGATATAAGCCTGCCATATCCTCGGTGGGGTGACAAAACCTTGTATCTCAATTTTTTGAGATTTTGATTTTTTGCATAATTGTGTACCTAATGGCCTACGACACCACCTGATAAATCCATGGAACGCCTCCTGTCTCGTTTTGTTCACAAATTCCACACAAAGGACGGTGTCACAGCACTAAATCTGTAGAGACAGGAAATGTTTTTTTCGCTCTCCTGAAAATTCATGATTTTTGAGATACAAGGTACGTCACCCCACCGACGATATGATCCCTGCAGCAGTGGACCAGCGAAGCACAGACGCAGGGTTTCCAATTAGCTGTGAACTATTATGACTTGACTATACGACCTCGACTGATTAAACTATAGAACCATGCAGACTATAGACGTAAATAGTCAAATATAACGGAATGTCAAAAATACAACAAACACCAACAACACACTCACACATTTATTATAATACCTATACTATAGTAAAACTAATTACAACTGGTGTACTGATGGGGGGGGGGGGGGGGGGGGGCACTGTTTTCAGGTAGGGGCCTACCCACAAAAAGCTCCTATTTACATAGGACAAATGCCCCTTTTCTTTTCTAATAACTGTCCTTTTCCTCTCTTTAAATCTCTGGCGAGTCGAGAAATTCCCCTGTTCACCTCTGATATTTTTGCCCTTTTTCCTTTTTGATAAGTGTACTTTTCCCTTCTTGATAAGAACCCCCTTCACTTTCTCTTAAATGCCACTTTTCACCTCTGATAAGTGCCCCTTTTAATTGAACATGTGCCCCTTTTCCTTTCTAATAAGTACCATATTTCCTTTGGATAAGTGCCCCTTTTCCTTATTTATATGAGCCCCTCCCCCTTTTAACATCTGATGAATGCCCCTATGCCCCCTTTTTTAAAACTTTGACCCGTGCCCCTTGTCCTTTTTAATAAGTGTAATTTTCCTTCTTAATAAAAACTTCCTTTATTTTCTCTTAAATGCCACTATTCACCTGTGATAAGAGCCCCTTTTATTTTAACACATGTCCCTTTTCCTTAATTCTAGTTATATTTCCTTCGGATAAGTGCCCCTTTTCCTTTTTTTAGGGGTACTCACATATTTAAAACATACAGGGTGTGCAGCTTTAAATGGTAACTTTTTCACCAAAAAATCCCTAAACATGGGTCCGACTTAAAAAAAAAATACATGTACCAGTAGCTAGGTCTATAATATATTATACCCTCTAAAAAATGGGTCAGTTTTGTCAAAAATGTTATGCAAACACCCCAAAATAGGTCTATTCTTCTCCAAAATGACCCCTAATATTGAGTAGGGGTTTTGAGGCTTGAGCGGCAACCCCCCCCCCCCCCCCAGTCCAAACAAAATCTGATTATACCCCCCCCCCCCCCCTCCCTTGGGGTGATGAACTCATGCAACAGATTATGTGCACGTTATTGAGTGCAGGAATCTGTTCATGTCCTTGGTTCTATATAGCTAGGGCTCTGAATCTGACTAAAGCTACTGAACCAAACAGCAAAATGTAGAAATTAATGCTATAGCTGTCTCGAAATGAAGTGTGGCACTCATATGTTTACTTTCACACCGCACGGCAACAGCTAGGCGTGCTTCATTCCGTCATGTTTTGCATTGGTTTCCGCATTCCTTTTCCAAACCCGGTTTCCAAATTTAATTTATAAATTATCTGATTATACTCTCGCTCTCACCGTGTTTCATTCATAATCTTCCACACCAATGCTAACACGCTACTCTATACCCTCTATTGTCTAATGAATCAAGTTAAAAAGTCAGATAATGACAAAGTTGTTCTTACTTTTAGTTTTAGTCGACTGTACGTCTGACATCTGCAACCCATGATCATGAGGGTACGGTATGATCGAATTAGGCGCTGTAGTCAGTGGCTGTACTGTGCATGTGTGTGATGCGATATAGGAAATGCTCGCAGGATCTAGCCCGCCCCACTCGGCACTCCCGCGGCCCCGCCCTTGACTCCATAACCATTATGCTCGAAAGTTATTCACCGAATGAGCGGGGTTTTCTGCAGGGAGTGCAGAAGTTTCATTGTTGCTGTCTCTCCCTGATCGTGAGCAATGTATGAGAATGAAAAAATTGTTATCAATAACAAGTTACCCGGCCGGACAAGTTACAACAACTGTTATGTACCGTATATATAACCCGTATCCCCTCGTCGTATGGCTCCAGGGGGGAAAAAACGTGTAAAAACACGTAAGTTCAATGCAAATTTTTTAATTTTCGAGGGCCAAATAAAAAAAAAAGGGGGGGGGGGGTTGGTGATAGGCCTCCCGCGCGAAGCGCGGAACAGGTTTCCTTAAATTATTAGGAAAAGAAGACGATTTATTGTACCGTTCTCGACTCGGTTAATCCTTGTCTGAATGAAGTTACCCCCCTCCCGCGTGAAAGCTTTGATGTTTCATTGAATTATTATAAAAAAGAAGACGAGATCGGTGTACTGTTCTCGACTCTTAATCCTTATCTGAATTCAGTTCTCCCGAAGTTTTGGCGTTTCATTAAATTATTAAAGATAGTAGACGATTCGTTGAACTGTTCCGATCGACTCTAAATCCTAATCTGAATTCAGTTCTCTCTCCTCCAGCGCGAAGCGCGGAAGATTTGACGTACGTTTCATTAAAGTTATTAGAGAAAGATTTTAAGACGATTCGTTGTACCGTTTTCGACTCTTGTCTGAATTCAGTTCTCCCCCTCGCGCGAAGCGCGGAAGTTTTGGCGTTTCATTAAATTATTAGAGAAAGTAGACGATTCGTTGAACCGTGCTTGACTCTTAATCCTTATCTGAATTCAGTTCTCCCGAAGTTTTGCCGTTTCATTAAATTATTAGAGAAAGAAAATAGACGATTTGCTGTACCGTTTTCGACTGCTAATCCTTGTCTGAATTCAGTTTCCCCCCCTCCCGAAGCTTTGACGTTTCATTAAATTATGAGAAAAAGCAGACGATTCGGTGTAGAGCTACTGTTCTCGACTCTTAATCCTTATCTGCCTTCAGAAGCTTAGACATTTCCTTAAATTTATAGAGAAAGAAGACGATTCGTTGTACCGTTTTCGACTCTTAATAAGACCTATAATTTTGTCTGAATTCAGTTTCCCCCTCTGGCGCGAAGCGCGGAAGCTTTGACGTTTCCTTAAATTATTAGAGAAAGAAAATAGACGATTTGCTGTACCGTTTTCGACTGCTAATCCTTGTCTGAATTCAGTTTCTCCCCTCCCGAAGCATTGACGTTTCATTAAATTATGAGAAAAAGCAAACGATTCGTTGTAGGCCTACTGTTCTCTACCTCTTAATCCTTATCTGAATTCAGTCCCCCCCCCCCCCCTTCCGCGCGAATCGCGGAAGCTTAGACGTTTCCTTAAATTATTAGAGAAAGAAGACGATTCGTTGTACCGTTCTCGACTCGTCTAAATGAAGTTTTACCCTTCCGCGCGAAGCGCGGAATTTTTGGCGTTTCATCACAATATTGAAAAAGGAAGACGATTCGTCGTACTGTTGTTGACTCTTAAACCTTGTTTGAATTTAGTTTCCCCGAAAATGTTAAACCTCTGATTTCTTTACGGCTGATATTAAAGGAAAGTGAAACTTCGAAAAAATACAAGTATTGTAGTTGTAGTCGCTCTCGGAGTCGTCACAGCGGATAAAAAGTCATAGTTCGTAGGGAAAAAAACTTGTCGGCCGACCGACAATAATTATAATATACATCTCGCCGACTTCAAACTTATGCATTGATATATCATAATTGACTGATTGTCAGGGAGATGTGACTTTATCTGTCCCTGATATAATACAACAACAGTATAATCATGGAGTTATAAGAAGAGATAACTCCATGGTATAACTTATGTTACGTTTATGCGCGTTTATGGGCCTCTAGCTCTATATGCGTTTATTCGTGCACAAATAAACTACTGTAGCAGGTGGTAGTTCCGGTATCGTACACGTACATTGCACTTGAGCTGAGCTGAACCGGTATGAATATGATTTAACTCTCAGACCGCCGATAAATATAATGCCTGTTTCGCTAATTATAATTTATTAGCAACCCTTTATAGCCATTACAGTCAGGCGCGGATCTACGGGGGGGGGGTTTAGGGGGTTTAAACCCCCCCCTTGGGCGGCCCGAAAAAAAAAGAAAAAAAAAAAAAAAAAAAAAAAAAAAAGAAAGAAAAAAAGAAAGAAAAAAGAACGCACGCTGGAGAGAAACCCTTTCAAGTGCAAATATTGTGAGAAGATATTCAACTCATCTGGTAACTTAACCAAACACATGATTACTCTGGATATAACTGTGTATTAAACTGTTACTTGATTTAAAAAGACGTTATCATGCACTGCTTTTTATGGTCTCCATTGTGTTAATAGATGCCAGGAAAACATCACTTACGGGGTTCAAATAAACACCCCAAAAAAAAATCGGCTCGCCGCTTCGCGGCTCGTGGACGATGCTCCGCATCGTCATTATTTTGGTCAAACCCCCCCCTTAGCAAAAAGCTAGATCCGCCCCTGACAGTTGTCTGAACTTTTAAATAGTTTCTTTTCTCTGAGGTTGCTGAAAATCGGCTTTGAACGGTTTTGACATCGACAGTCGACGGTGCTGAGCATTCGTCGCAACACAAACAACCTCTGCTTGATTACGCAATATCTTCCAACGTGTAACTGCGTACGAGTCATCGGTGACAAGCTAACGGGTGACTCAAACGTTCTGCGCCAGCAGGTACGGGTAGCTGAGCTGGCAGCCAGGACGGGAGGTAAGACAATCACAATTATCACATCGCTTTCAGAATTCAGACAAGGCTGTTGTCTATCGAAAAGTTGTTAATCTGTAGACATATATTGAGACATTGTGCAAATTATCTTGTCTTTGAAAGCTCTTGTGTAAGTTGTGTGAACTTTATTTACATCTCGGAATTTGTGTATATTTCACAAATTACATAAAAAGCTTGTAAAGCAAAGTCGGCCTTTGGAGACGTTGGCGTTGGAGACTAGACTTAGATGACAAAAAAGGATAATCATGTCATTATAATTTTCTAAACTGTTAACTTCAAGTTTTTAGTGTAGATCTATAATTCACTGTTGTATGCTGTATGTTTTTATGATAATTAACTATCAGCATAAGGCACCACCATAATTGAAGTTTTAACAAAATTGAGTCAAGATTTAGTCGCTATGTTTGGAGATGAAAATACCGTCCGTGAAGTAGAAGAAGCTTTAGCAAGGCACGCCTGCCAACCAGCTGGACTCGGCTTTGGTAGTTTTTTCGACCTCGACCAGCTTTCACAGCACGTCCAAACTTTGAAGATGAACATCCATGTATCTGGTTTACCTCAACAGTGCAAGTCCCTTTTCGCCATGGAGTCGCCCGCAGGAGTGGAAGGTAATGATAGAAGATCTGAAATGGAGACGGATGATCATGATGCTTACTCTGAACAGAAATGCTGTAGCCATGGCGATGATGAAGAGGCTGGACTTTTAAACATTCCTGTAAGTATCTGCGAACTTTATTCAACTTAAATTCTTTGCAAATCTGGGCCGGTAATCTGAGCACGATTTTATCTCCAATATATTTTATTCTTTAAAAATAATCAGTATTTTGAGACCACTTTTTATCTCAATCTCTTATTTCTCACTTGCCTATTAAAGTTATATGTATGATATGCATTGCATGTTTGTATTAAACACCCATCTTATTTTATCTGAAAGGCGAAATAAAAGATAAATAGAGTAAGGGATATTTTATCTCTCGGATACACGCATGGCAAGTGTGACATTTAATTTAGTATGTTTCTAGTTGTGTGATCAAAATAAACATATAATACTGGATAGGCCTGCAGACTATACATTTCTCACGCAACATTCTTTTAGGCTTATTGAGCTGTATTTAAAGATTTTTGTTGACTAATATCAATATATCATACTCTCATTCATTAATTCATTAGTAAATAAGTATGCTGCTAGTTATGTGATCAAAATAAAGGCTCAAATGAGCTATTGCGATCGCTTTTTGTCCATTAATAATAATTTGACTTTGAATGGGGTATTTTCATTCTGTCAAGTGAACAGTTATTGCACTGCAGCCTTTCTAAGATGAAAATCATTGTATGATAGTCATCAAATCCATCTATTTCTCTTTCCGCTAGGTGCAAGCGTTTCTTCACATACTCCAGTACCTCGATGCCAAAGACATCTGCAGTCTGAGTTCGACCTGTAGGCAATGCGATAGCTTCTGCAGTGACCAGCATCTCTGGAAGTCTGTCCTCAATAAGGACATGGTCAAGTGGTCAGAGGTCAGCCATGGCACCTATCCTTCCAATTTGACCACCACCCGAGAA
This sequence comes from Strongylocentrotus droebachiensis, assembly GCA_035222895.1. NCBI lineage: Eukaryota > Metazoa > Echinodermata > Echinoidea > Camarodonta > Strongylocentrotidae > Strongylocentrotus > Strongylocentrotus droebachiensis. The sequence continues at coordinate 556,082 of JAVYIG010000490.1, forward strand.
GAGGTTGATTATAAGGACATGTAAGTTTGCAGAAAGATAAGTGATTAAATATATTTTGATCTGTAGGTAAAGTTGTCACCTTATAATTCTTTCGAAGGAATAGGAGCCGTGAAAGGGCTGGTGTACTGTGCTCCAGTAAGAGTTGTTGGTTGAAGTTCTTGACATTTCAATCATTATGCTCCGCTGCTTCAGGAGAATATATTTTTGACACATGAATACTAACATGTACGTAATCTTTCCATTTTTGTCTCTTCTTGTCAGATATTTTTCGATATTCTTGAAGACATAATATTATGCCCCTTTCCGATATTTGATACACTTCTTTTATTCTTATCAGATATTCTAATATGTATTCTAAACGTACTTGTGCCCCTCCTTTGCCCCCCCCCCCCTCAATTTTTTTTTTTTACCCACCAGTGATCCAAATCCAAATTTGTCGATAAGTTGCAAAGAGAGTTGACAGACTACAAGGAGAGTTTTGCAAAACTGTTCATTGCTGCTGCTCTCCCTATATATTACCACCTCTGTCAATTTCGTTTTCTAATTTCTATTCAGGTGTCAGAAAAATTGTATCAATTAGTGACTAGTCCGCTGCTTTTGAATTTATTTTTGTAAAGAATAGTTTTTATGAGCTGTTTGCATGGAAATCAAGAAGGAATAACTAATATTATATAACGCATATCAAGATTCTAGGCGTCTGATTGGTCAAAACCCCCTGAAGTTTCAATGCGCTGAACTTGTGCGTACAATGAAGGACGCAATTTGTGGGCATGAATTTAACAATGGATACAGTGAGACAACATGCATTTCATAGTTGTCAATTTCTCTGCAGATGAATTAATTTTAAATAATCTTTTTTTTTTAGTATCCGCAAGCGGGATGCAGTATAAAACAAACACTGAATGCTTATTTTTTTCAGGTTACAGTGAAAACTACCGGTACATGTTTATGTGGCAATAGTTTTAACCATGTCCCTTAATGCAATCAATATTTTTATAATATAGCCTACAATGTATGTGTGTAGATGATAAAATCCAAGGGGGAATGTGGTAAGTTCATGGTGCAGAGTTGCAGATGGAGCACTTCTCAAAGTAGGCCGTTTCATTGGAACACAGCTTTTTCTTTCAGTGTTATTTCAAACGAATCTGTGAGATTTTTCCTTTTAATGTATAGTTTATTGCACTTATATTGACATTTAAATAGTACCAATCACCAACACATGTCTTTCTCTTGATGTAAGCTAGGACTTCCATGTGGCTAATATACTGTAGTCAACTATCAGCTTCAAATATATTTTCACAAAGTGATATTACCATTGAAATACACTCCCAGTGAAACAAAAAAAAGTTCTTGTTGAGTAGACTACTTAACGAACACATACGCGCACGGAACACAAGTTTTAAGTTGTTCTTTATTTCCCTCATACTCTTAAACCATTATGCCAGGTAAACAAAAAATTGAGGTTGATTTTATACACTCTAGTTACACACAATTATTTGTTCAGATGATTTGTACACTTTAAAATTAACGCTCCTGTTTCTTTACCATACCTTTATAACACTTAGAAATGCTCTTTTATTTTTAGCTACATGAAATGTAATCCAGAGCTTCAGCGTGATCCGACCTTTAACCTTGCATCCATCCCACGACTTCTTTGGTCTTTCCTTCCCCGTCGCACTCCCATCATCGTCATGTTCGGCCCAGGCCTGGAGACCGACACCTCCAGCATCGTCCGAAAGTTGATCACAGGTCACGGCTCCAACATCATCAAAGTGAACGGTGTCTTCCCAGCCATGTATCCAGGTAGTTTGTGAATATTGCCAATTTAATGAACCTGTTTACCAGTGTATCTAGGTAGTTTGTAAATATTGATAAATGAACGTGTTTGATTGTGTAAAAACAAAAACTTTGTTCATAGTAGCTTTTTATGAATATATTATTAACCCTATGTAAGAACTTTGTTATTTCAGATTATACAATTTCAATGGTACGCTTACGAGTACCGTTATTTCCCAGTATTTCCTGGGAAATTACCAACCCTTTGATAAATGAACCTGTTTGATTGTGTAAAAACATTAAAGATTGTTCATAGTAGCTTTTTATGAATTCATCATTACGTGGGATCTTTGCTCCAGCAAATTAAAAAATCATCATCTGTTTAAAGCAAGAAGGGCATTAACTCTGTGTAAAATGATACAATTCAAAATCCTGCTGGCACCACCAAGCGCTCAAGCACACAAAATATGTTGTAATTTAATACCAGAGCTCTTACTTGGCTTTTTTAGTTACAGTGCCTGTTAAGCAGTCAGCTTTAATAGTATGGATGTACTTCATATACATGTACCTGTAATGAAGAATGTTCTCATATCTATGCAGGTGTTGGAACAGGATTTGAAGTGACAGTGAATGACAAGAGCAGGTTGAGACTGGTGGTTCTTTACTCAGCTACAAGGTAAAGTATTCTTAGTAAACAGATTACAAGTAACTCAAGGGAAAGTACACCCTGATAGTTACCTTGCATTGCTAAAAGCAGGGGGAAAATGAGAGAAACAAATTAGTAAAAGTTTGAGCAATATCCGATTAAAAATAGGAAAGTTTGATGATGATTGATCAATGTTTTAACTGAATGCTTAGAAAGCATGCTTTTGAAGTTGTCATCAGTGAAACACAAAGTGACAACACTGTCTCATACTCTCATATCTTGCGAGGTCCTCTCCAATTTGATCTACCGTACACAGAAAAATGTCATAAACTTTTCTTTTTCATAGTTATTGATGACAGAATAGATTTGTTTCATACAAGGGTTGTATATAAACATATTTGCCTTAATTATATTTAGGGCATAGACTATGTATGATTGAAAATTTTCTTTAGGAAGACAGAAATTTCTAAAGGAAAATGAGGGAAGAGCAAAACAGAAGGGACCTCACAAGATATGTCGCAATTAAATTATATTGTTTATTTGACATGCTTTCAAACTAATTAATACAATTTACATTAAAAGATTTTATTTAATTGATAATTTTCTATGACAGGAAAGAACGCGAAGCCAGGGATTCTAATCAGCCCAGAATGAGTAAGCTCATCAAGCGCACTTCACTTCCAAACCAAGGAGCCGACTCCAAAGAGGGCGCTGCTCGTGATGGGAATGAGGCTGCTGCAAATCATGTGACCGCTGAGGATGATTATTTGAACTTTGAACCTAACGATCATGTCAAGTCTATGTGTCATGTGGTGGGAGGTTTTATATTTGTAGTTGATGCAGCGCAGCAGTTAAACCAAGGTATGAGGGTAATTTCTACCATTTTGATAGACCATTTCCCAAAATGTATTTATATTTATTAATAGTGGGTTCATATATAGCACTCACTTCCTTTTATATTTGACACTCCTGCCTGGCACTCTACTGTTTTGATCCCAGCTTCAGCATCGTTGCTTTTACAGCACACTTTTAGGAAGTAACTCCTCACGGGTACCTATTGACTTCACTTGGGTGGAGAGAGGCAAATGTAGATTAATGTCTTACATAAAGACATGAGTGCCATGACAGGGATTTGAACCCTGTACCATGATGTGCTTCATAGTTCAGTGACATCTCCATGTTTACCTTGCAACAAGCTGTTCCATTCACCTGTTACAAATTATTATATATCTCGATAGATTGCATATCGCATACATCAGTTGTTGCTATTTTGGATAAACTTGGCGTGCCCTCCTGAGCAACAAATAATAATTGCAATTAAATACAATTATTCATAGTGGGTTAATGAAATATTTCCTATTGAAAGGAGGCACTTAACAGACGTTTGCATTAAATTTGATTAAATTACAAAAATGTCAAATGCTTTCAGACTGTCTAAGAATCTTTGCGAGATCAATAATTGTAATGCATACAGGCTGTACTGCCCGATGGAACTAGGAGAAGTAGTCTGTATTAACAGATTGTCTTTAAAAATGTTTGAGAAGAATGAAGTCCTTTGAGAAATGATATGTGCACATGAGTTAATCCAACGTTAGCTCTGGTAATGGTTGCTCCTGGCTTTATTTCATCAAAGATACAGGATTAGGGTTAGGGTTTTAATTAGGTAATAGGTGAGGTTTAGGGGTAGGGTTGTAATTCAATTCAATTCAATTCATTTATTTTTCCTCTTTCAGTCGTTCATATTTACAATGATGGTACATTTTAACATATTCACATAGTTATATACATATAGATCAATTTGCACAATACAATACATTAAACAAATAAACATGAAATTGAAAGGGAAGGAGGGCCGACTAAAAAGCAGAGCTTGTAGGGTGTAAGCCCCCTGTAAAAGTAGGTATCACACAAGAGCTGTGTTGAGTGGGGACACGCAGAGCTCAACCATGCAAATTCTCTCTTTATCAACGAAGATTTTCATATCATGGAAAAAATAAATATTATAAAATTATATGTCTCTCGAAAGCTCAGGATTCTGTTTTTCATGTCATGTCATTTTCATCAAAATCCATCAATTACTTACGACACAGTTGCTTGAGATTTGCCCTCTAATTCGTACCGTGTCACTTTGTTTGTCCCCATTTTTATTTGATCGCCAATTCGTATCGCTAGTTTTAGCTCAATGCGCTTGAACACCATTTGTCTTTGAGTTTTAAAAATCCACTGGTTGGAAAGAGCACATCTTAAGCTTTATTTTCATATAAAAAATGATGGGGGTATGTTTTAAAATAAAACTTACAGAAATAATTAATCTATATATATACCCCAGATATGCCGAAATTCAGCCCCTCTTGATAGACACTCTTAAATCTAGCCATGTTTCAAAACCCATGAAAACTTGTTCCGGCGACGCAAAAATAGCCATTTGTCACACGCATCAAAATGGGCTTCATATAATTATTTGAAAAATTCCACAAAAAAAAAAAATTGTCAAAAGAACCTGAAAAAAATAGGCATGTAGAAATCCATACAGAGAACAGATTGCAGTACACACCAATACTTATATGCTAGATGATCAACCTTTTAGATCGATTCCACAACGATTCTTTCTACAATGCAATCGCTTGACCATAACTGGTCTTTATCTTTAATAGAGACGTTATTTTGTATGAAGCATTATTTAAATCCAGATTATTTTAACCTAAATTTCATGTAATGATCAATACAGGCAATGAAAGTTTTCCATATCAAATTAAAATAATAAGTTCTTTTGAGCATATAGAGGTATTTAAATGTTAAATAGAGGTGATTTAAACCATGCCAATCTTATCTGACAATGTGAATTTCTTTTCTCATTCATCAGGTTCTTGCAGCTCAGGAAGACCTGAACTATTTGCCTTCATGGATTCAAGATGGACGCCCGATTGTAAACCCCTCCTGGTCCTTTCCAGCGTGGCAAACCCAGACGTTCCCAGAATACCTTGCGTGAGGATAGCAGACCAGCTGTCGTTGGAAAAGCTTCAGCGACCTTGGAAGGTAGGTTTGTCCCATAGAGGAGACCTTGGTTTGACTGGTTAGATTTAAAGGTTTATTGCCGCTTGGTCTACAGTCGGTCTAATTCCCAGTTTGTCTCATCCCCATTTTGTCTACTGACCATATGGTCTAATAACCATTCAATCATGAATAATAATAACCACACATGATTATTAGACCTTATGGATGGTAAATGAAATGGGCATTAGACAAACTGGGAATTAGACTAACTGGTTATTAGACTAAATGAATAATAAACCAAATGGGTAGTAGACTAATTGAAGATTAGACTAGATGAATTGTAGACCAAACGGGTAGTAGACTAATTGGAGATTAGACCATATGGAAATTAGACCAAATAACTATTTGCCTAAATGGTCATTAGACCAAATGATAAGTAGACAAAATGACTATTATACCATGTGGATAGTAGACGGGCTGGGTGTAGACCATTATGGGAGTAGACTAATTGGTTAGTAGACAAACTGGTCGTAGGCAAAACCAAACAGCAATTCATCGATGTGAATGCCTATCTAATTTTATAATTCACCCATTACTTGAAGGCAGTGTCGTCCACATGCAAGCAAGGAGGGACAGAGTAAATGTTACATACTTGAACCCAATGAAGTATTTTTTTATCTTAAACTTCATTTTGTTTAATTTATTTTGCTATCTTACAAAGTTTGCCAATGTTCCTGGCAGCTGATGCTTACCTTTAATTTTTTTTTTACTTTGGCTTTGTTTCAGGTTGTTGATTGTGATGTGTCTTCTCTCAGCGGACTTCCAGAGGGGGTTGACTGGCTTGTTGGATCAGCGTCGAAAATGTAACTCAGGGGGGAACTCAGATTTGGTTTAGATGGGGGAGTGCCGCTCAAACCTCAAAACCCCTATCCATTATTAGGGGTCAGTTTGGGGCATTTGTCTTGGAAATAGATCAATTTTTCACAATATTTTGGTGTTTTTGAAATTTTGAAATTTTTGAAAAAACGGACCCATTTTTAATGGTATTTTTGTTAAAAGAGGGCCCCATATTTAGGGATTTTTTTGTGAAAAAATTACCCATTAGAGCAGCACACCCCCATATGTCCTAATATGTGAGAACCCCCCCCCCCCCCCCCCTCCTCCGTGTTACGACGCCACTGCTGTACCACTGGGCCATTTATCCTCTGTGATTTGTGATTGTTTGTTATTCAATAGCCACCAACAATTTACAAAGTGAACAATGTTCTGATGGTTAGGAGTGTTAGGTCTAGAAAACTGAAATTAACCTTAGATTTATGTTTCTTTTGACAAAGTGAATAATATACTGACAAATTTGAGTTTTACAAGTGCAATATCAATGTTATTTTTGTAAAGATAGTTAATATTTTACAAACATAGAATGCAGATAATCCATTTTATTTTTACACTTGTTTACTATATTGAACTGTTTGTGAAGAAAATATTTTTTTCTTCATTTTGAATAAATTAATTATGCCTTAAGTGTTTTACACTCTTTTGTATCAATTGGCTTTCATACTTTGCCTAATTCACCTCTGATATTATGAACATGTTCATAGAGTGAAAGTTTTATTTGAAAATGATAATTTAAACGAAAAGTATGATTACATTAAGTAGCAGACTTGAGGAAAGTAACTGTTGCCCGTTATATTATTGTTTGCAGTGCCTATCATAGAACAATACCGGTATTCTAATTATTCTAGGTCATTTATAACTGAAAATGTAATTTTGTTATATTACCTTTAGATGTATTTCTGTATTTTGTCACATGAATATAATTTTCCATGAGGAAAGGTATGATTCAAGTTCTTGGTTCATAACTTGTATGCACTACAAGTACTTGTCTATACTGCATATCTACATACATTTCTTTAAGATAAATCACTGTACTACAATTTGATTTCTTAATCAAATGCCGTCTTTCTGTAACAAAGATCAAGTCAACTGTAAATAGAGATATATATGTTTAATATTCACAAAGTATCTATGAATAAATGCATTTGACAAAGATGATTATGTAAACCGAACCGGGTTTGAGATTCGAACTGGAGAGATCTCGCTTATTCCCAAGCATTCAATCTAGGGTAGAGTCGGCTGATTGACTTTAGG